>CM028916.1:10660013-11155013 GCA_016801845.1 Polydactylus sextarius | reverse complement strand
CAGCTCATAAAATTACACAGAGTTTTAATGGAGATCACAGATTTTAATTGTAGTTGCAATCATGCTTGGCCCTGTAAAAGTAATAACGTCTGCTGTGTAAACCACTGGTTGTTGTTATGCTACACTTTATCCAAATGAGAAATCCAGGTCCACTGCAGACAAGAAAGTCATTAAAACACAGCAAAAACAGAGGAAATTTGCTCATAAAAAAATTGTATTAGTCTAATATATCATCCCATTAAAATGAATGCAGAATCTGCAGAGACATAAGAACAGAGTAGTCTGGTTGGCCGAAGAGCTAGACCACAGTTTATTACTTTAAAATGCAATAACTGCTCTTTTCATGACCTGCATGTTAATGTGCCTTGTAAAAATGAAATTGCCTCACACTGCTGCTCAATTGCAGCGGAGGAGGAAGTATTCACAACCTTTTTACTTAAGTAAAAGTCAGAACACAACAATGTAAAAATACTGCACTACAAATAAACAACCTTTATCAAAAATACAAGGTATTATTGGAATATTATTACTGATGCATCGAAGTGTAAGAAGCACATAGTGGAGTAGAAGTGTAAAGAAGCAGAAAGTGAAAAATAAAAAGTGTAGTACTCCAGTAAATGTGCTTAGTTACTTACTCCACCGATCAGTTGGAGAAAAAGTAAAACAGTGGAAGAAGAGTTTTATAAGCTTTAAATGCAGAGATCAGTTTTCTCCTTTCACATGGCCAGTGTATTTTTCCCTCCTTAGTTGTGAAGAGTCTCTACCGTCCGTTGTCGTTTTGTTCTCAGATAGTTTGTCTGAGCCTCGGGACACTGTGGCTCAATTTTCAGAACAAAAACTGTTAGTCCGCCCAGACAGTGGTGTCATGACATCACCGCTCGGTGGAAAACAACTTACTCTCATGTTCTTGCCGCCTTGATCTGGAGCCTCATGAGGAAACTTATAACGCATACATACATCACTTGTGTATTCTGCAACATTACTCGTTTTGACAAACAGAATAACAATTGCACTGGTTGAATCACATAAAGTAACAAAAACAGGACCAGATGGAGATACAAATGAGATAATTCTGTCATTTCTCCATCACTTATTTGTTGTTGGATTTTTTTTTTACTCTTAAAGCAGCACAAATCTTGTAAACACAACCTGAGAGTTGGATTAGTTTCAAGGGTATCAGTATCTAATTGAAGTTACCTGAGCTCAGGTGCCATTATGTCATTTTTCACCCTGATCCAGGAGAAGAAAAGGCAGCTGCAGCCTTTGTCATCTGGCCACCTCCTCCTCCTGTGGAGAAGAAGTGTGATGATCTATCTTTGGATTAAATCAGCAGGATAACAAAACCTCCACTATTATCTTCATGGATGACTTTTTTCAACTTTTCCAGCTTTGTTCTGCTCAGGTCAGTGAACTCCTCTAGGAGGAAGAGAACCATGCAGACCCTTTACAGTTGTTATGAGAAGTTGTCATGAGAAAAAAAAGTGGGTGGAATAGGAGAGTAGAGAAAGATAGAAAAATACAGGAAGAGAAGGAAAGAGTGGCGCAGACTAAAACAGTCTATACAAGCAATTCAGCGGTGACATATTCAGCAAAACATATCCCTGTAAAAAGAAAAAAAAATCACTTCAACACATTAGAATATAATTACAACTCATGCATCTCATGTTAGACTCATCCTCTGTTGACCAAAAAACTGAAAAACCAAAAATCAACCTTCATTTATCTACCCACCTGTAAAAAAACAATGTGAATCTCAACTTACCTGTTTGTGAAGAAGAGCAGCAGTTAATGAGACGGAGGCCCTCGGAGTTGTCAGACCCTCACTAACTCCCCACTGGTCCTCCTGTTTTCTGTTGCATGTTCTTAGCAAGACAGCGTCGCTTTCTGCTCCTCAAGCCGTTCAGTGTGTGTGTGAGGTGTGGGTGAGCGAGGGGGCGAGCATGTGTGAAGAGAGACAGCACAAAAGGGGGAGGGGAGGAGAGGGACCAAGGAGGGAGGGAGGGAGGATGATGGGACAGGTGTGGAATTTACACACCCTGCTGGTAGCGCGCATTATTGGCATATTTGCCTCAGTGTGATGAGTCACCCTCGTTATGGTGGGTCTCTGAGTGAGACGGAGAAACAAAGTGAAGTGTAGAGGAGTGAAAAGTCTGCAGGATGTGTCCCTGTTTCAGCTGAAAGTATAGTTTTATTAAGGTGTTTTAAAGCAATCATGTATGAAACACAACAATCAAAGTATGAAACACACATTGTCTTCATTCCCTCTCGCTTGTGGTAGCAAGTGAGAGGAAATTTATATTCCTTAGTAACATGAGGGTGGTGACACGAGACTCATGAATTATTCACTTTTAGTCATAATAGTACAACACTAGTGGAGTTCCCAACCATTCTGAGTAAGTAAGGGAATAAGTTGTGTGAAAAGTTAAATCACATGGATCTTTTTTTTTTTTTTAGAAAGTTAGAAAGTTAAGGGGAGTGGAAAGTAAAAAGCCCCAGAAGAACAAAAAGTAATAAGTTATAGCATGGATGTTGATTTTTTAACAGTTTATAATGTCAAATAATCAGTGTTATAATCCTTTATAAAAACAATGGATCTTTTAAAAAAAGAAAAGTCATTTTCTGTTCCACATCCACTGGATGTGTTTGTTACTAAATCAGCTTCAGAGGGTTGAAAATGTTTTTGTCCTTGGTTTGTTCAAAATGGCCAAAAAATTCTGGCATAAAGGAAACTGATATAAATCAAAAGAACATCTTATTATAGTTCCTTGTTTTTCTTTGTCTTTTAGTGTTTTTTTAGAGTTCACATGGTTTAAACTTAGTTGCTGATCACAAAAGTTGACCTCACTAACTCTAGCAAACTCTGAGCAGTTGTAACAAAGCAGAGACGTCCTCATGTCAGTCATCGTACCCTCCACATACATTCTGCCCGTTTCTCCATCAGCACTATTGTTTTGATTTAACGCCTGAAAATGGACACGCTCGGGTTCCATACATGGTTGGGACATATCACTGTTCCTCTACAGCGAAGAAGCAAAGCCTGAAAAAAAAAAAAAAAAAAAAAACAGGGCGGCTGTCTTGAGTTGTTTTTTTTTTTCGGCTCCCCTTTTAAGAGCACTCTGCTGCGCGCTCCTCTCTGGCCCCTAATGCACCCGGTCCATTTAGCAAGACAGAGCTGTGAAACCCAAGACCACAGGCATGGTCAAAAACAATTTCACCCTCTGATTGAGCCAATATCCACTTTACTCTTTGAAAGAGGAACCTGATATGTACATGTACAATATACAAGTTCTACATTTTATAAGCTGTTGTAGCAAAAACATTCATTTCAGAGTTTCCTCTACACTGTCTCCGTCTAGTAAAACCCCAGGAATGTTTCCCCATTACATTTCCAGACACCTTGTATCCTCTCCTAGACTTTTCTTTAACCACATGGTAACCTCAGTTACTAAACACAACAAAACATATTTGATTAGAGAGAAAACACTCATTTGCACAGCAACTGTTTCACAGGGGTCAGTGTTTTGGAGCAAGTGTTGCCCCGAGCATAAAGAGATGAGGCGGCTTCTGTGTGAAACCAGATCCAATCTAGAGTGTCAGGCAGCACATGGTGGGGAGTCCTAGATGCATTAGCCCAGGCTAATGGGCTAGCTGGCTCCGAGAGGCCTGACTGTCCATTATGTGAGGCCACGGCTGGAGGAGTTTGAAGGTAAACTGCTTTTTGACTGCTCTGATCTCCAGCGAGCCTTTAAAGTCTCCATCATTCAATTATATTATGATGCAGATTCTAGCAGTGTATTAGTCCTGGTGGACATCCAGGTTGTTTATTGCTTTTCTGTTGCAGGTCAGTCTATGCTCTAATTTTAAAAATAAGACTATCTGTTAAATGTTGGTTTGACCTGGGAAATATCTGAACAATTATCTCTATCTACCTACCTATCTATCTGTCTATCTATCTGTCTATCTATCTGTCTATCTATCTATCTATCTATCTATCTATCTATCTATCTATCTATCTATCTATCTATCTATCTATCTATCTATCTATCTATCTATCTATCTATCTATCTATCTATCTATCTATCTATCTATCTATCTATCTATCTATCTATCTATCTATCTATCTGTCTATCTATCTGTCTGTCTATCTGTCTGTCTATCTATCTATCTATCTATCTATCTATCTATCTATCTATCTATCTATCTATCTATCTATCTATCTATCTATCTATCTATCTATCTATCTATCTATCTATCTATCTATCTATCTATCTATCCATCTATCTTTGATTTTGCACTTTAGAAAATCACAAAGAAATATGTCTTACAGCTGCACTGGAAATATACACGGTAATAAAATTTAAAAGGGGAAAAAAAAAGTACTAGACCCAGAAAAGTACTAGAATTCATTTCCATCCAATCTGTCATTTTTATGTGATTTGACATTCAGAGAAAATTCTCGACACATCAGACATGGCCTGAGAGAGAAGTGATCCTTGTTTTACTGAAAAGGTGATTGTTAATAGTTTGACTTAAGCTGGATAATGAAAGACTTGTAGGTTTCCTGTCCTTGCAGTGAGGTTCAGGACATTGGCACAGCTCTGGAGGAAGGTGTGTGATAGTTAAAAAGGCCACGGGGATGGGAGGGAGCCACGAACAGCTCTTTATGTAGACAGAAGTGGATTGATCTGTATCCTTTGCTGCATGCAAAGCCAACGGGCATTTTTGAGTGAGAGAGTAATATAAAAGAGAAGGAGAGAGAGAGAGAGAGAGCACTCAGGCGGAGATTTTTTCCGTTTCTTTCTTTCTTTTTTTGATGTACTGCAGGACTTTGGAGGATGTGCCATAGAGGGAGCTGTTGCATTAATCAAATCTGAAGGTGATAAATGCCTGAATAAGAGTTTCAGCGGCCAAGAATGACAATGAAGGACGGAGATGAGCACTGTTTCTGTGGCAGGAAAGGTTGTTTCACTCAGCAGAACTATCAAACTCACATCCATCAAACAGCTGAGTAACATCATTTCTATGTTTGATCATAGTGCTGCTTGATTATAAGGGACATAGTGTATAACAGGTATCTTCTTTATAAACGTATACTAAAATGAAACACGGCCAAACTTGTGGGTAAAAATCTATTTGTATCTCACTCAGTGTTTGCAGCTATAATTTATCCCTGTAAATGGATGACCTTGCATAACTGTCAAGGATCATGAGTGCCACCTATTGATCATGATGAGAATTTTAATCGACTTTAGGGGAGCACAAAAAGATCATTTCAATCAATTTCATGCCTTCTCGGTTGAAAAATGGAAGAAAAGTTAAACAATTTAACACTGTTTCGCAAGCGAGATCATTTACTTTGTGAGCAGCTGCGTTCAACAGTCACACATCCTGTGATTATCGGTGGGTTCGGCACATATCCAGTTGCCAGCAAAACATGGCAAAGAGCCTCCAACCCTCCCAGTGGTTAGCGCGAGTCATTGACACTTGCACATACCAAGCTTCGGGTCGACTACACCACTCGTCATATGTGGAATAAGTGGTGTCACACAGGAAATGCAAAGACGTTAATTACAGTGTGTAAATTTGAAGTTATACTCCTAAACAAGTGTTTTAGGTTAAAAGTGCACTGTAAAAAAAACAAAGAAAAAAAAAAAACAGCTATAGAGCCAGAAATATACTGTTAAATTATGGAAATGAACCATGAAAATGAAATGAGATATTTTCCATAATTAAAAAATACAGTTTAATTCTTCAGCCAACATCTTGAGTAGATGTCTGACTCCACGTATGTAAGAATGTAAGACTCCAAGTAACAGCTGCCATCATGTGGCTGAACTGCTTCGTTCACAATGTTCCTTCTTTAACTTTAGGAAGACAAGGGGTAAATTATCGCTCAGAAATGAGGAGGTAGCGCTTGGTGGATAACTCACACTTACATGAAAGTTCGAGTGAGTTTTTGTCAAACTAATTATGACTTTCTACTTTGGTTTCTTCCTTTTGCAGCTATGAGCTTAGCCTCTGTTTCCTTTACGCAGTGGGGAAAAACAGTGTTTCTGTTTATTGCAGCAACTGCATTTAGTTTTCATCCAAAATTTTTTGATGAATCGCATGTTCTTCATCCAAAAGCTCTTTGCAATAAATTACTGTGCACTTTGGATCTGCAATGATTATTTACTAGTACTACTGTTTAACTGTGTGTTGACTCTCTCTTTGACATGATTCCCACTATTCAAGAGTAGCACTTCTTATCTTGTTGTATTTATATACAATAACAATAATGCTTCCTTTCCTTTCTCTCTTTCTTTCTGCTGATGGACAATGTCAAAAGAGATGATTTCAGGTTTTAAATTTTAGACTCTCCAGTGTAGATGACATTAAAATTAACACATAACATACCTTCTCTTCTTGCAAGAAGTTATAATATTCTACCTTTGAAAGATTGCCCTGTATATCAAGATTCGTTATTTTGTTTATTTTGACACCAAAACAAATTCTGAGAAAAAAAAAAACACTAATTTTTCTATTTCCTTTCATAGTCTGCGCTTGTCACTGAGGCACTGAATTCCCCTCATTACAGATTTCTCTCTGACATATTTCAACCACCAGCAGGAGAGTTTTTTTTTTCCTGCTTTCTTTTTTTTTTTCTTTTTTTCTTTCAGAAAGTTTCCTGTTATTTTAACCCCAGTCATATATTATAAGTACATTATGGTGTTGTTAGTTCCTCATGTATATTTAAAGTTGAAATCAAGAGTAACAGGATTGTTTTTAAAGAGAATAAATGCAGCAGTTTTATAATAAATCTTTGTCTCTAATTGGCCATTAAGGCTCCATTTCATCAATGTGAATAATTGTGTGTTCACACTAAACTGCAATTTAAAGACATAAACAGTGGCTTGCTTCACTGCTCTCGCTCATTTGATGCACTCGTATGTGCGCCTTTTACAAGTCTGATGAATAAAAACTCCAGTGTGGACATGAACTTGTGTGAACCTGAGAGTGAAAGTTTCCTCATATGATCTTTGCTACAGTTCTGACAATGATTTAGAGGAACAGAAAAAAGACTCAGTTCTCATAGACAATACTATACGAGAGCTGCAGCACTAAATAAGATACTGCCACTTAGGAAAATAAGAGAGGTCGCATAGCTAGAGCCAAGATTGAACGTTGTGTCAGCACAGTGTGTTAAACCACACTCCCAGTCTTGGCTGTTCCTGGTGTTAGTTCAACCAAGGTCTTGCGAGACTGCCCATCTTCCTTTAATGGCTGTTTACGAAGCATAAAAACACTCTCTACATCATCACTGGCCTTCAGTAGCTTCTCTAGCTCTAAGCCTACATAAGGATGTCTTAAACTTTGGACAAATGAGGTCAGTGGCCTTTTTAATGTAACTCGATCTATGTTGGCACGTTTCTCTTTGGATTAGATTTGATGGTCTAACCAGCATGAAACTATTGCTGTCAAGCGGCTCTACATTGTATCAGAAGGTGATTTTTCTTTGTCATTTCTATCATCTACACTAAAAAAGACACTAAGAGTTGTTGAAATGTCCACAAAAGAAATTCACTTGTATTATTTAAAGTCATTGTTTGATGCAGATGTTAAATGGTGAAAAGTGAAAACGATGATTTTGACATTAAATTGTTTCCTCTGAGGATTTAGCACATTAACATAATGGATCCTAAATTAAAAACAATAGTTAGTCAATAACTGTCAAGCTGAGTACAGCTTTGATTTTTCCCTTGGTGCATCGCTTTGAGTTAATTACTGTTCACCTGATAATGTGAAGGCTGGAGACGTTGCTGTTTGTGCTGAAAGGCAACATTTTCCACAGCCTCTTCTTTCACCATCAACTCTGACACTGCTCTGAATTTCCTAAAGGTTTTGTGATGCAAAGCTTTGAATGCTGGTGAATAAATGATTCAGCTGCTGTTTGTGGGTAAACACGAGAGATTACTCTGAACTGATGGACGTCCCTGAACTCAAAGGTCAGGGGAAATAAAATGTTTAAAGACGTGCTCCCACTGTTGCGCTGCCAAAGAAACAAGATGACCTTAACGTTTTCTGTTTAATATGTAATGCAGCAAGGATGTTTGCACTAATTATATCTGGTCTGATTTTGATTTGAGATTTGTTTATTAATGGTATGGTATATGATATATGGTATATGTCAATATGGCCAATATGGTATATTTACTAAGTTCAGTGAACAGAGTCTCTGATTTCCTAAAAGTGATGTGATCAGATTAAAGAAATACTAGAAAAAAAATATATAACATGTACATGCATAATTTTTCTTCCAGCAATGTTAGCATTGTTGGTCAGTCTACCACTGTGGTGCAGACTGAAATATCTTTACAATTACTGAATAGATTGCAAGTGAATTTTATACGGATATTCATGGTTCCCAGAGGATGAATCCTAACGATTTAGGGAACAGGTGACAGTTTCCACTTATCCTGTGAATTATCTCAACATCTACTTGATGGGTCAGTACTTTTAAAAAGATATTCATGGTTCCCAGAGGATGAATCATAATAACTTAGACCTCCTCCAGCTGTTGAATTCTAATGTGCCCAATGTGCAAAATATTGATTTATGACCAAATACCTGCAAAAATAATAACATTCCTATTAACCTCAGGTGAACTTTGTGTTAATTAGCAAATATCAGGACTCCAGCACATTAAACTATAGTCCCGACCTTCAAGAGACATTTCCTCACACTAAATGGCAGCATAAACTATTTTTTATTAAAGTTTTATATTATTTAGTATATTTATTATTATCTAGTATGTCTGTAAGTCTGTACAGTGTTTTGGTTGTCTATTTTAGTTATTAAAGAGTCTAATATGCATCGATGGATTCAGCTGTAACTGTGCAGTGCCAGTGTGACAGATGCAGTCATCTCTGTCTTATTTTTTTTTCTGCTGTTGGGAATCACTCCAGGAGCACAGAGCAAAGTACATCAATTTACTGTAAATCTAGAATATATGTACCATTTTATTGTAACATTTCAAAGGTCTTTGTTCATGTTTTTTTTTTTTTTTCGTACAACAGTTGGATCCTTGAAAGCTTCTCTGTAAGACGTCAACCTTCATGCTGTTTACATAAAAGGGATTTCTTTTTTTTCAAATATCAAAGGGCATAAACTGCCCCTGTCAGTCACCACAAAATGCTAAGAGATGCATCCAAATGTTTGATTCTTATAGTTTAAATTTGGGGAAAACATTTCATACCCCCTTTATGATATAATCATTTTTATCTTAACGCTCAACATATAGTTTGGAAAAGTAAACACTAGCTCTGAAAGGTTCTATTTTCACTCTCTTGCGGAGGATGTCACAAATGTAGTATTTACCCCAGTGGTTTAAGCTACTGAAGTGCAAATATGAGCTATTTGTGCTTTACTCGATTATTTCTTTTATGCTTTTTATACTTCTGCACTTCATCAGAAATCAAAGGCAAAAAATGCACTTTTTTCTCCACATTCTCCATATTTTGTTCTCAGAAAGGTTGTTTTTTTTTTTTTTTTTTTTAAAAAACAACATTTTCTTCAGAATATGAAAAATTGCTACAGATTAAAAACAAACTGCTTGAAAATAAATGCAACAGTAATTATGAACAATAAATATACTGTAATATAATTTAACTCTAATGACCTGTTTTCTACATAATGAGTTCTGGCTTTATAACTACATACAATGTACACAAGTACATTTTGCTGGTGCGACACTTATAATGAAGTGTTTTTACATCATTGTCTTAACTAAATGATCTGAACACTTCCTCCACCAATAAAGTTCACATAAATGTAGTCAATAGACTTTGACAGTAGTCATTTCTAATCTTCTGGACCGGACTAATGACTAAAGGCCTCTGTGTCGTGCTGTTGAATGAACAATGTAATGTTGGCTTATCTGGGTCAGTGTGTGTTGCTGCTGCAGGTCAGAGCAGAGTGAAAACAAGTCTGACTGTCTGTTCCTGTTTTAGACACAGTGCCCCGGACTGTGAGACAACGCCTGGCTATACTTTTATCTACCAGCCCAATGTGTTCATGATGCCACACTGTGATGTTCCCACATAAAGCAAAAAGTAAGAGGTGGATTTTTCAATAGAAATATTTTTTTTTAGCCTCTGTCTGGGTTGAAGTGTTCGAGTCTGAAACATTTACCTATTTATCAAACACAAAACTAATGGCACTCACTTTAGCATGTGTAGAGAGGTTTCTGTTTCTGTTTTTCTGGGTTTTTTATGTAATAATATTTGGAAAAATCATTCAGCCGAAAGACCTATTTACACCACTTTTGGTTTTGATGGTCTCTCTCATTACACAGTTTTCTCTTTAGCTCAGAACTGTCTTACAAACACACACACACACACACACACACACACACACACACACACACACACACACACACACACACACACACACACACACACACACACACACACACACACACACACACACACACACACAGTTGTGTTTTCATGCCGTCAGGGGACATTTCATTGACTTGCATTCATTTCCTGGAGACTTTTCTGGAAACCCTAGAGATCTCAACTGTCATGTCTTCACTTTTACATTATGGTGACCTGCTTTTTGTGCCCATAAGGGAGACAGGTCCCCATATGTGAGTGTGGAGACAGGTGTAAGTCCCAACGTGTGATCTCAGCGCTGTCACACGTTGACGCTGTGTCCTGGTGGTGAGTGCAATCTTACACCAACAGTATAAAATGAATCATTTCGTTCCCATTTTATTACGGTCATCCATAGCAACAGCTCTCAGTGACTGTACTTCTCAAGGTAACTCTTCTTCACCCCGTCATTATCTTGTCCATTAGAGCTTTTTGCCATTGTCATTTGGATTTCAAGCCTCTCTTTTAACAGCTGACGCCCTTATGGTGTCCTTGTTGCTCATCACATAGAGACAAATTAGCCCCAGCGCCCTGTGGCGCAGTGATTCACTGTATGTTCGATGCATTGAGAGATAAGTTGCCCTTAATGACTTTGTGTGGAATAGGTTCAGTGACTTAAAGCTATTTTTCTATTTCAATCTTAATGATAATTTTTGCAGTAAATGTTTTAATCTAAAAGAAAACGAATGGAAAAAGGGATGAAAACAATGATTTGCTTGAGGTTCTACATTTCAACATCACAAACAAACTAAAACCATTTTGTACTTTCACAAAACCTCAAAGGATATTTATTTTATGAATTACATGACACAGCATTCGTGTGTGGCACTATGATGCAATTGGGTTTCCTGGCTTGGAAATAGGAATTGTTTTATAATCGTCTTTGGAACAACGTAACCATTGTGTTCCCTAAAACAGGACGTGCACCAACACACCAAACACTGACACAAGATATGACCTCAGTGGTAGTTAGATATAACTGGTCTCTCTGTAAAAAAAAAAAAAGTTCCAAGTATTTACTACCCCAGGGAAGAGAAAATCCATGTTTGGACTTGCAGTTTCTACTGTAGATATGATGATTGAACATTGAACTATTTTTAAATATAAACTAAAATCTGGATCCTGGATAAAAGACAAATTTATTTTCCATAATCTCTGAGAGATGCTGTTACGAATTATGAGCAGAGATTACAGTTTCATGATTTTTTTGAGTGATGTAACCTGTTTAGCAAAGACCTTGAAAGAATAATCTCTGCTAAAAACAAAAATTCATATTTCAAGTTAAACAAATTTTGGCACTTTAACATACTGAAATCTTGTCCATGTGTGACATCATTCACTTACTGCAGGAGTCCAGTTTTGCCTTCTGTTTGATGTTGAAGACGTCCATCACATGATACTGGACACTTTTGCATTTGTGCATTTTGGGGTATTTATTATTACTGCCATTATATGTTAATGCACTTTGACACACACATATTTACATCCCTACAATTTGTTGCTATTAAGACTCTCCAAAATTTATTTGATTTTCATTACTGAAATTATTATTGATCTTATGTATCTAAACTTCTTAGTTTTCATTTCTGAGAGAGGAGAGTATTTGCTCTTTGATTTGACGTTAACACACCAAAGAAAAACTTAATATGACAAATAAAACGAGAGAAAATATTATTTCATACCACTTTAATATTTCAGGTTTGGAAAAAAAGTGGAAAAACAAAAACTTATGCAAAACCTCCCTCAGGGTTTGTCTATTTCATTATACCAACACAAATCCTTTAAACACAGTAATTTCTTTAGTCTTCATAGACCCACACATCCCACATCGATGACGTGCATCTTATCCTGAAGGGAGTTAAAAATGTCTCTACAAACGCCTCCTGTGAAAGTTGATCAAAATCTCTACAAATACTCTACTGCATCTCCTTAGTCATAGACCCCAAGGGGAAGGTTGAAAAACGTTGTCGCAGTTCATTCTTGGCTGAGAATCTGCATGATAAAGCATGAATCATGCCAGTTTCTGATCTTTTAGATGAACCATGTCTTTGCTATTACTTTGTAACTTTATGTAATTTATTTTCATAAACAAACAAACAAAAAAACATATGATCTCGTCCCGAGACAAGATGGAAATTTTGCTTGATATTTCATGAGGATAGTGGCCCCTCAGGAAATGCAATATGATAATTTACTCCCAATAGGAGATCATTTGGAGTGAAATTGGATTGACCTCATCTACAGACGCACGAACTGTTCATCCTCATTAAAGCACTCAGTGTGCACCAAAATGATTCTCACGCCTTTTTTTTATTACATGAACACAGGTAAGCGCCATTATGTGTCATCCGTTTAAATTATTGAAGTTGTAGCAGTTGTTAAGGAAAGAGGAGAAGTAAAGGGCTACTGCAGTGTCACAAAGATGCTCCTCATATTTTATACATTCAGTGTACATTAAAGCACTGATGTGAGTCGATGCATGAATGATTCAAGCTTTCGATTTTCTCAAGACTCTGAAAAAGTCAAAAATCTCATTGAAGTGTCTCCACGGGACGCGCTACTGACTGTGTTGGGAGAGCAGGGGAGTTAGTGTTGTCTACTGATCTTTGCAGCTTGATTATCTTCTTTTATGATTGTAATGTATTGTGTGCAATGGAGAGTTTAAAAATACTCATGAGAACATCACATTGCACACCCCTGCAAATAACAAAGAGCATGTGATCAGTGTGTCGACAGAGTATTTTAAATTTAGCTGAACACATTGTTTACTGTAACACGCCCTCGTATCTATATCGTATCATTAAAAGCACATTGTTTCTGTGTGCTGATGCTGCGGTAACATTTTCATATCAGAAAATAACACATTACTGTCAAAACTCCATCCTCTACTTGTTCTCAGGAAGTCTACTCGTGTCAGGTTTTTATCAAATAATGGGATTTGAACTCTTGAACTAAATGTGTTCAGCACAGAAAGTCAGAAACTGTTTATTGAGGGGAAAGTTTATACTTGAGTTAAAACAAAACAGAGTTGAAACAGATGCTTATATTTCTCAAAAAAAAAAAAAAAAAAATATATATATATATATATATATATATATATATTGCTTATATTTTTCAGCTTTGTTGGCTACTGAGGGCAACTTCTGCATTATCTGCATTATTTTTCTGCATTATTATTACTATCTGCATTATTCACCAAGTCATATATAAACACTGTCTACCTTGACAACATTGCCTGTGTATTTACCCCAGTAGCTAAAAATATTCTAAATAATAATATACAGCATTTTGGTTCAGGCATTTTGACTTATTTATAATAATATAACTATTTGACCTTTCACAGTAGAAATAGACCATAAATACAAACAGACAGGAAGTAATGAGCTGATGTGTGACAAAGGTCGCCAGCTTCAAACACTGCAAATGCCTGACACATGACTGTCTGGTAGTCCACTACCAGACACACACAGTGTTTTATCTTTATACCACTTTTCAGCTAAAGAAGTTTATTTATAGAAACCTCAACAAGAGAAACTAGACTGTAGCCATAGAGGGAAAAAACTATAATAAATGGTAAAAATAATTAACAATGATTAAAATTAGATGCAGTAACTGTGTAATGATGATGACGAATAATATGTTAAACAGGATATAAGTTATGTCCCCAGGACATAAGTTATGTCTCCATTAGAGGTAGGTTCAGTTGGAGGGTTAGTTGCAATAGGTTTTAAAAGTTCAGGCCTGTAATCTAGGAGCTGTTTAGATAATTGAAATGATTTTGAAATCAATAAAACACAGGAGTCCAGGTTAATGAGGCTAATATGAAACTTACCTGTACAGTAATGCAGTGATATCACAGATGGACCATTAATCATATCACCTTCAGTCTCTCTTGCACAATATTGTATTAGAAACAGTTTGCATATTGTGTGATATAGACACTGAAGTTTGCATCAGAGGGTAAATAGGCCACAAACCATTTGGCGCATCCCCAACACCATATTGAGCTCTAGTTATAGACTCATGTAGATGTGCCCATATGTGATAATTAGGTCATCTTGACCCCAGCGAGGACAGAGGGGCATGTGATGAAGTGTGGCTCCTGTTCTTTACTTTGTGGCTACCCTGCAGTCGTGCAGCGAAGCGCAATGCAGGCTAGTCGACACAAAGAAGCGTGATGTAAGAGCTGTACAAGTTGGGAACTTTCTGAGGCAACACAAACACACATACTACACCCATCTATATGTATGGGCACAGACGGCATGACAGCTCCAACCTTTGATATTCCTTTTGTGGCTTGTTGATGAGGATCTGCCTGAGGAACTCCAACTTAGAAGTACTGAGCTTAAGATGACAGGTTGAGGTGTTGCTGTGTCTCCTCTTATCAACTTTCTGTCTCTGTCTGTCTGTCTTTGAGTTGCACATATGCATATGCATGAGAGATAAACATAGCTGGAGTGCAGTGCTTACATTCAGGATGTCTGAAAACATCCCATGACAAATGCCCTGTGCAAGCGGAGATGTGGCTTTGTTAATATTTTTGTTCAAGTCAGTGACACTAAAGACAGTGTTAGTGAATGAGTGTGCAATTCTGGAGCAGGTTGAGAGGACACAGCTGTTAGGTAGGAATATTTATAATAGCAATTGAAATGACTGAGACACTACAACTCTCATCATCATGTTGTCATACTGTTTATACAGTGGTGTTATTTGCCAAAAAAATGAAATTCTTTTATGACAACATTATATTTTTATACGACCTTTGCATCATTGTGAATTATATACTTTGATTTTCTTCAACACACAGATTGACATTCTTGTCTTGATATTTAAAGTGGCATTTTTATTCAGATAGAATCTTGTCATCCATCCCTGACTGCAGTAACACCATAGTGTTTGAGCTTGATGAAAGAAATGTATTTATATATTTGCAGTATAATGAAGTGTCTGTGCTGACATTCCTAGAAAAAACAAAGATGCTGTATTAAGTTGTTGGTAATGCAAACCGCAAACTGACTTTTATTATGAAGCTGTCACAGGAAATGCAACGTGTTTGTCGCTGTGCTCAATATTCGCTGCTGTCGTTCATCAAAAATACATCAAAAAATCAGTTTTATATTTTTTTGGCAGTGGATCAGTTTGAAATATTGAGTTATGGAAAAAGAAGGAGCTGTTAGATGAGGAGCTGCAGGCGACAGACTGTACATCTCCAACTTCTCAGCGAGGTAACCAGCTCCTTTCACTGCACCCTGCTGTTTGCACACTTATGTAAGTGTGTGAGTGCAACATAAAACCAGATCACAGTTTCTCACAGGGTGATGGAAAAAGGACTGTCATTGTCTGACTTCTTCATCAAAATGACAACAGTTTGCTTTGCAGCCTCCAGGACTCTGTGACTTGCAGTATCACTATTAGCTACAGGTGGCGCCAAATTAACCTGGACTGAAATCTTTTTTGCTACTTGTATGAATATTTTGAATGGGGCTGTTGAGTCTTTCAGCTCATTGTTTTGGTTCATTCTCACTGCTCTGAACGCAACATATATTTCCTGCTGACACTGAACAGCAGGTACTGAGAACACAGAGCATTTAGAAACTAGAGATACAGATATTTTCCTCAGGAGTTGTGGGAGAAAAGGTCAGAGCTGCTAAATGTTAGATTAATATTTGCTAAGTGGACAGAAACACGGCTCCAAATGAATGATAAAACTGCTCTGTAATTGCTGGATGTGTAATTAAAGCACAGGGTTTTTTTTTGCCAAAGTCATTCAAAGTCATTGTGTATTTAACCTTTAATATTAAGAATTTACTCACTGGTTTTACAAGAGATATTCTTACTGTTTATATACTTTATTTTTGTGATGGTAAAGTCACCTGAGTCACTCCAGCTGTGTTTTATCTACAGCAACAATCTTTCCCAGCAGCTGGAGCTGGACCACTCATCCTCCTGCTGGGAAAGATGAATCCCCTTCATCTTCCTCTCCTGTGATTCCCAGTAGCTCTTTTTTTTCTCTTTTGCAACGCATTGTTTTCAAAGCTCCAGTTATTTTCTTTGAAAATAAACTTCCTCAGTGGCTGTGGACAAAGAGCCACAACACAGACACTTTATGCTATTTTGGAGACAGAGTGATCTTGATTGTTCATCTATTTCTAATTTCGTTTTTGTTCCTTTCATGTGAAGATTGCGGTTATCTATACTGAGCAGTGACTGATTCATAATGAAAAACTACACGAACACTTAAGTTTGACAGTGCCCTGGTTAAGTGGCATTAAAAGCTATTGTATGGAGTTGAGAAGAAGACGTACTTTCCTATACAGAGCCACTATATTGTCTGTGCTTGCCTCAGCAGAGTGAAGTTTTGCTCAACTGTTGAAGTGAAAAGACTTTAACCGAGACAATGATGGAGTGGGAATGACAGGAGTGGCAAAGGACAAAGAGGATAGAGAAAAAAGGAGATACAGGATAATGAAAATGTTCTCCTCATACAAAGGCATTGGCTCTGTCTCCTTGAGTCAGAGTGCTGTCTACTCCCTCATCTGTCTATGTTAGAAACCCCACCTCCCCCAGTGCTTCTCTCCTCCCCTCCCCTCCTCTCTCTCAGTCTCTGGCCGAGGAATCCCAGGCAGCGTTTAATTGCAGAGTGCAAAGGCTTTAGTTGGACTAATGAGCGCAGGACTCCTTCACACAATCTCAGAGACACAGTAAACCCATATGGAGTCCTTTACTGGACAAACCTCACAAGGCGGCTGGATTTCAGGTGGAGCAGAGAGAAGGAATTCACAAATTCAGGTACTGCCGACTATGTGAGAGAATATACCAGAGGCAAGAGACGGAGTAAGAGGTGGAGAAAGAGAGGAGAGTGGGAGAGGGGAGGGGAGGAAACGGGAAATACACAGCCAGAGTGAGAGAGAGGGAGAGAGAGAGAGAGAGGTTGGGAGCCTGCAGCAGCAAATGAGATAGAAACAACGAGGCGGGAGAGGTAGAAAGACAGACAGAGAGGGAGGGAGAGGGGGCCCCGTGTAGGAGAGAGGGCTACAGGGTGAGGGAAAAGAAGGAGTAAGAAAAAGTTAGGAGAAGTACGAGAGAGTGTGTCCGGGAAAGGAAAAGAAAGGGTGCAGAGATTAATAACTACAGAAGAGAAGAAGAAGAAGGGAAACAACAGACAGGAAGGAAGGGGAGGGAGAAGTCATAGGTTAGAGAGAAAGAATAAAGAGCTGAAGAAAAGTTTCTTGTGGGAAGACGCAGATGAGGAAAACAGAGCGAGTGAATGACTGGGCTGGAGAGAGCAGGGAGGGGAGGAAACCAGTTGTTTTCTAAGGCGTTTTCCACACAAGCCTCTGGATTTCTTTGGACATGTACACAGAAGGCGCACAAACAACGGGACACCACCGATTTCTTCAGCACAAACCACCTCCTACCCCCTGCCCATGCCGGCACTGCGACCACTATGAGCAGCTGTATGGCCACAACGGCGGGCCAGGATACCAACCAGCATCAGGCAGACAGACGGACCACCCATCTCTGGACCTCAGGAGAGACATCCAGGCTCCTCGGGTTAAAGACGCAGGAGGCAGTGCTTTTCTGGTGGACAGAGGTGAGAGAAGCGGTCATCGCAGCCCACAGAGGAGGCCTGTGTTCACAGGGCCCGGCCCTTACAGTCACTCAGATGACTTGAGCCAAGTTTGCCCCTGGGAGTTGAACCCTGCCCAGTGGAACTACCCACTGGAGTCAGAGGTGAGACACTACCCGTCTGTCAGAGAACAGTGTGGCTGTGTGGCGTGCAGTGACACCAGGGCACACCCCTTTAAAGCTGTGGCACCACATCCTCTCCCCCATCTCCAGGTCAAAGGTCAAGGGTACAGACATAGAACGATTGTCAGGTACGTCTCTGTGGATGAGGAGAAAGAAGGCTGTGAATGCACCACTGAGGATTATCATGTGGAATCACATGGTCCCCATTTGGGTCATTTGCCCATGCCAAATGGCCACTGTGGACCGAGGCCAGTGCTGTATGACGGAGGGGAGGAAAGAGATAACCATCAGGGCAGACAGAAGGGTGGATCAGAGGATGCTTTTAATGAACGCTGTGGCTTTCACAAAGGTTTTTTCCCCACTGAAGTCCCACAAAAACACTTGAACCAAAGCAGATGGAAGGAACCCTGCATCCCTTCCTCTGGCATCACCAATTCAGAGACCTCAAAATCAATAACTAACAGTGACCATCAACACCAGGGGTTGGACGTAGCAAAGCAGAAAAGGAGGCAGGACTCAGTGAGGGATCAGATCCGACAAGTGGTGACAGATCTGGAGGATGTGTTGGGAGGTTTGAAGCAAGTTCATGTGGAGATGAAAGAGGTAGGAGGGTTTTTTATAATAGATGTTTATTCTTTGCATGTAAGTCAGGTGTCTAAATATGAGGGCCTGTGTCAGGTGCAGATGTCCCAACCTTTTATCGATGCTCCTGCGGATATGGTGACATTTAAAACGATCACCACAAAGCTCAGATGCCGATGAAATGAGTCACAGTGCAGATCAGATTGACACAGGTCGAGTGTGTCCGTGTCTCTCTGTGTGTACATGTTCATGAGAGCATATCAGTATGTTGCTGACTGCATTGTTTGTGACTCACTCATCATGTCTAGCCGAAGCGGTGATTGAGAACAATTTGCACTGACCTTTTGCAGAATGCTGCCGAAATTGGCAGTGTTCCGGCCAGCACATTAAAAAGCCTGGCTTCAGACTGTTACTAAATTATGCCTTGCTGTTACAGTATCCATTTTGCATGCAGCTGTAAACTAGCACTGATTCAAAAGCTAAATGCATCTGTGTAAAAGGCTGGGCATTGTACTGAAGAAACATTACAAAAAATGAAAGAAAAAAAAAAGTCCCTCTGTGATTCTGAGTTTAGACAGCTGGAAACAAAGGAAATCTAAAAACAGCTTTGGTTTGAAAGGTTGACTGAATTGCAGATTATTTCTTCAGTTTCAGCACAGTCAGAACTTGTGGTTGTAAATACAGTTTGTCAGTGGGAGAGAAGGAACTTTAAAAAACCCAAAACAAAACAAGAAACTCATCTAAAAGTTATAGTCCTGCAATAAAATCACACTTAACGCTTAAACACTTAAATTTAAAGAACATAATGTACAACAGGTATCTAAAACACTAGTAAATGTAGCTTGAGCTTGGTCCTTTGATTATTATATATTGTTATGTATGCATCAGTGTGGAAGTTTAGACCAAAGGTTCCCAGATTGTATCAGTAGATACATGGGTCATGAGAAGATCAACAAGGTAGACAAGACTTTTCTGAGCAAATGTGTTTTCATTCTTTCAGAAGCTTAAAGGTAAACAAGTTCAAATACTTTACTTCAAAACAGCACATAAACTACTTGAGTGTATGTACCTAGTTACTCTGTATCACTTGACATTGCCAGGTATTGACCCTCTTCATTATCATTCAGGTGGTCCAGCAGATTGATCGCCTCACAGCCAATATTGACCTCAGTGAGGAGATACCCTGCGGTGCTCAGGGGTCGTCCAACAACTTCCACAGCTCGAGTCATTCAATTGACCACAGGTTGGCCCTGCAAGTCGACAAGGATCGCATCATCTTAAGGACTAACTCTCCCTCCCCTGTCCATATGGCGTCTGTCGTCAAAACCAGCCGCTTCACACCGCCCAGCCACAGTAAAGACATCAACCACGAAAGACAAGGTGTAAATGGCCACCCACCTCACCTGTGCCCGCCCCGGGACTCCAACCACGTTTGCCAAACTCAACCTCAACCTCATCCAGAGGACCAACCACAGAGCTTAGACCCTAAGGTCATCATTGGGAACAATGCCTCTAATTCAAGAACTCAGAAACCTCCACCTTACCCTCAAAATGGGCGATGCGGCAAAGGCCCATACCCACCGCCCAAACCTGTGAGAGCCCCTGCCTACCCCGGGAGAGGCCGCCAGAGCACCAGCATGGTGTGAAGGAGGGGGGCTGGGGTGGTGGTGGTCTGCCCTGGTGCCATAGGGGCCTGAAACATGAGACCCTGCTGTAGCGAGTGGCGGTCAGAAGGGACCAGGCAGGGGAACAACTCATGGTAAGTTTGGATACAAAAGTAGTTTTTTTTTCCCTTCTCTCTTCTTTTACAATGTTGATGTTTCTGTCAGTGATGACGTCGCTGTGTTTACTGGCAGTGTAGTTTTCAAAGTCAGTAAATGAATTGCAGTGTTCCTCCCTGTTACAAAAAAGGGTTTATGTGTGTGTTTGATGTGTGTGTGTGTGTGTGTGTGTATGTGTAGTCTGTGTGTGGGCGGCAGCGGAGGGGGCGTAATGTGTCTGCTTTTGTTGATGTCACATGATTTCCCAGTCTTCACAACACTGCAAAATGTGTTAGGCTGAGCGAGTGAAATGAGGAATCAGTCTCTTTTTTTCTTCTTCAGAGTTTGGTTACACGTGGTTAAAATCAGCCGGCTGGCCAAGATAATTTCACCCACTGAAGTAAAAAGAGGAATTTCTGATCTTGTGACAAAGACCAGCCTTCAGTTAAAGCATATTTTAAAAGAAGAAACTTTTTTGTGATCTTGACATTTCTTTTATGAATTCCGAAAAATGATAAATTATTTTTTACAGTGTAACTTAGTCATGACTTCGAGGGAACTGAGACTTGGCAGGATTTCAGTTGATCTCTGGCACAGGAAGACCCCACAGTCACTTGACTTAAAGCATGTGACAGATAGGAGGAGTCACTATATTTACAGCATGATCATAGCTCTGACTCAGACTTGGCATCATTCACTGTTAAGGGGGTGATAAACCTTTCTTCTTTTGCCACCGTCAGATGTATGATTATTGTCTGTGAACGAGAAGCAGACTTAACAACAAGATGACATCTGTGAAAAAGTTCCTATAGCAAAAGGATGAAATTTAAACAGCAGATGTATATTGTTTAGTATTCCCCTTAAACGTCTACCTTTGCAGCTGCTGCAGAGGCAGACGTGCACGTTTCTGTACTTCCCTCTTGTGCAGAGTATGCGTAACTGCAATCTATTTTTCTGGCCTCTCTGAGTTGGGCAAGCACAATCTGGTTTTAATCATAAAATCCCCTGGCCACATGCCAGAATGGAGTGAGGCAAACTCTTGGTACATTTGTGACGTCCATATAAACAGGAGCACCTCACATTATGCTGCAGGAGAGACGCGCTCACAAGGCTGCAGCTGCAGTTGGAGGCCAGCACAACAGGGAAACGGGTCAAAGAAGTGCATGTGTTTGAGCAAGCTTTCATTTATTTAATGAATAAATTTCTGTTCGGTTTAATAAGCTGTAAGTCTGATGTGATGTTCAGCCGCGTCCTTTCTTTTCACTTTCAGTCTTTTAAAGCATCGATGCTTTCGACATTTTAAAGACCTGAATCATCTGAATTAGTCACCCTGAGCAAGTTCTGTGTTAAAATGGCTAGCACAACAGATTTTGTGCTAAGCACATGCACACACACACACACACGCGCACACACACACACACACACACACACACACACACACACACAGCACACACATCTGTCCTAATGCTCACAAGATCCTCAAGGACACTGTCCATCCTCTCACCCCTAAATTTTTAGCTCAGACAACCATTTTTTCCAAAAAATTCCCATTAGTTTCAAAGAGGTAAAGTGAAATACATTTTTAAAAAGCACTAATGAAACAGTCCTTTTATTATCTACCAGAAGAAACCTCTTGTGTGAGGTGAAATATCTTCAGGGTGTAAAACCAGGTCCAATTACTTTAGATTTTAAGACTGATAAACACATTTCATGTGATTTTCTGAATAAAGCTCTCACTCGTGTAGTCATTAGCCTTAAGAGTGTAAATCAATGAACACAAACAACAGTTAACCGAACATACACTGATGCATACTGTAAGATTGCATAAAAAGTAAAACTGCAGAACAAATAAATAAATAAATAACCAACCCATCACAAGACTCAAAATGTGATTTAAAGTTGGATATTTATATTCAAACCAATTATAAACTGGGAAAACAGTAGCGCCCCAAGTATTGTACGTGTAGTTTGGTGCAGTTAAACTGATTTTTTTATTGACTATGCACCACTAAATCACAATAGCAACTTTAAATGACTAATGTTTAATTTTAGAATTTTATCATTTTTTGCAGCAAAGGTGTCCAGAGATGCTGTGAAGCCACTTTTGCTTGTCTAGAATTTATTTTTGCTCTGTAGCAGCAAAAAAACTCATTAAACCGTCTGTAAGAAACTCCTGCAGATTAAACTGGGCCAACAGAGCAGTTTTAGTGTCGACTAAAAGTCTTTGAAAAAAAGACTCACTATAGATGGGGGTGTAAACATTTCCTAGCATAGCAACATTAAAGTGACAAATAACCCATGGTGCAATGCTCTTTGTAGATGATTAGTATCGCACCAGTTAATCAAGCTTAACTTCCAGAGAAAAAAAACCCAACCTTTTCTTATATTTGGGTCAGTTTTAACTCGCACACTGTGTTTTTCACTTTAAGACGTGTTTATGTACTCATGCTCAGCTAATTTTGGGGATAAATAAAGTGACCTCACATCCCCAAACCACGCTGATCTGATCATCTTTAGAATAATATTTTTCTCGTGCAAAGATGAGGACTACTGTAAATATTTTTCCTCACATTTGTCATCATGTTCTCACTCTCAAGGTCTAAAATAATACACACACACACTCTCTCTCACACACACACACACCCTCCCTTTACCACATGCGTGAATCAACAACGCCCACACAAACAAACACATTGCCTCACTTCAAGTGCAGCACACATTGTTGCTGTGTTTCCGTCAACGAACAACGTCACTAGAGAAGCCTTGAGAAGAAGCACAAATTATCTGCACACTGTTTCATTGTGGAGCTGAATTAAGTTTGACTTCATGGAGGTGCAATGTTTTTGAATTTGAATAATCTTCTTTATCTCATTCCTTTTTTTTTTTTTCTTGTTATGATATTTCCAGCAGGAGCTGATGCCACTGAGACAAGCTGTCAGTCGATGGAAAGAGTGCACGGCCTGAAGGTGGAGATGTTTCCAAAGGGAAAACTCCCCCAAGAGTCGATCTGGGACTGTGTGTCTTGCAAGCGAAGCAGCAGCACGGAGGAGTAGCAGTCAAACCTCTCTGAAAATTAATGCTTTTACCATTACTGGTGATGTAGTGGCAAATAATGAGAAATGTGAACTGTTACAACCGCCCTTAGAAACACAAAGGTATCTTTTCGTGCCAGTATTAATTTATTTTTTATTGATTCTCTTGTTGCAAAAACATCTATTGTCAGGCAGCTTACACCAGTTTGGATGCTACCTATCCTAATGTTTATTATATTAAGATTATATCATCTAAACTATTGAGCAGATATTTTACAAATAAAAAAAGGACTTAGACTGTTTTTGTCTCTGCTTCACGATTGTTCCAGTGTGTAAGAGGAAAAAAACAGCGAGCAGACAGGAAAGCTGGAAAATCAGATTATATTGCAATACAATAGATTCATCTGCACTTTTCTCGTACAAATCAATCTGACATCTCAATTATCTAACTCTAGAGATGTTGTATTGACCGCTGAATGTCCCACATTTGAATATGAAATAAAAGAAATGATGCCAGCATTTTATCAGCCCTGCCTCTGACATGAATTATGTATTATGTACAGTGCGTCAAATGCGACTTAGAGTTCAATCCAAATGGTTGTGGAAGCAGCAGGAATATTTCTTGTGCTGATCTGGAGATGGCAGCGTGTGATCTCTTATTCTGTCAGGGTTGGACTCTGCCGTGTCCCGCGCCGGTCAAGCCAGAGTCTGTGTCCCTGTTTGTTTAAATCTTGTCTGAGACTTTCACCACTCTGCTTCCACAAGCTCTCGCTGCTATCAGAGCACAGTGCCCCCCCTCTGTGGACTGCTATAATTCATCCAGTCTTACAAAACGTCCCTCACTGTCGCTGTGTCTGTCTGTCTGTCTGTATCAGAGCAGATGGAGGATGACACACGCAAGCTGTTAACTGTCCTGGCCACTTTGTCACTCACTGTCTGTGCCTGCAGTCTGTAGCTGTGACAGTAATTACGGCAACATTATAAAGAGTCGATAAACCACTGAAGGTTAAGTTAGAAGGGTGAGGCCATGTGCCAGAGGCTATTATTACTCATCAAGTCTCCAACAGTGTTGAATCAAAGGACATCTCATCTAAAAGGCTTCTTCAGCTCTGATGTACAATTTATTCTCTTTGGGCGGACACAGGAGGATTAATGTTCAAAGGTGTAGTAACAACAGTCAGAAAGGAGCTCAGGTAGTTTAGACAGTAGTCGTTAGAGTCACTGACATTCACTGGGGGCTCCTGGTTATTATAACAATGGCCGCTGAAGTCACCTGAGGTCAAGTGGCCACCAATGGTTATACCCACTTAAGGCAGATGATTTGGTATGTATTGTTTTTAACAAGTGAGCATCTTTAAACACCTCTGAACGACAGATAGGTATCCATTTACCATCACTCATCAAGAACAAAGTTAGGCTAGGGTTAGGGTTGATTTCAAGAGAGATCATAATAACATTTAAATTTCATCTCTTCACTGACAATTTCATAGTTTGCTAAATTCCCCAGACAAGACATAAGGTTTCTTAGATCAAAGAAGAAAGTACATCATAGTTGAAAGTAGTAAAGTTGTGCCTTAGTGACCACAACAGCAGCTTTTTCTATGGCGGCATCAGCTAAAAGCAGTGCTCTTTTAATGTTTAAATTCTAAAATTCAGCTGAAAAATAGCAAATATCATATTGGGTTTAAACAAAATCCTCATAACCACTTGTGAAACTATAATTACATGAATCATTTTATGTAAGGCTGCATTATTTTATGCTTATTAACTGACATTTGAGTAACTTTAATTTTAATATGTTTTTCATGACAGTGGATTAAGAAAAGATTACAAACACTTCTGACATCTGCATATTTTTGGGTACTTTGACTTTTCAGAAAGATGAGATATGTGTGTCTTTATATGCAGTCGCTGGTTATGCCCCCATTAATCTTTAGTTTTAATTAGCCCATTTTGTATTCTTTAATGAATCATTAAAGTTTGTTAAATGTCACAAATAGTGATAAAAATACAATGTGACACCAGAAACACAAGTTTCACAAGTTAGTGATTAGTCAGTTAGTTGTAATAATGTCGTGTGCAGTACTATAAATCTTTATGAATACGTTTTTACACACATGGTTAATCTTCATACAACATATGGAGGACTAACCACGGTTTAGTAACAAGGCTGGCTAAGTTAACAGGTCTGGCTTTAGTTGCTTTGTTCTAAAACTGTACAAACTGTACAAATGTTAAGACTGATTTCCTGGGTGTGTCAGTCCTGAATGGAGGGAAAAATTCTGGTCCAACCAAAAATAATTAATTTTAAAATTGTAGGAAACCTAAGAGCTGGATCCAGGGAATGTTTGGCGTTTTTACATTATAAATGACTTGCAAAGTGAACAACTGTTTTATTCTATCACAAGACAAATCGGTGAACAGACTAATTGTTTCAGCACATGTCTAATGAATCGTAAGTGCAGCTCTGGATTAAATTCTGTTTTCTTGCAAAAGGAAAGGCTAAATATTTTTACACCTCAGTCATGGACTGTGTCCATTTCCATTTCTCAGACATAACATCACTGTGCTTTGTGTTCAAAGGAGAGGTCTGTTTGATAAAAATATGATTTGACCTTTCTTTCAAGGTATTCTGTTAAACTGAAATTTGACTTTTCAAACAAATATGTAAGAATAAGAACAGGTCAGAATATCACGCTGCAATCAGTCATAAAACATCCATCAATCCTCTGGAGCGGTCACCTCAGAGTCTGCAGGCCTTAATGTTGGATAACGTCTGACGAGCTTTGAGAATGACCATGTGTTGGCCCGCTGAGCACGTCTGGGCTTTTCTGGATACCCGGTCTATGATCTCGTCAGACACAAGGCACACTGGCTGAGCCGCTGGCCGCGCTGCTTTTGTAAATACTGGAGTGACGATGGAATGTCAGACAGAGATTCAGACCAAGAACAGCACCGACCGAACTCCGACACCACCACCCAACAATAATACACGAGAAGGATGCTGTTAATTCCACAGGTGTTCGGTGCTTGTCCTGTGGAGTGTTTGTTTCCTGATGTGTTTGTGGTGCTGGATGGAAAACTACAGCTCGAATGAACAACTGGAGTCTTTGTCTCTGAGGCCACAGTCTGATCCTGAGCAACATCTGGGTGCTAATAGATCCAACAACTGGCCTCCTACAATACAGACACAGAGCCAGGCAGAGGGAGATAGAGACAGCTTTCACATAATAATATGTAATTCAAACTGATTACAACAATTACTGTGGTTTGTTTTAATGACTGGAAAAACACTGTGATCAGACTTTGGTTACATGGCGAGTTAAATAGGTACATCTTTGTTGACACAAGGCTGCAGAATGTCATTTTAATAGATTTTTAGATGTTATGTTAATTAGAGCCTGACTGTGCAAGTATATTGGCTGATATTAGCATATGGTTCATCAATACTGGAGTTTGTCAGCATTTTTGCATTTATGTTTACTGAGTAAGCTAAGTTGGAAGTTGTTATATTACTTTGTATGTCGAGTTCCACCAAAACTGAAAGAAAATTATTTTATGAATCTTGAAATAATATAAACCACAGTTTTAAACAAGTAACAGCAGCTGACCAAAATAATCTGCGTCAAAGTAACCAAAGTGCAACTCATAGTTTATATTCAATCAGGGAATTTTTTGGTTCTCTCTCTGAAGTCAACAAAACATCCATTTTTCAAAGACGATCACACACAAGGAATTCATTTTCTAAAAATCCCCACGTCTCATGGATCATAATAAAAACACAGTTTTTGTCATTTCCATTATGACAGGCGACTTTCTACAGACGCGTTAAAGTGAACAAAAACAAATTGGTCCACAGAAAAATTGTGTTTGAGTGTTTGAAGCGAGAGATGAAGCACATATAGACAGAGAGTACAGTAGATCAGCAGTCAGACAATAGCAAATCCTTTGAGCCGTCCCTCCACATACCACCCAAGTTACAGTACCACCCAGCTTGAAAGAGAAACAGAATTCATAACGAGTCTCACTCGAAGATGACTCTGTGTTTTGTCTCAGAGCTTGGCGTAGTTTTCACTCACTAAATTTACGATGCTGTCAGCCAGTTGTGACCCCTGGAGAGGAAGTAGTCCAGTGTGTCTGCCCTACACTCCCTCATTGGTCCGCGGCTGACCTCAGCACTGCTCTTAATCTCAATGGGATGACAGAGCTGCTGAGGAATTTCTCTGCTCTGTGCCTAAACCAACCTGTCAAGATACTGCGTTTAGGCCGAGCACGTTCCTCTGTTATGTCTCTGCCGGCTCTCACGTGGCCCCGCTTTGTTGAAATATGACCTACAAATACCAAACCCTGCCCTGGGTAACCTCTCCAAACACTGCCCACCTACGTGCAGATGCATCCGGAAAATGTCTCTCCTTGCCACAGTATGTCCAGTGTAGGCTGCAAGCAAATGGCGAAACCCATCCCCTCCTCACCTTACCTACCTGCAGGCTGGATTTTATGTGTTGAGCCATTGAGGCAAATGGTGCCAGTGCCAACCTGCCTTTTTCCCCCCTCTCCCTCTTTCTTTACCTATGCTACACTATGCTTGCGTAAAACTAACGAGAGACTCTGTCCAGATGTTGGTGTGAAGCTCCACAGCTGAGCAAACAGTCAGTGTCTTCTCTACAGCATGACATGTTTAAAATGACATGCTGGTCCAAAAAAAGAAGACCAGCTGAGTTCTGAGGGACAGACTCAGCTAAACGCTCATCATCTGATCAGCACGTTAAAGTTCAACATCACCTTAATTTTTATTGGACCGGTGGTTGGTGATACGAGTCTGAATCAAGGAATAATGTAATAATGCATCATTAGAATAAACATCCAACCATCCCACCTGGCAACAAAAAAAAAATCCTTCACTATCTATCATTTTTATAGTTGGTATTGACTTTAATGGAAGTTTTTTTCTGCTTTGCACCAACCTAACAGATTTTCTAGCCACACTCGTGATATGCCTCTTTGGCTCAGACTGAAATATTATGACAACCATCAGATGGATTACCATGAACAGACATTCATAGTCCACAGAGGATGGTTCTTAGTCAAATTTCTTGACACATATTGGCTGAATCGATGTGGAATCTGATACACACTCCTGATGAATTGTAAAAATTTTGCTGATCCCTTATTTCTGTCGACCCTGAAGTCTTGTTTGACTTTGTTTCAGGAGCCGATCTGGACTTAAACTCCCCTGTACAGACACCCTTTTGCTAAAATAGTCTCTGTCTGTAAATATTGTCCTGAAAATTCCTAGACAGACAGGAATGGAGTCGACTAAATAGGAGTCGGGGGATTTTCCAGACACTTTCAATAACATAGACAATCTACTCTGGCAGGGAAGCGCCTTGGCAACTTTCAGAATAAATCATTTCAATTGGGCTTAATATCTTCGGTTCTTTGCCATCTTAAGCTGAGACTGTTGGGTATTTTGTTGTAAATACCCAACATCTGTGCATTTAATAGCGCATACATTGTCTGGAGCTTTTATATTTTCCAGCACATCATTCAAAACTGTTTCATGATATATAAAACTTTTTGTTTAAGGTAGGAGATGCTACCTGCTCCAGAGTGAACACGACTGAAACAGGTTCAATGTTTCTGCTGCTTTTGCCATTTGAAACTGTCAAGTGTGAGCTGCACAAACACATTTGTCTTTGGTAGAAGCATCTCTGAATAACTTGTTGGAGATATTCTCTAGTGGCTGCGTCAATCCTCCAACTCAGACAAAATATCACCGTGCTATTAAAGCGCCTGTCGTCTTAGACAATCCCCTCGGGACATGAATGAAGATGACGCGGTGAATTCAGAGCCGGGAGCTGAGGGACACTCCTTTTAACATGCACTGAGGAGAACAGAGTGAGAAAAGGCCTCCATTCATCGTGCTCTGGCTGTGTTTTAGTAGATATGGCACAGCTATATAAGATCCTTTGGCTTGTTTCTTCACAGTGGCCCGTCAGCAAACATGCCGCCAGAGTCTGCTTGCAACGCCTGTTTGTCTCTGAGGCCACAATCTGCACCCATCACTCAAAGTAAAGCTCCTGCATTGGAAGGAACAAGGTCAAAAATACTGACTCAGTCCTGTAAAAAGCTGAGATACTTTGTATGACTAAGTTGCTTTTGTGGACTCTATTTCTTTTTTAGTTTGGAAAAAAAAAGGATATTCTAAATGGTCCTTGGCATTTTTTTTCATAATAAGACAAGGAGAAAACCCACCAAGGTCAATGTTGTCCTCTGAGAATTTTCTCCCTTTTACTGTTCGTTCATTATTTCAAAAGAAATGAGAGGTTATTTTATGACTACTTTATGACCCAGCACCATCTTTATTCCATTAAATCTATAAAGTTTTCATCAATTTTCAAACAATACCAACAGTTTTACATTCACTCAGTTATACGCAAGCACATTTATATAAACATACTCCCAAGATACTACATTTACTATTGAGAAAATCATTAAAGTCTGGTGCAGATATGTTCTCTTTTTTTCTAATAAATCCCATGAAAACACCAAAATTATCATACACGGATCCTATGAACAAGAATCATCTGTGTATTTGTTATATCTACTCTGATGTGGTTTATTCCTCTGTCATGGACCTCCATCATTATCACACATTTATTAAAAACACTTTAGTGAACCACACTGGCGGACACACACCTTCATTACATCATGATCTGAATATCTAAATATATTGTATTAAAATAAATGTCCCATTTACTCCTGTTTTCTAGAGATTACAGTGTTTTAGAGCATTAACCCTTTATACTACAAATCTGTAGCTGAGAGATGGGTGAATGTATTGTTGGTCTTGGTCTTTTTGTGAGATGTGTTGCTAATAAAAATATAGAATATCTTAAAATCCTTTAGGAAAAAAAAAACTACAACTAATGATGTGCATATAACAATAAAACCAAGCAGAAAACCAAGCGACAAGCATCAGACGAAGACAACAAAAAGCAACAACAACATAAGTTTCAAGCAATAAACCAGCATTCAAGAAATAAACCTATATGAACACAGTACTTGTATTTGTTAAGCCAAAAAATAGTGTAATGAATTATGACAGTTATGAGTAGTTAGAAATATATAGTCAAGTATATCTGGTTTCATTTACAAGATTGATGTAAACTTTTGCATTTAATATCAGTAAATGCAACACAGGAATCAGAATTACAGCTGCATTTTCATTGGTCAAAGTGTCGGCGTTGATATACGGCACAAAGAGGTGTTTGCTGCAAAACTCCTGCTCGCAGTACTGGGAAATGGAGATTTCAAGCCCTGAAAATAAGAAGAGAAATACATGTGAAAGTCTGATACAACATCTCACAACTTTATGTTATAAGTTTGTCCTAATAGTCACTTAAACTGAAGAACATGTAGTGTTCATGTTGGACAGATACGCTCTTACAGTACCTTGTTATTCGACAGTTACGTGTCTGAACATAAATTCCTGTGTAAGTGATATCACATCTCACGATGTTGTTGGTGAAGTCTGACTCCATAACGTAAAAATTTGGATTGACAGTGACCTGGAAAACAAATCATGGCAAAGGAAAAGTAAGAGCAGCACTGCAGGCTGGTGAAATAAATCTCCTTGTTGTGGAATAAAGCTCATAAACATGTGACGTTATGTAGCTGAGCAGTTGATGTTAAGTGACTCTGGCACATTTGTTACCTTCAAGACGTAGTTTCCTGGAGGTACATCAGTGATGTCGATCCACTGACAGTCGATGTTGGCGGCGTAAGTGTCATGACATCCTGGGCTCAGTCCCTGAAAATCACAACATAACCCCCACCAGACACACACACACGCACACACACACACACACACAGCAGAGTTTAAAGCTTTGACTCAGCCTCTTCAGACGACTTTGACTACTTCTTTCCTACAAGCGCTGCAAATAAAGCAGATTTGAGACTGAGTTATACAAACAGCTCTTGGAAGCAAAACTGTTACAAGAAACCAGCGCCGAGGAGCACAAAGCCAGAATCCCAGAACTCAGACAACAGATATAATAAATATTCCCATGTCTTCAGGATGTTTTTTTTTTTCTTCATTGGCCTAAATCAGAGTTTTAGTTAGAAAAACATTTCTCAGAAGTGGATCTGGAAGAGTTACAAAAAAAAAAAAAAAAAAACTCTGTCTTGAAACTAGGTCTCATTTAATGGTATTGTTACTTGCTTAACATGATGAACTTCAATTTAAATGAACAGAATTAACATTAAATATCTTTCTCCAGTATTTAGTTAGTATTAGTTATTTTCAACAGGAAGTTTTCATACAATAGTTCAACATGATGACGTCTGCACAAAGTCCTGATCATATATATGTGTTTGTCTTGTTTTGCCATTTTAAAAGGCTGCGAACACATTTGAGAAAATGACTTACTCAATTAATCCCGTTCAAGGCTTGAAGATGTTTAATGTAACAGAAACCTGAGAGCTAAAAGTCCAAAACACATCGGTAATGTCTAAGCAAAGACAAACACAAACTGTTTTTACTAAGAAAATAGACTATATTCCATACTTTTCATAGGATCCTATATATTAGGTTTGGTTGCTTTTGGTGCGCAAACACACACAGTATCTGAGTGACTGAGATGTTTCTAATTCAGGACCATAATGCAGTGTATGATGGCCTTGATTCAGCAATCAAGGACACCTGGTGTTGAATGGTAAAAGCAGTAAATCAAATTCCTAAAACTACAAAACATTTACATGTTTACATGTTGCACCTGTGTGTGGGATGTGCATGCGTAGCGTCGCCTGAATCCAGGGTCACATCCTGTGTCCTCGAGGCAGAAACTGGCCTTGTGTCCTTCGGCTACTTTACGTCCAGTGACGACGTCCAGCAGGTCGTAGTTGCTGAAGGCGTCCATGCTGTGGTAATGCCTGAGGGTGGAGAGTAGATAGAGCAGAATAACAGTAGTAGTTTTTTTTTTCTTGTGGCAGACTTCAGGAATGAATCTAAGGCCACAACTTTATAGTCTTAGCTGAATGTTGAGGGTGCGGTGTTTCTCTGGCCTGTTGTATCAGCTCTGAACTTGAGCCAGGCTAATCACAACCTTCTCAGTGATGTAAGTGATTTCATGTCAGGCTGTGTAGACTCACTGGTGACAGCTGTGCCATTCCCACTGATATCTCGGTTTCATGGGGAGGAAGTCGGTGGTGCCTTGGTTCTTGACTTTCTGAGGGAACCGCAGAAGGACTCTGAAGTCTATGTCTCTCACAGTGGGTCCATAAGCTGACCTTGGATGGATGACAGGGGAAACGGGCATAAGCTGCATTGGAAAGTGCTGCTGGATGAGCTCCCAGGGCTAGTTTTCTTAAAAGTAACGGAGCGCAAAGGGTTTTGTTCCATTGTACTTAATGCTTTGGGGAAAATCAACCCAGAACATTTATGTCTTGGCAGGACATCATGTTGGAGAATCATTGCTCCATTATAACATCAAACAGTTTTTGCAACTCTATCAACAGAACAGTCATAATCCTAACACAGTCAAAGGTGCAGTGAGATAACTGAAATCTGTCCTAAAACAACCAAAAGTTGTCCTGGGACAAGTGAAATTAACCTTCAAAGAGTAGAGAAAACAAAGCAAGTACATGGGTGTGTATGTGTATGTGTGTCTACGTGCTGCTATGTGCGTACTGGAGAAGTGAATCACTTTTGGCACCGTAGATTACCTGGCCAGACAGTTCTCCTCTGCTGCACAGCGGAGCGCATACATCTGCATGCGCTGGATGTAAGCACCTGCTTGGATGGCATACGGGTCTGGCACAAGGTCTGGCAGTCCTGCAGGAAATTAAAGGGACAATCCAAGTTTTTTTTTGTCTTTCTTTCCTTTCTTTTTTTGTGATTCTGAGATCTCAATTTTGCCAGTTTATTCACAATGAGAACAATCCAGTGGATTTAGACGCTGTCCAGGCTGAAAATGAGAGCAGCTGTTTGTGTTTGTTGGCATCATTCATCATTTTACATTCCTGGCCTGTCATATTGAAATTAGATTTTTTCCCCCATCCTTTCTTGACATTTAGATTTTCTCTTATAAGTGACTGTGAACTGTCTTCTAACCAGCTTGTTTAAAATGTATTTTTCGCACAGTAGTCGAACATTTAAGACTCCAGAAAGTTTTTTTTTTTTAATTCCAATTGGTGCGTCCGCTAAGGTCGTTTCAACCCGTGCTATCTGACAAAGCTTAACTCATTTAATATGATTAGGATGTTAACTTACCATTTTGGAAATATCTTGTTCCGTAACCTGTGCCAGGCGGACGGCGCGTGCGGGCCTGTGTCCTTCCTCTTGAGGGAACCATGTTGTAGAAAACTGAATTCCTGTGGTTTTTAAACGGGTTTCGAGGGTCGTCGTTAACCATCTCATCTACGTTTGTGGTCACATCGTTTGAAACATCCTCTGTGAGCGCAGGGTATGAAGCAGGACCTTCAGATTCTCTTTCCAAAGTTGTTGAATAAGCCGGGTTGATGTGATCTGGCTGCGAAGGTTGCCTGGAGACAGACACAGCCTGTGGCACAGCGCGTAACTGTTGGTATTGCGCACCGGGCCCCGGTTCTCCTGCTCCGGTGTTCAGGGCAGTAGAGTCCACATTAACGGCTCCTCTTCTGCCGGAGAAATCAGTGAAAGTCCCCGGTGATGATGAGTTGAAGACGTTCGTGTGTTCAAGGTTATAACGTCGTGCACCTGGATATTCTGCACCTCCTGCTCCATAAGGGCGCTCGGGCTGCGTTCTGATCCCTGACGCACGAGGATTAACAGGCACTAACTGTCTGGCATCGTGTCCAGATGTGACAAACCCCTGTTCGACACCGTGGTCAGTCCTGAACTGTCTGGACTCAGACTGTCCGGATCTTACAACTGTAGCTCCTCTGTGCGCTCCCGGTACTTGGCTCCGAGTGCCATCCCTCCTACTGCTCACATAAACCCTCGAATGGCTTCTGGACCGAACCGGAGCCTGGTACTCTGATCCTGTACTCATCAAACTGTAAACCTGTCCGTTGTTCTGCCACTGAATCCGCTGCCGCCAGGGCCCAGCTGTGCGCTGCTGCTGCCCAAAGATGAAGGGAAGTAGTCCTTGGAATAAGTATAAAAATAAAAGGGACCATTTTGCCATGGCAGTAGAACTAAAGAAAAGACAAATTCCTGTAGTAAATCAACAAGTCAATTTTTGACATATATTTCGCGCACAGACGTTTCTTTGTGGAAAGTGGATGAAAAGCAGGAGCGCGCTCTCAGTTCCAGCTCTGACACAGAACAACATATCAGTTCTCAGGAGGACTGACACAGTGGAGAGCAGAGGAGGGCCGGAGCCTCTTTTTCTGCTCATTTATCGAATTCAGACCAAAGTCAAACTTTCTAGCAAGGAAATTTAACCCTTTCCTTGCTGTGGTTCAGTTCAGTTACACAACACGTTGAAAGCGAGCTTTGCTCAGTAAACTTTACGCACGGGTGTTAAGTGAAGTCATCTAAATGTTACTGTTCAGTAACACCGCCGCACCAGTTTTCCCAGTGCGGATAAATAAACTTTACATAATGGATAAAGATTTTCAATTTTACTTACACCTCAGTTTCTCACTGAGAATATAAAGTGTATAAAGTTCAGGTGGGAACTGTTGTTGTATTACAATCAAATTAGAAAATCTAAAAGCTGTTATTATTTAGTTTAATCTAATATCAGTAAAGTAGCCTGACACGATCAGTTTATCAAGATCGATCCACACATTAAGTATCTGATGGTAGTTTTTCATTCAACTCTGCACCAATCACTGACAACTCCACATCTTCATGGCATCGTGTAGTACTACACCTCCACCACAAGGTGGCAGACTCCATCTACCGGTTCCCTGCACACACAGCATCATCTGCTGTTTTAATGTTTCCTTTTAGGTAGTTCCAGTAAGTAGTGAAAAACTTACTTAACTACGTTTTCTTGCAATTGCATTATTTTATTTATTCATTAAAAAATCATTAAAAAAAAAATTAATTCACAAATGTACCATATTTGTTCATGACCATTTACAGTCATTTTGAAAAATTATATTTTTGTCCCGTGGCTTCATAACTTTATTCCTGTTCTGAATACTTGTTGTTATATATATATATGTTGTCTGCTTATTATAATATCACACTATGTTTTTATTTGCTCCAAATTCCAGTGGCTGACAGCTCAAATCTTGAATCAGTTTGAGTTTATGTTAATCTTTTTTTAGTGCCTGTATTTCAACATACTTAGAGTTGTTAAAGAGTTCAACGTTCAATTCAACAGATTTGCCATGTCCCGCAGCCACAGTCACAGTTGCTGATGAGTTTTAACACGACACAGTAAAAGTTAAATACAGTTATTCTGTGACTTTGTGGCTGTGATGACTCAGATCAGCCTAACTTAGAAACTAAAGCTAAATATTTTTATATTTGTGAGGTAAAACTGGGTTTAAAGTGAAGGATTTGGCACAACACAGCATGTGAGCCACATAACTAACTGCCATAGCTGCTCTGCCTGCACCACGAGGTGCACACAGTACATGTCCCTCATTAAGTGAAAGTACAAAGGTATTATCATCACAACATGCGGAAGCAGACGGGGTTGATTTATCTATATATCATTGATATAAACCAATAATATAACTGCTGTTGTTGTGAGTTGCGCTGATGATAAGTATGGAAGTGAAACATTGTTTTATAATAAAAAAACATTAAACATTTTGACTATTAAATTAAAATAAATTGAAACATTAAGAACAGACACTTAGATACAAGATGAGAAGGAAAGATAGTTTCAGTGTCTGAAACTGTAGTAAAGTACAAGTGTGATAATAATTTATCATTAACTGGAGCGTGTTGCCTGTTGCTCATTTCACTGTTCTCAGCTCAGGTTTAAACATAAATATTCACCAAAGATTAAAGATTATTAATTTGACTTAGATCATTTTTCATGTAGGGAACCTGTTAGGCTGCTTGATACGGGTCACAAATAGGATAAGATACACACTCTGATCCAGAGAGGCCACAGGCAGAGCTCAGTATTTGTCACCTCTCAGACGAAGTATCATGGTGTACGTTTCCTCTGCCAAATAGGGCATCATGGTGGTGAGTGGCTCACCATCCCGATGCCCTTTTTGGCATAGGAGATGTACCCCCCTCTATGCTCCCCATCGGCCATGAAGCTGCGTTCTTTTCTATTCTTAGCTCAAGAAGCCTTCCCTCTTGACCAAAGTCCAGCACCGCCCTGCTTCTCCGCTCTTTGCTCCAGACCAGATTTATAAGAGCCGCAGATCTACGGCACTGGTTTGGCACAAGACTTCCTGAGCAGGACATGTAATCCACAAAATTTAGCCAGTAAGTATTCATGTTGAATTGAGTCTTTATTGTGTGTCTGACCTGAAAGTAAACAAATCACAACAAATGTTGCCACAAAAAAACTAATCTTTACTGTAAATTGATTGTGCTTGGAAATAAAATAAACACTGTCTGGTTGTTTTCATGGTACAACTACAGCAGCAGCAGCAGCAGATCTTTCCCCGTGCGAAAGACTAATTCTTTTACGCTTTGAATATATCTTATCCCATGAATCTAGGTATCCAGGCTTTGCTTCTTGTGAGATTTAACGAAGATGATGGTCTTAAAATGGTTTTACTACAAGAAAGAAAGCTTCCCCTACAAGGAATACACCTGTTGTCTTCCCAGTGAGGCCTCACACTGCCAGTCTGAGGATAAAATGATAGATCCTGAAGGTTTACCACAGATCATGGGGAGACAATACAGGTGAGATGCTGAAAAAAAATATTTGAAAAATGAAAATGATTGACCTCTGTTGTTGGACACATCTCCACATATGTGCATATGTGATTTCCTCATGAAAGCAAACAATGTGACTTGTCAAATAAAACTTTAGTAGATTTTTGCAGTTCAACCTGAATGAAAATAGAAATGTCTGATGAATTATAGTTGGTTTGATGCCTGCAGGGCTGTGGATCGTCAGGTTTCTTGCGACACATGTCTCACTTATCTTTGATTAACCTTTGCAAAAAGTCAGCCTGGTCAGCTCTCCTCACATTTCAGCTTTGAGCAACGTGTCACTGGATCTTTCTCTACGTTTTCATTGATCAACGCATGACAAATTAGTACTGGCAGCACTTCATATGTGATGGTAAAAGTATATATCTGTTCCACGCAGCTGCAAATATGACGAAAGTTCTATACTTAAAACAGAATTTGTACTTTACTCAAGTTAATCCATTTCATGTCACTTCATACTTCTGTCCTGCTGCACTTAGTTGAAAATTCAAGTTAAAATAAATGAATGAATGAATGATGAATTAAGCCAGATTCAGCCAGAATGACCTTTAATAATGTAGATCTAATGTATCTTAATTTTCATTCATGCCATCAGAGGTATTTAATATAGTTATTTAATGTAGTTGTGTGCTTTTTTTTGTAATGTATTTTTGTGATTATTTTCCCACTGGTAAAAAGAATCAGTAACTAAGCACATTTTATTACCTCACATATGTCGGTTCCTGCACTAACAATGTCCTATAAAACACTGCAGGTGCAGACTTCACCCTATAGTTGTAGTCCTCTTTGGGAGATGGTTTATTTTTATTATTTGTTTATTCAAACAATGTGATGAAACATTAGTGTATATATACATATATATATATATTTTAAAAAGCTGATAGAATAGAAAAACTCAGTTTAATCAAGTACCTCTACTACATAGCTCACTCTTTGTTTTGCTGGTTTTGAAGCACTGAGTTTTTTTTTTTTTTTTTACATAAATATGTTTTTATTTTGTCTTTAGGATTAAAAGTAAGGGAGGAGAAAATAATAAATAAATTAAAAAATAAATAAATAATCAATTCTCCAATTAAAGATATTAAACAGGCGAGCTTAAAGTCAAGAGTGACACAAAATGTGTAGGTGTGTGTGTGCGTGTGTGTCGGTGAAGCGGCCATAAATATTTCTGAGGAATAATCACAACTGTTCACATGCCACAAGGGTCCTCACTCACCGATACAGGGAGGAGGGTGGTGGTGGTGGGGAGTGGGGGGTCGACGGGTCTGTGCAGCATGTGACAGTCACTCATCTCCTGTGTCCCGGCCTCTCCGTCCAAATATGGACATCCCCAGCTTTACTTTTGGGTGTTGCCATGGCAGCGAGTGACGTGGGAGCACATGCCACCCCACCAGGTTCTCACCTTACTTGCCTGACGGTGGTGGCGTGTGGAGACTGGCCCCTGAGTCAGACCAGGCGGTGGAGTGTCAAGTGTGTGTGTATGTGGTCATTAAATATATTCTCCTGACACCACAGGCACTTAGTCTAAATTTAAACTGACACACCAGCCACCCCCTGTTCCAGGCCGACTGCTGGCATGTAAAGACTCCCTGAAACGCATCACAAGACCCCAACCAAAACCCCACCACCCTCATCCCCCTGAACACACCCTCTGTAGCCCTGTCAGGCCCTGACTGAGCTGGTCTCTGTCACGTCAATGTACAGCGAGAGGTTTCTGTGATCAGAAGAGGCAGAGATAAGAAAAAGTCCACATGACAGTAAAGAGTTATCAACAGGCAGCGTGTCCTGCTTTTTATGTGTTCACGCTATAAATCTTTTCCAGTCTTAGTCGTCACTATCGGCACAACACAAGTCATTTGTTTAACCGTCATGCTGTGTTGTCAGCTCCAGCTCCAGGAACAAAACCCAATCTTCAAGGTTACTGTATAACTTTAATCTTGAAAATCAATAAAAGTGGAAATTTACAGCTCCAACTTTCCCCTCATTTATCACGCGGCTGTGAGTGTAGAGCAGTGCCGGTGACTTTTCAAAGGACATGTGATGCTTTGGAGAAGTGATAATCTATCACTCCATGACTCCATGTAGGAAACTAAAGAAGCGCAACAGCATGACTGCTTTAGTGCAGTTTTGAGGTACTTGTACTTAACTCGAGTGTTTTCATTTTATGCTACTTAGCACTTTTACACTACTCCATTATCTGACCAAATGTACATTGAGAATACACAAGACACACATGAGATCGATAACTGAGTTCGGAAACCATCAGACTAGACCCATTAACTGTATATAAAGTATTTCAGAGTGAAATGCTGCTACACACACGGTTGTATCAGTATTAACAACCTGATAATGTCACATATCAAATTATATATCAGTCACAGGAAATGTTTTATTGCCGTCTATACACATGTTGCTGATAAATCTGTATGTTTCCATACTGGCACAGGTGCTACTAGCAGAAGGTCATATTTAATGTAAATGGACTTTTTGTGAATGAAAGTGTATGACGTCTTTTCAAAGTGTCAGTATGACTCTGACCTGCCAAGGACTTTGCATTTCTTTACAGTAAAATATGCTACTTACAAAACATCCGACACAGTTTTAGACATAAATGACTAAAACTATAACTATTATCAATATGTGAGATATAATGTTTAAAAGAGAAACTGTGGTTAAGATGTAAAAAAAAAAAAAACAGTGGACTGAAAAGATAAGTGCTGGTAATAGTGCACTTGTTTTCCTCAGGCTGCCTTGACCCATTACACCCAAACTGTTGTTTGTTTTATTTTTTTATTCACAGTTATAGATGCTCAAACATCATTTTTGTGTCTACGTGCCCTGCTGTTCAAACTGACAGTTGAGTGGCGTTTCAGTTGTCGACTCCAATAAATTATTTATTGTTTTGTGGCAGGAAAGGTTGCGTGTGATCACAGTTTGTCTCACACTTTTATTACCGCTCCAAATCTAATCTCAGTGATAAGGAGGCTCATTGAAGAGCCACAGCATGTTATTTGTCATCCTAAATGTTAATGAATGTTTTTGTTGTAAAACGTGAGGCTTGTGATTCTGAATAGATGGAGGGAGTGAGTGTGAGGTGAGGCGGGAAGAACAACAGGAACCAGAAAAGTGGATTCAGTTATTTCTTTAAGTTGAGAAAAACAAATCCTTCCTCTCACTAGACGTTTGACTTCGACATACAACAAAAAAAATCAGAGGTTAGTTCTGTCCCTGATGTTAAACACTGGGCAGTCCAGAGGTGGCTTATCTTTTTTAGAAAAAAGTTACACAGGAGTATACAAAACACAACGCTTCTGCCATTAGTTCTTAATAAGTTACATGATTAACTATTTACAAATCAGGCTAGAAGTACAGAGCTGATGTTACACATTTACTCAAAATTATATTTACAAGTCTATACACAAATCCGCTGTTGTCCCCGTCAACTGCAGAGAAAGAGAGAGAAAGGAGACATGTTACATTAAATAAAACATTCATTTATTGATCCATCACAGTTAAATAATGTAATATTGCACCTACCTATAACTTGTTCAGCAACGAGTTCTGAACGCTTTCATACACGTAGTTGTAGATGTCTTCCTTTGATGCCATGCCGTCAAGATACTCTGTACAGAAAGAGAACAAATCACAGATGGTTGCTTTTATTTTGACATTAAGGATGTGGATAGTGAGCTGGATTGATGTAGACATTAATATTTAGCTGTAGAGATGAAGAAATGGCTTAACAAACCTATTCTGTTACAGTTGTTCTCCATCTCTATCCTGTGTCTCAAGTACATGGGCCACACGTGGCCATCGAACAGGCCGGGGGGGTCAGGGACTGTGTATGTCCTTGTACTGTGGAAACATGAAATTATCAGTCAAAGATTGTGTTACTGTGTCCAACCCTTCACTGATATCTGTCCAAATTACTCCAAAATGTTACCTTCTCCTCCTTTTACACTCCTCATAAGGAATGGAAATGTAGAAACATTTGTCATAGACATCAATGAGTGGCCTGCGGAGAGGAGCTTAGATTAGTGAAAAAGTTCAAGAGAAGATCATGAGGCTAAATTTCAAAACTTGATGCTAATGGCCCACTTGTAGTTGTAGATTAGGAAGCCTTCAACTATGAGAATATGGATCCCTTCCTCCCCAGAGTCGGATTCCTCCACCTCAGGTGAGAGGCTGACGCCGTGGGAGCGGGCGAACTTGACCGGGTTCTCCTGCCAACCTTTCACAGTGTTGATCATAGCCTCCATGTCCAGGGCAGAGATCACTGATACAGAACAAGGAGAGAAAAGAAAAGAGCGGGCTTCACCACACATGTAAAAGACACTCCTCACCAATGTGCTTTAAACACACATTAGTCACGGTTAGTGAATGTCTGTAGCATTCACAGAATAGATGACAGAATATCAAAAGTTTAGGATTGATTGGTTACCAAACTAAAGAAATGTGCAGGAAAGAAAAAGTACATTACTGCTTGGTTTTCCTATGCGAAATCCATTCTTACCATCCCACTGTCTAAAGCCGTCCTCCCCGACTTCTATTTGATCGGGTTTCTGAAACAGTCACCAATAAAACATTGCTGCAACCTAGTAACCAGTCGGAGCTGATCACACCTGGACAGGACAAGTCAAGGACTCGTCTCCACCAAAAGTAGCGCACAGTGACATTTTTTTTTGGTGCAGTTAAAATGCTTTTTTTTTTTTTCCAATTTTTGCGTTTGCGATAATTCGGTTGGAATACCTTATAAATAAACAGTTTGTTCTAAATCCTTTTCTTTATAATGTTTCAAAACTTTGCTGGAAGGTGGTAATGTACTCTGCTGCCTCACGTTATTTTGATATTTGATTTTTAGGAAAAAATGGCAGATTCTTGTGATTCGAAAATCGCGGGAATTAAAAAAAAAAAAAAAAAAATGTGCGAGTCTAGTTGACAGCCTTGTCGTCTTGGTGAAAAAAAGTCCATAAGTCCATAAGAAAAAAATAATCTTCTGGCTTCTTTTTAAGCCAAATGATGGTTAATGTTCATGCAAATAAAATAAAATAAAAGTTAGTTGCAGAATTTGCAACATGATTGGACAAAGTCTCACTTTTAAGTGGGGACGTTCATCCCTTTCATTGGCCGTCCAGGAGACAATCAGCCAGATTTATTACTAGGCTACTGCGATGACAGTACATCTGCAGGTCAGACTAGCGGATTATTTCTGAGCTCAAGAGCAAGTTTAATATAGCAAATGAAAAATATAGCAAAAACAATACTATTAAAGATTAATACAACAAAAATAGTTACTGTAGCTTTATACTAAATGTATAGCAACTTAAAGCTCAAACTAATAGTTGAAAACTTGAATTTGTCTTACCTTGAAGAAGTCGTCCTGATGTACAACACAACAGTTAGGTAATGTCTTTAGTAGTCTATTTGTCAAAGTGGTCTTCCCACCGTTGGTCACTCTGAAATTAGGATGAATTTTTTTGCCATATACATGAGTGACACTTTAGGTTTTGGCTAATTTTCAATCATAAATGAGTCGATAGATAAATTAGATGAGACTTACCCTCCAATGCCAATTATGAACTTCATTTTCAGCTCTTTTGTGTGTTGGTCACCTCTGGAATTCAGTAAATAAAAGAAGGGAACCCACCAAAGCAAACAGTCTGTCAAAGGCTTCTTCAGAAAACCTTTCCTTCTACTCTGCCACAGACGTTCCCCCCTTTTACTACTTCATTGATAGACAATCTCCTTGCTGAGTATTTAAAGGATTCAGCTGCAGCGTCACACTTTCTCAAACCAATCAGACGCTTTTTCCTGCCGTCAGTGACCCGTCACTTTACAGCTCATACCACCAATGAGGGGAGGAGGAGCAGGCGGACTCAGGAGCCTCACATTTGCATGAAAGTAGATCCTTATTTTTCCACCTGCTGTCAGGGGTCAGTGTGAACGACGGCCAAGTAAATGCACGACAAATCCTGCAGCCAACACAGTTCTTAAAGCATAATGGAGACCCGATGATGAGGCTAAGCTGTGAAACACTAAATTAATTCTCTTTGGAAAGAGCAGCAGCCAGACAGACAGACATGTGTTGTCTCACACTGCTGATGCTAAATGTTTAGAGGTTGTCATTTTTCTTATGCAATCAGACTTTGATTTGAAAAACTCCAAATCTTTAAGACTAAAACGTGTGATTTAGGTGCAGGTGATTGTGTCCTCTAGAAAGGACATATGAAGGACATTTGGAGAGGAGGTGAACTGTAGAGACACTGAAATGTAATGTAATTCATACCAGAGTATATGAGTCACATCCTGTACTGACACTGTACAGAACAGGATGTGCTGTCTGTCACAGCAAAAAGTAAAGCCTCAATATTTGGATTTTCAGACAGAATGTTTTCCATGCATAGATGGACCAGAGGTACTTTGTGCGACTGTTTGCTGCGTCACACATATTTCTGATGCAACCAGCTGGAGCACATGTAGGCCAGCCATGTGATCACAGTTGTCAAAGCCTCTAGTCTTGGCTACAAGTCTGATAGCTAGTAGTCTGTTTCTTTGAACTTAAGAAAGGCCGCTGCTTATCTACACTATTTGTCACACACACACCTCTGCATGTGTTCTTTTTGTTTGTACAGTATTTGAACTAATTCTTATCTCAGTAACTGGAAGTGAGAAGGAGATGAACTTTGAGTCGCAGCGATTGCAGCACACGTTTCATGTTTCACTACCAAGACAATCTCAATGGCAAAGTGACGACAGTCGACACCATGTGACGATAATATTTCCCCCTCTCTTATATCAAAGTGATTGGCAGTTTTGATGCCTTGTAGTCGACAGATGTTGGTAAACAAAATGTTAAACATTCGTCAAGAATGTGAGATTACAAAACTGCTCCACATATGATCAGATATACTGTTGGATATGCAAAGCATGTGGTGCACATACTTTTTCCTTCTTGGATCAACATGAAAGACAAACCTTTCCTTGGAGAGTAAATTTAGAACTTCACTGTAATATTCCCTAAACAAACTATCAAAGATTATATCCAGATGCAAAAGCACAGGTAAAGTGTCAAGTTATCTGGGAATAATTTGAAATTTTTTTGGAAAATACAACAGCAAAGATTTTGATGAGAAGATCAAAACCACCAGGATGTGTAAAGACTGGAGCTAGGAGGTGATTAGCCTAATTTAGCATAAATACTAGACATATAGAAAGAGATGTGTTTCTGAGAGAGATGTGTATGTGTTTTTCTGGACATTTGAGAGATCCAGGTCAAATGTTGCCTTCCTGCTTCTGGTCTTTAGACTAAAATAAGCTGAAGTTTTCTTGGCTCCAGGACTGTATTGTGGCAACAAACTCCTCTTGTTTTTACAGTAAATATAATTAACATCTGACAGATATACTCTTGTTTTAATGTGTTCTGACCTTGTGCTATTGCTGAAATGTTGATCTATCACAAACCAATAGATTTAAGAAATAACCAGGTTTAATTATACTAAATCTACTTACACAAAAATTATAAATTGTACTAAATATACTTATCTTTTTAATCTTTTGAATGAGTAGTTGGTCAGACTGATGTTCATTTCTTACTTTGCAACGTCAGTGCAGAAGTATTTGTAGAGTGCATACCTCTGCCTAGATCAACAGATTATCTTCCACAAGATAGATAGATTCATAGATTCATTCATTTCAAGACTCATAGTCTCATAATCACAGTTTCAGTTTCTACATCATGATCCAAACATTATTATCTGATGAATCAACATGGAAAAATAACCATAATGTCTTGCAATATCAAGGTAAGACATCCGCCCCCTGGATCAGCATCAAAATGTAATGGTTTCTTCCCCAGCTGATGTCTTATCCCTTCACCAAGGTGCAAATTGGTTTTGTACTTTTCATGTAACCCTGCAGACAAATAAACATACAGGGGTGAAAACATAGCCTCTTTGGCAAAGGCTGCAAAGTCAAAAATCTCTTGTGGTGTTGACAGATGGCAGCGACATTACAGGTTATCATGAGTTACGTAGTGATCTAATACCTTTTAATCACAATAACCTTGCAAATAAAAACTAGGGGTCACATCAAGAGTATTACGTTCAAAGGACCCCTATAAAGAACAACGTCAACGACTGTCAGGTGACACAAAGAGCATCAAGCGACGTGGTCAGGACACTCGTAAATCACCGTTACTGCTTTTAATAACTCACCAGGATCTTTTTTAAAAAAAAAACACACCCTGGACTAAACTGGAAAGGCAATAAAAAAGATGAAAATAAGCTGTAATGTACATGGACGAGAGACCGTCCTTGTGAAGCATTTATGTCAGAAGTCATGGCTGGAGACAAGATGTGACTGACTGTTACATGTCAAAGCTTATTTTAGTTCGCTCATTCATAAATTTTATTTTATTGTTTTTTTTTAAAAACAGTAAATGGCACATTTTCATAAATAACACTTAAAGACCCTCTTCAAATATATTTCATTTCATTTGTAACAATATCTGCTTTTGGTCTTGTAAAAGTACCTTTTGTTTTAAACAAATGACTTAAAAATATGTAACAAACATAAAAGATGTGAACAAGCATGCCACCTGCATATCAAACTCTGGAAAATTTGAAAACCGGAAAACCACATTTGCATCAGTAACATCTAGTTTAAGTCTAAGGACAAAATCATTGCACATTTTGATTTTTTTTTTTAAATAAACAGCCATGGTACTAAACAACACCCATGCTGTTCATATCAAAAAACAAATGTCTGTGCAAGCACCTTTCTCCAAAAATATATATAATGTACACAAGTATTTACACAAAGTTCCCAGCTTTGTTAGAATGTTCATATGTAGTTCGTATGTGTATTTAGCTGTCATGCTGTAGGTAAAGGTCAACTTGACATGCAGGGAGCAGAAAGTGTTTAATTTATCTGTATGTTATTATGCTTTGTGGAAATGAACTTTTAGTCAAACGCAGGCATGTCACTGAAAATAAGGTTGAGTAACGATTGTCCTCCAGCTAATGGATCCAGTGCTCCCGTTCTGTTGGGTTCTTCTGTTTCCAACTCTGCAAATGCAAATACAGAAAGTTGAACTCACTTTCTCTTTCCTCTGTCACCTTCATCCTGACATTTCAAACATATCAATCAATATTTGTTCATGCTTTAAATCTAAACTGAATCCAACATGACACATATCAGGTTTGCCTATTTATTATTCTCCTGCTTCCTCCACTGGCGTATGGTTGGGAGGTGGTGCCTGTGTCCATTCCTGGGATGTCGGCCAGTCCTCTGGCTGATGGCTGCTTTGATATATGGAGGCTGATAGGGATGGTCAGCAGGACAGGATGGCACAGGGAAAAGGGAGGGGGGGGGGTGATCTAAAATAACCCGCCTCACCCACTGCCATCCACCCAGCCCTTCTGCGGTGGGTATTTCCCTTGATTTCAGGACATGCTGGCCGTCGCAGATCAATTTGCCAGACCTTGGTTGTAGAGGCCATTAAAAATAGAATTGATCGGTTGTGAGCAGGCGGCTTAACGAGACCAGCAGCTGTGCTTTATGTAACACGAGGTATGGAGGGAATATGATGTTGGAGGATCAGCTGACAATTCTTGGACTTGTGTGCAGTCTGGATTTAAAAAAGTGTAACATGACTTGGCAAAAGTGAAAATGAGCAGGACGCGATGATTAACAGGGATCACACAGCAGTGCTCTGCAGGCAGCGAAAACAAGCCTGTTTTCTCTAATTACTTTTAATTTGCGTGCAAGAGGTAATACTTTGACATACTTTGGATCATCAGATCAAGACATTGTGATTGGGGGAAACATTTGTTTCTGTTGCACTACAACTCCACTTCAACTAAAACTACATTTGATTCCTTTTTTCACTGTATGTACACGTCTCCATGCCCTTTAGGACGTCTGAGTTATCCTCATGCTCTTTTTGGTCGACTTGCTGTGATACTGTAAATTGGATCTCAGTGCTCTCTAAAATGACCTTTTGCACCTTTGGTCAGTGACACGACACTCCAGAGAGACCATCATCATCATACAGCATTTCAGTGATTTACTGTATGATCTCCCTTTTGCACATATAAGAATCTGAGAGTGTACGCAGAAGGGAACATTTCCCTGTATGTTGCAGATTAGTTTCAGTTGGCTGACATTACAAACCAGTCGTAATGAAGATGATTGAGAGGCAGTTAGGTGAAAGAACCCATACCTTAATGTCAGATGTCACAGCCAACCTCTGCTATCACTGACTTGGGCCTGGAAGTGATAGATTAGAGTTAAGCCATGAGCACGTATATTATAAATATTTTGCATAGTCATCATGACTATATTAGGCTTTGCTCTCGTTGGCCATAACAACTGTCTATGTGACACTACGTTAACTGAGAGAGCTGCCCTATTTCAGTATCTGAAATGGTTAAGTTTTGAGAAAAAAAAGAAGTGTGAATATTTCTGTGTCAGCTGCTGTAGAACAATGATTGTATTTACTGCAAAATGATGTTACCTTTCTTTAGGTAGTGTTGTGTTGGCCTGCTGTTGGTCGTGCTCAAGTCTGAAAGTTAAGACGGGTAAATGTTAATAATACATACAGGAAAAAGCAGCAGAAATTAAAACTCTTTGTCACTTAAAATCAAATGAACATCTAATGCTCACCTTTCCCTTTGTGTTCTTATCTTCTCGTCATCATACCTTTAAAGGACAGAACAGAAATCTCTGACTGACATGTCTTTACATCAACACATTTGTGTCCAGTGGTAGAAAGAGGCTACTTTTCTGTGTATCAGTGTGAATTGTATGTAGGAGATGAGACATGAACAAGTTGAAGTTTCACTCCAGTTTTCCCCAAACTTTATATTTTTAATTCTCTGCACCTGCAACTGCAGTTTGCTTCACTTTATGCTGTGTTGGATATTGAATTTCTTTTTTAGTGCCAGGTGTGAGATGCCAGCAGAGTGAATGTTCACTATTTTGTCATCTGACGCATTAAACTAAATACCAACAAATTAGCCTTTTACTTGAAGTGTTGAACACATAACAAGCTGTTACAGCTGTGATAATATCTCAACAGTGACCCTTGGTGGTTTAGATACTTACTGCAGCACACTCTCAGGGATCTGCACATGCTCCATGGGGATGATCTGGCTGAGTTCCTCCAGAGTGTGAACATAACGTATTTTATCTATGAACTTTACACTGCAAGAAAACAAAAACAATGTGCAATTAATGCTATCTTCTGTCTTTTCTTTGTTCTGTAGATTTGTTTAGAGAAATACCTCTTGACACCGCTGGATGATAAACACATCCTCACCTGATGAAAGGTCTGGAGATGGTCAGGACGGTCCGGATAAACCACGTAGGGTGAGCGATGATGAGACATTTTAGATTCTTCCTCAGTCTGCAGGAGACGTTCAGACATGCAAGTGTTTAATATGGCACTCCCATCGTTAATTTTAACATCAGAAAATCCCTTTCACCAGCATCATGTTCAGCAGCTTCAGCAATAACAATATTATTATTTGAGTAGATCTGTCTTACTTTCTGTCAATCATCTGGTAGCACCTCTTCAGCCAGCTGATGCCAGGCATCTTCCTGCGAGGAGTTGCCCCATTGAGGTATATGATCATGTAATCTTCTGCCACCAGAAGCTCCAGGCTGCTCACAACGTACCTGATGACAAGACGAACAAACTCAGATCTGACTCGCACTGTAAAGCAAAACATAGGCTGATGATATACATGAGCTTTGTCACACAATCATATTTGAATCAGTGCAACTAAGATGGGTTATAATAATAGATGTTGCTCTAAAAGTGCCTCTCAAGAAACTGGGGCAGATCTTACAGGAAGAGGTTCTCCATGATGTATGTGTAGTCATCACAGCTGCTGTCAGGAAGGTAGCAGGCAGCGAACACGATGATGGCATTCAAGCCCTCGCCATAATAACCTGAAGGAGGATGCGCACAGGCACACACACACACACACACACACACACACACACACACACATTTGTTTTCATTGACTTCCATTCATTTACTGGAGACTTTCCTGGGAACCCTAGAGATCCCATTTGTTGGTACCACTTGCCTAACGTTTATCTAAACCTGACCCTAAACTTAACCAAACCTTAAGTCATGTCTTCACCTTAATTTTTTGTTTTTTTTTACATCATCATTGGGTTTAAGTCCCCATGATGTAGGAAAAACAGGCACACACACACACACACACACACACACACAGCCTTTAAGTTTTATGAGTTTTTATGAGTTCTAATGTCCCTCGATGGTATGAAACCCTGGCAAGGTAATTAAGGTGCAGGCAGAGGCAATTACATGAAATAACTTGGAAAAAAAAACATTACAAAGTCATGAGCTAACACAAAAACAGTTTGCACAGTTAATTCAGTTAATCTGTTTCAATCAATTTAAGTTTATGTAGCATCTTTGATTAAAATCTCATAGTTCCACCTCCCGATGTGAAATCTGACGTGCATCAGCACAGTTCTTTAAAAAAAAACCTGTTTTCCATTCACCCTGAGTCATACACCCTCTGACTAACCTCCATGCGTTACCACCCTCAGGTAGGGCCTGATGACCTGCATGTCGATTCGTTGCTCCTGGTCGCCGATGATCACCGTCCGCCACAGGCGACCCGATGAGTCTCTCTCTTCCTCACTTTCGCCTGGAAGGCGTTTGGCCGTAGCCACCGGAGTGTCATCTGGATTCAAGGTGAAACAAAAAAAAGCTGCTGGTCAGATGTTTAATCTGTTGAATATATTTATGAAGTTGTATGAAATCGTAGAGAATTGGTGTTGGGGAGTTTGACCTTTTTATTGTGGTTTGCAACATGCACTTCTGGTCTTAAGCTTCTGAACTTGGGTAAAAAGATGTGAACATTAACATTCACTGTTCTTCTTTTTAGCAACTTGTCATGTGACATGTGAAGCATGGCCTGAAGACACTGTTGTAAATGCCTTTGTTTCTGAAGAAATGTAAACATACATCCCTTAAAAAAAAAACAAACCCTCCTCTATGTTGACCATCCAGATGTTCTAAAATGTTTCTGTATCATTTGACCTTCTGACCTTCCCACTCCAGCTCGTTGCCGTTGTTGATAAACTCCAGTGAGTCCGTCTCATCGGGGGTCTCAATGTCGTCCACGTTGATGTCCAGGTCATCGGGCGTTTCGAGAAAGTCGTCAGAGAGAACCGACCCCTCGCTTTGATCCAGAGACAGGTTCATGTCCGGGGCAACCAGGGTGCGACGTTTACGCTGGGCCACTGACTCTCCCACATTCAACGTGGTGGGAGGATCTGAAGCAGCAGGGCAGGAAACTTTACATTTAGCATAAATAAAAAACAAAACAATTATTTAATAATGCTGCCTATTCATTTCACTCACTGTTTCTGTTGTCAGTGAGGCCACATGAGTCAACATCTCCATCTTCTGGTAGTGGCCTGAAAATAAATACATGTTTGTACAAACATGTTCATGCATAAAGTAAAAAATAATGGACATATATATACACACTTCCTCTTGGGCCTATTGTTTTCTCTTGACTAAATTAATGGTTTTTGAGGTTTTAGTTATGAGCATTAACATTTAAATTAAATTAAATTGCTATGATAAAATATACTACAATAAATCATCAAAGTATGACCCCTCATTTCCTCACATTTTGCCCTTTGTCTTTTGTTTTTTGGATGCTTCTCTATTGTAATTTAACTACAGCGTGTCCTTGGAAACAGGACCAATAATTACCAACTCCCCCTGACGTTATAATAAGATAGCTGAACCCTCAGCGGTTGGGAACGAGACAACTAAATTTTAGTCGATAGCACTCTCACATTGACACTCAGAGACAAAAAGAGACGCAGACATGTATGCACAGACAAACACACCCTGAAACAGCACAAGTATGGGCTGGCTAGAAGAGCCATTGGGATAATTACTGTTATTATGTTGTCAGCAGCTTTGTAGAGGTGAGTTAGAGACAGCAGTAACAGACATTTAAGAGTGGATTTAACTATATAAATGTGAACCTTTAACCATAAATTGATGTTTAAACAGCTTGCAACTATCATCATTATTATATATAAACAAATAGAAATGAGATTATAGTAAAAATCAAAGAAATGTGTCAAATTTGACGTGAAATTTTGCATCATGTTATTTCAATCGTCACGATATCACAGCAGAGACATAAGCAATGAACAGTGCAGTTTAACAAACAGTATGTAAACGTGTTGTGAATAATCTGTTCCCTCCACTGTAGAGATGACTCTTGACAGTAAAACAGTGGGTGGCTTACTGTTTTTTTGTTTTTTAAATTTTTTTTTTATTACTGTGTATTACAGTGATGTTTTTTTTTCCTTTGTGTTGCCTCCAGTATTGTACACATTACCACATAACAACTACATGAGGGAAAGAGCACACCTGCTGCCCTTCAGCATTAAACACGTGAATGATTTTCCATCCTTGCCAGGGCCTGTTTGTCAAAGCCTGTGCGCAAATTGGAACAAAGCAAGCGCACAAACACAGACTCTCTCTCTCTGTTTCTCTCTCACTCATTCACACAAATACCTGGGGAAGTCCTCATCTTGCCACTCGTCCTTAACCTCCATGCTGTCCATGCGTAACGTGGCCTCTGCTGTACCCATCCTTCACCAGGGAGGACAGGCTTCAACTCACTGAGGTCGACAAGCACATGAAATGATGTCATTCAGTGGGGAAATCCCACGCTAACATTGTACACACATTACACACACTCACTCATTTTGTGAAGCACTGATGATCTTAACAGGATTGTCTGAATTTTGGCTTCTGGATTGAGAAATCCTGCGTTACAGACTAAAGGTGTGGTATTAGAAGGATGTGGGTGTTTACCAAGCAGGAAGGGTCTAATGTCAGAGGCAATCTGGTTGTATTATGGGAAATGTAGGATTTAGTATCTTTGGAGGCAGCTCACATTTGTTCCCACAAAATCTTTTCAAGATATTTTGGCTGCTTCTGCACCAACTGCTGGAGGAAACTCTTAAATAGGTCAAGTAAAAGCTGACTTGTGTGTTTCAGGAACTGTAATGAAGTTGTCTAGATAAAAACAGCATAGTGTAGATGTTATGAGTGAGGAATCTGGTCTTTTTCTACCATAACAAATGTAAGAGCCAGTGGTTGGGGTATACTAGGCAAGAAAAGTATAAAATCTAACCCAACATCCCTGTTTCAAGAGACAACAACAAACCACCACATTGCTTATGAAGCCCCTCAGGGTCATGCAGTAAAATTGCAGCTCCTGACATTAAGCAGACAGTGGGGTGAACTTCTGTATTTTACATAACCAAGTCAGAAATGACAGAAGTGTCTGTCTACAGCTTCATATCTCTTTTCTTGGTAACAGTATCCTGTGTTGTGTTCAGTTGTGTTCAGAAACGTGTGTCATGCATCGTGTCCCAGTGAGACTCTGAGCTGCAGCAGACGTTAGCACAGTCCATTTGTCCACTGGGACGTTACTGATGTGCTTCATCACAGCCCTTATGGAAAGACACAGCAAATGTGGACTGAAAAGGAACTGGCCCTCAGGCGACGCACAGCCAATGCTGCTGTATTGTGATTTGATTTTAAATGATGGACGAGAATGTTTACAACATATCTCATGGCGAAGCTGTTTGTTGTGGGCTTCATGGGAAATTCCTTAAACAACAACTCTAATAAAGACACTTTGCCTACTTCTGTTCACACAAATATCTTAGGCAGATTGATAATTTCTGCTTCTAAATTAGAAAATGAAAAAGCAGAAAATTCACAGGGAAACAGCCAAACATTACGTGTGGTTCGTTCATGCAGATGTCTCTCATCAAGCTCAGCTCAGCTGCTCACACACTGAACTGCTGATGGATAGACTGGCTGATGGAAGTGATGTTACAGCCGCACGTGTTTGGTAGGGATTTGTGTCCAGATGGCAGAGCAGCCTTTACTTCCCAAACACTATCATGTGAGTCATTCCCTGTGTACTGTGCATGTGTATTCAGTATACGTACATTTATTTTACTGAGCCGTTTTCCTGATGATTACTATTCCTTTGACACATAGTAGGTAACCTTAATGAGACACGGCAGAGCCGACACTTGAATAATGCATCTTGTTCTATGTCTCATAAAATAATTTGCATGGCTTTCAGCTTGGAGATATGTATCAGCAGAACAACCGATGAAAGGCAAATGAGGCATTGTGATAAAGTACCTTCCTCAACGTGTTTAATGTTAAGTCACAAGTATAGGGACAGTGACGTCTTTAAACCTGTCAAGACTTAAAAATGAAAAACTTGTAACATCAAACTTTTATGTTGAAATCAACAATGAACAAAATAATAAAAACTGCTTTAACTTTGACAGAAAATTGTAAAATCATGTTCGCATTAGGAATGTATGCAAAAGGAAACAGACTGGTTGTTTCCTTTACTGACAAACGATAACAATGGTAACCAGGTACAGTAGCAGAATAATCTGCCCTTTGTGCCTCATATCAGTGTAGGCTGTCCTAAAGAAAAACATTTCATCCAGCTGTTTCCATAAAAAATTGAAAGGCAGCGTACTCACATACTGAAATTAGGAAGAGTTCCTGTTTTTTTCCTATCTTTTTTTTTTTTTTTTTTTTTTAGAGCTGCCTGTTCAGAACGAGAGTCATCACAGTTTCTGTCAGCAGGTGGGACATCTGGGTGCTCAGGATCTGGACTTGCTGTTTCCTTCTAATGGAGGTGGAGAGAGAAATGATGTCCTCCTGTGGAGAGGAGAGCAGTTATGAGAGGCAGGGTCATCACAAAGCAAAACATCATCCTGCTCTCATCTTCAGATCCTCTACCGCTATTTTGGACAATAGATAATCCTCACACTGCACTTTTAGTTTGTCTCATGGTGATTTATGCCTCTCTGCCTCTCATTTACTCCTACTTGTCTCCCCTCTACCCTCCTCCTCCCTCTGCCAACACTAATGCCCCCACCCCGGGCTGTAATCCTGCTGTGATGATGTCACCCGATGGGAGCTGTGTTATGATGTTACGTAATCACAACTGCCTACCTTCTCTTTGATTATTCCTCCAGGGCTGTTCAGAAGTCAGAATCAGCTGTTGTCCTTCTCATGTTTGTGTCAGTTTGCGTCCATCATGTAACATGTTTTTATCCTCGTATAAGCTGAGTAAGATGGTCGTTTCGATTCCACTGCTGTTCCCTGGCAACAGCATCTTCTCCCTTCTCACACACATTCACATATACACACCCACACAGTCTCTCTCTCTCTTGCTTTTTCTCACCACCCCTTTTAAGCTCTCTCATCCTGCATGAATTCCCCTCCTTTTCTCTTGCTCACTCGCTGTGATGCTCACGCCCCCTCCTTCTCCTCCCTCCCTTTCTCTCCCTCTCTCTTCACAGCTGCACTGAGCTCTGGGCGATGTCAGTAAACACAGAGTGGCAACTCTCTGGCACTGCACTCACCGCCCAGTGGGAGCAGCCAAATTTTTTTCTATTCTTCTTTGGCTACTTGGCAGAAAAATGCATTTTGGGTGGGTTTGCAGTTTTCTATTAATAACGCTACTTTGCACAGAACTGACATTTTGAAATATTGTGAACAAAACAACTTGTTTTCCCATGAATGCAGTAGAAGTGCAGAGTTGACAAGGGGAGACTTTACAGCTGAGAGCTTTAAGTATGTAAAAATATAACATGATAAAAAAATGATGATAAAAAAATTAATGGGTCGTTTTTTGTATTTTCTATTTAACAAAGGTTTGCTGAGTTTGTCCCTTTTAATAGTCAATAAAATGAACTTATCTTTTCATGATCTGTTTTGTTTTCTTACATTCACCTTTATAACAAATTACAATTAAATTCCAGCCACTCACTGTGCTCACTTTTTTTTCTTAAGAAGCAGCATCATTAAGTATTTAACAGTCACATGTGTATTTACACATGTAGCTTGTGTTTAACTGGGTCATGGATTTTTCAGCCACCAGGTGGTGGTAGAGTGTTTGTTCCCTGTGAAAGATGCATCTACTACACTACATTTGTGATTCACAGGGTTTTTACACAACATTTGATTTATTATTTCTTCTTAAGAGTCATCACATACTATTGTGATTTCTGTCCACATACCAAATTAATTTACTGTCAACTACTATATTTTAAGATACACTGCCTGGCCAAGAAAAAAGTCGCCACCTGATGAAGTGACGCACCCATCATGCCTAGTGTCTACTGTTCGAGCCTGTGGGGGCAGTGCTATGATCTGGGGTTGCTACAGTTGGTCAGGTCTGGGTTCATCATGTTCAATCGACATTATGTGCCCAAAGAAAGAGGTCAGCTGACTGACCTGAATATACTGAATGACCAGGTGGTTCCATCAATGGATTTTTTTTTCCCTGATGATAATGGGCAGAATGGTTCAGGGAGCCTGAGACATCATTTTTACACATGGGTTGGTCACCAGAGTCCAGACCTTAACCCCATTGAGAATCTTTGGGATGTGCTGGTGAAGATTTTGTGCAGTGGTCCACCATTATCAATACATGATCTTGGTGAAAAATTAATGCAACACTGGCTGGAAATAAATCTTGTGACACTGCAGAAGCTAACTGAAACAACGCCACAGAGAATGCTGCTGTAATCAAAGCTAAAGATGGTCCAACGAAACATTAGACTGTATGACCCTTTTTTGGTGGCACCTTTTTTGGCCATGCAGTGTATATTAGCAAATCTGACCCTGAACAGGATGAAAGTGAAGTATTTTTATATTGACTCAACATATCACCTAAATGTTAGTCATTAGAAACAGATGCTGTTAGAGCTGAAGTCTTTCTTCTACCAGACATTCCTCTGCAGCTCTATATCTCATGTCTGGACAGATGCTGCATTACACGCACACCAATACAGTCCTCCAGGACATTGGTAGCAGTCCTCAAACGATCCCTATAAAGAAACATACACAAAGATCTAAGGTTACAGTTGCACACAAGTAAAAGCATAAAATCTAAAACAAACTGTGAAGGGGGAATGATTATTTTTCCTTTTTTCTTTTTTAAGATCTGCAAATTGAATGCTCACTTACAAAATCCAATCAACAGTCATGCGACTGACAGTCAACAGTCAGTGGGTAGACCAACCGATGAAACACAATCACCATGGAAACCATGCCAGCCTGTGGGATGCCTGCTGCACCAGTGCTTTCAGCTGTGAGAATTCAACTAAGCAAGTGAAAGAGTATTAGATATGAAATGTGATCCTCATTATATTCACAGTATGAGACAACAATTTTCCTTTAGTCATGTCATGTGAATGTTAAAGATTGAAAGAGTTCAATTTCAGAAAACTTTTTACCTAATTTTGTTATTACCTATCTTTTTTTTTTACTATTTTACCTTACCAGAGGAGAATGATGTCCTTAGGTAAGGTATGGTTCCTAATGCTGTGAGAAAATGAAGCACAATGACATTTCACCATTGTCCACTTGTTATATTTAATATGAAGACTGTGGCTCACCTTGATGAAGTCCCAAAGGCAGTGGTGAGCACCTGTAGAAAACCAGTCATGAATCTGAAGGGATTCTTTTGTATGACAACAAAATAGAAGAGGCAGGGTAAGGAGGCTGTGATTTAGCAGGCCAGTGACCACAGTGAAAGTATACACGGCAACGTCATGGCCAATCTGTGCAATGTCTGTCATCTTCACAATCTGAAAAATCGGAAAATACCTGCAATTTAAAGAAGACAGACAAAACAGGAAGTGAATAAGGCAATGAGTAAAGTGTCACACTTAACTATGTTCTTCAAAGGTAAGATCACATACCTTTGAAGAACATAGATTCATCATACATACAAAGGTATAATGATGGTGCTGGATACATACTGTAGATACAATCTCACCAGATCACTATGTTGACCAGATGTATTATGGCTTTATTCAGGCAGTCAAAGAAATCCCTCAGAGGCTTTCCCTGAGCCTCCATACGGCCCAAAATGAGGCCAACGGCAACAGAGAAGACCAGCAGACCCAAAATATTTACTCCATCTGAGGCTCCTGGCATTGATACTACATCACTCATACATGTAGTAGCAAATTATCAAATAAGTGGTGAAATAATATTGAGACAAATAATAACAAGGATTTTGTGTATTAGTTACACATGAGAGAAACAATTGGTTTTGATTTGAAGGATCGAAAGAAAAAAGGGGATCTCACTGTTTTCAATGGCCAGAGTAACATTGATGACAGGAGGATGATTTCCTGTGGAAAGACTCCTAGAATAAACGGATTTAAACTGGAGGAAAATAAAATGTTAACAGAATCAGAGGCAGGCCTGATATGAAAAGAAATCAACACCATTGTAGTTCTTACCTTTCTGATACACGCTTCAACCAGATTTGAGGGAATCATATTTCTATAAATAGAAAACAGATAAAAACCGATTCATCTGTTACAGCAGTTCATGTACACTTCACACATTTATTGTATATAGCGATATGACCTTCAGTGGTATGTAGAATTCATCATCATCAATATACACACCTGATTAGATCTAGAAAGACATCTACGCTGTGCACAGTTTCCACTTTACCACCAGCGGACGCTGATGTGTTCCTGGATGAGTTCCCAGGCTGAACGATAAGAGCTAGGGCAATGCCAGTGAATACAGCAGTAACTGGGGTCACCACAGGGCACCTGTATGGCCAAGTGGCTAAGACGTACCACATTGGCATATATGGTGTGCAATTATTTGCCGAATCCCGACTGAGTCGACCTCTCCTGTGTGTCTTTCCCCACTCTCCTCCCTGTTTCTTGTCTCTCTACACTGTCTCTGATTAAAGGCAAAAAATGCCGAAAAAATAATAATTAAAAAAAAAAAAAAAAAAAAAAAAAACTGTGGTCACCATGTAGTAAATGAAAGCCCCGAATCCAATTTTCCCATAAGCTTTCCTGTCTGCAGACATCCCTGATAAGAAGAGAAAGTGGTGGTAGGTTCTCTATTCATTGACTGAATAAAAGTGCCAGTTATTGACAATCCAACAGAGATGAAGTTTGGCCTGAACATGTAATCAGACTGGAAATGATAAGAGAAAGCACCACCATCAGCAGCTCTCCAGGAAAGGTTAAATATTTAATATCCCTGGTTGACATATTAATGTGTCGCAGGGCAAAGCCCAGGCCAATTCCTCACAGAAACATGAGCACAGGTCATTTGGTTAGTTAGATAGTGAGTTGAGCAAAGGCAGAGTTCCAAATGACAAATGCAGCACAGCAATAAACTCACGCCTACACACAGGTTTAGTACTTACAACTTACCTAACGCAACAGCAGCCACTCTAACAAAAACAAAAGCATTTCTCTCAAGAAAAGTCTTAATTTTAAATCCACTTTGAGATGAAGACACATGACCTGAAGGTGTTTTATATTTGGTTGTTTGAGTTGACTGCGGTTGTGTAACCTCGACTGAGTCCAACTTAAGCAGATCATCAGAACTAGGCTGCTTCTCTTGCATTTTTAATCTTTACAAACAGCAGACAGACTGTAGAAAAAGACAGGTTTGTTTGAAATCTTTTTTTAGGCTACGTCATTACGCTCCTAAAGTTTGTTAAGATGACATAAAAGCTAAAATAAACAACATGAAAGTAGGTTAAAATCATAAAAATGATCCTGTTTGAGAAACTGTCAAAAAATAACTACAGCTACTTACACTGTCCTCAGTCTAGTTGTACTGGTGTAAAATAAATAAATAAGTTATATCGTGAACAGCATTGATGGAATGAAGGCAGTGTAAAGATGCTGTGGTCAAAAGTTTGTAAATAACAAGATCTCTAGTACTGATCTACATTAATCATCAGCTCTGTGGCTGTGACTTGCCCCCAAGTCATGTCAACAGTTAGTGTTTGTCTCTGAATAATGAACTGTACAACAACAGTATAATGAGCTCTCAGCTGTCAAGTGCCAAAGAAAATGAATTTGTTTTAAACTCTGTATTATTGTTTATGAGGCTAAATATTAGATTATGATAACGCCATTTCTTGCTCTGTGTTGCTCCAAATACAAATTGATGACAGGAAGTTTCAAGATGAAATCATTCAATATAAAAAAAAGACAGACACAGTGAGACCTTAACATCCGTATTTAGAGAAGATGACTGGAAAACCAGGACTTCAATTCTGCATACTGATGAAATAATGAGGAGCAGGGGAGTTAGATTCAGTCAGGAGGAGTAGAGTGAACCAGTCAATGTGCACAGATGATCAACACGTGGTGAGATATAAATACAACACTTACCAGGCAAAAAAACAAAAAGCTAATTCAGCAAAAAACAAATAACACACAAAGGAGAGTCGATATCAAACCCACAGTGTATTTCTTATGCAAGACAGATGCAGGTGGGGAATTTAAATGAACAGAATTATAATTGTGGTCTATTGTGTTTAGTCTATGTTTATTTCTACATGATTTCGTGTGTAATTAGTGCTGGTTACTGAAGTAAACAGCGGTGGCCATTGTGTGTAGGCTGCCAATTATGAGCTAAGCTCTTTAGAGGTTTTACTCCAGCCACAAGTTATTGATACAGTCTAATCATCTTGGCACAGAATAAGGTTTCAGTTGGAGAAGCATGAATAGTTAGTGGCTATTGTTGATAATTTGTTGATTTACACAGTAAGATAGGATTTTAGCTAATTCCCATTCATCGACCCTTTGTTTCCTGTTCATTTATCACTATAGAACTGAGCAACGTCTGTTAGAAGCGAGCTATGGCGTTTCTTATGAATCAAATGTTGGGTGATAAGTTGAAGAGTTTTACCGGAGGTGACAACCCCACCCAAGGAGATGGAAAAGAAACACCAGAGTCCAAAGGCATGTCCAGGGAGGAGTTTGAAGAATACCAGAAGCAACTAGTAGAGGAAAAGTAAGTAAGCACACATGCTAATATTATAGCTGCATAACGACAATAATTACAGAGCTGAAAAATAATGTTCATGACTGTGTAACAGGTAAAATGAACATGATGTCCCAGTTGTATATTGTACTGTATGTGATTGGATGCCCCACATGTATGTGTATGTACATAATACACATACGTATTAATGAGGATCTTAAGTAACACATGAAAATGTGTCAGTGTTTTCATGTCTGCTGCTGGAACCACTGCATAATGCATTTTATGGACAATAGTGTGTGTTTTAAGGTAAATTGAAAATATGACCTACATATAGATAAGAAGGGATTAACAGGCGTGATTAGTATACGATAAGATCAGCTCCCATTTTGTGTTTATCTCAGTGTGTCAGATATAAACACAGGAAACAACACAGCAGATTTTTTTTCACTCTAAGTATCCACATCTAAATGTGGGCCAAAGCCCAGTGACACAGGATGCAATGGTGGTATTGCAATCTCATCAAAATGAGACTGTTTTGAGCCTGGACGTTAATTCATAGGTCAGACACACTGAGTCAACAAACACAAATCTAAGTGCAACACATTTGTAGGTTTAATTACAATCCAAGTAACTGTCCCGTCCCAATAACTGAGAACTGATTGTCACTGTCTCAGGTATTTTAATTTGGACCTGTTTAGATGCAGTGTAATTTCCATCCAGTTCTTTATACGTGTGTGTGTGTGGGTGTGCATTAGGCAGTTTGAACTTGCTAGCCCGTGTCGCTACCTGTGATGCATGTGTGACATCAACGGATGCAAGCCAGGCTTATAAGGTAGCTTTAGCCGGGGGGTTTATTTCCTCTGGGCTGAAATTAGCCAGAGAAGCAGATTAGGCTCCAAGTGTAATAACTCGTCAAGGCAAGAAGCCACCATTAAACACATCTCTTAGCCAGTGCACTTGGCAAAAACAATAATTATTTAATTACCTTACAACCTTAATTAATGCTGATGTGTTGAGCATCTTCACTTAAGTAAAAAGGTAAACGGTAATTAAGTTGAAAATCTAATCTACTTGAAACTGTAAGTGGTACAAAGTGTAAGTGGCACCTGTATTTACTTAATATTCTTGAAAATGATTAGTGTAACAGCTTTAAAGTGGACCAGGCTGATCAGGTTGAGAGAATAACTGTGAATAACTTTTCCAGAAAATAGTTTTGAGGTGAATTTGAAATAAATATATTAGAAATATATATAACAGCATCTTTAAATATTTTTTTCCTCAGACTAATTAAGCAGATATGTTAAAACTAGGAGCTGTCTGTTAAAACAGCAGCTTATTTGATTAAGCTATTAAGGATAAGCTACAAGAGTCCTCATTTTGTTTTATCGACGTAAGAGACAATATCTAGGTCTGTGACTGAGGTACAGTGTAAATCTGCACTGCCCATAAAGTGTTGAATGTATTTAGACCACAGAAGTGCAACAACATTTCAGTGTGTTTGCCTCCTACAGTTTCAGCTAGAGTCTGTATTGATTCGATGAAGTGCAGAACTGTGTGTAAATGCTGAGGTGGTCTTAGTGCATATAGATGGCATAGCAGTCGAAGGAAACGAGGTGAGGGAGTGCAACCATGGCCAAGACATCAAGTGTCTGCAAATCTGTGACAAGCCGCAGTTCTTGGAGCAACTAATCTTATTAAAACGGGGTCAAAACCTGAGTAGACCACCCTTAAATAGACATTCTAATACCAGCATGGAAACTGACATACAATACTGATGGCATTACTGCAAGAACAGAACTGACAATAGTTCAAATTTTACACAACAGACAGGTAAATTTAGATTGAAGCGCTGAACAAGTTTCCAGGATAACCCTAGGATAAACCTTCCAATCAGTACAGTGTAACAACAACTTGTTATATCAAATCTGATGCAGACTGGTGTACAATCTATTTAACCAAATCAAAACAGCGCAATGTGAGTAATTAATTAGATTAATAAGATAATGTTTCAAGCATTCCTGTTGTAAAACTGTTTTCCCTTGCTAACAACATTACTGTAATGTGGTAATGCTGCTGCTGATAAGACAATGATCTTTAAGGAAAGCTTTACTCAAAGCCACCTGCTTCTTTGTTTACCCTTTAACCTTTTAATACACTACCCTTATGCTTGGGCACACTTGTTTGGACATAGGCGTCTCAGTGAAGGCAAACTGAGGACAGAGAGAATGGGGACATGTTTAAATGTACAGTAATATACGTATGATTTATGGATTAAAGAGATTGTAAAAATAAGACTACTACTAAAGACTACTACACTGTGCAGTAATGCCATATGTCTTGTATTCATTTAGTAACTCTGACTACACTGTGCAGTTGGCTTTGTGGTTTCTACTACTGGCTGTCATCCATATAATATGTGTGTGAATGTCTTTTGCAGGATTCAGCGTGACAAGGATTTTGCTACAAAGAAGGCAGAAAGGGCAAATCTACGAGTGGTACTGAGAGACAAATATCGACTTCCAGAAGTAAAGAGCTATCTTGTTACTATTTACTCATTTGTTGATGCCAAAGCCACTAGATCACGCAGAATCTGGGTTGTATGATTCTAGATGTAATGATGGTGAACATCTCCTGTCACAGAACGCACAAGACACTGCAACAGTTGAAATGGCTGGAGATGACATTGACGTGCCAGAGGAACTTGCAAAAATGGTGGATGAAGATGCAGAAGAGGAGGAGACCAATGATTCCTTCATGCATAAACTTCAAAACATGGATGTGGATTCACTGAAAAGCAAAGCTCAGGCCACAGTGACAGAGATGAAGCAGACTGCAGAGGAGAAGTGTGCTCTCATGTGACTCATCAAATATATACTGTGGTTATAAAATACATGTGGTCATGTAAAAAATATCATTTTAAAGTCAAGTTAAACATGTGTTTAACAATGTATCATTTCGATAGAGATCCATCTTATCAAGGTATTACAACTGTATACTGATGAGGGTCTCTGTACATCAAATATCTTTAAAGTACTTTATGTAAGAAAGTGAAACATTTTATATACATTAATTACTTTTTTACTGTTTATGTGTTTGTGGATTGTAATACAATTTAAAAACTGTGACAAGACCTTCCTCGGCTCAGCTGTGGACAGCCTGTGGACTTAATTTTATGTAAAAGACGTGGGATAATTTTCCTGGAAAATTCAAACCATGTGACCTTCATGTTCAATCTTGTGAGTTAGTCTAGTCTCAATGCCTTCTGCTCCACTACAACACAACAAAAAACACAACAACAACAATGTCGTCAACACAGACTACGTGATGAAATCCAGTTTAGGCAAAATATAGTCTCAATTAGCCAGACACACCAAAAATCGACTATAGTCTTTGACTACAGTCAACATGACTATAGTCTATACACTATAGCCATGTTGACTATAGTCAACATGATGCCAGTCAATCGCATTCAGGCTTGTATATGTCACATCAGTGTTCTGGCTGACAGCCAGGATAATCACTTGTGATTACCAATTCATTTAACAGCCACTGGTGTCACCGGTAACAATATTTTACACAGCCTTTAAACTACTTCACTATATTAATCTGCTGTCTACATGTTAGTAACTCGCACTTTGTAACAGCTTTACATGTAACTGGATTATTTGTGACTTGTTGAGCTGATAAATAAATTCCAATAAACAGTCTTTAAAGTAGTAAGGAGTTCTCCTTTTTTGTGACATTAGCTCAAACACTATGTTTAAAATATTAAAGAGGTAAGTGGGAAGCTTTAACCATTTGGCAAAGGTCTTAATCTGGATGAATGGAGGGAGGGTTAACTCCTTTGACTATTGTGACAAACCAAAAGATTAAAAGATAAAGTATCTGAATGCTCCAAACATTGTTTTTTCCCTCATCAGTTAAAATATTCAATAAGTAGACTCTGAAGTAGCATCGTAGCAGAGGAAGAGAAGAGTTAAAAATAAACAAATTTTTTAAATTTGTTAATTTGATCAAGGACTAATTTCCTGGATGTGGTTTACTGTAGGGGTGGACCTGGATTTGGCAGACATTTTGAATTGTGTGTATCTATAGAACATATTATAGGAGATAGTGTTTAATCATCTTATCCTGATACCTGCTTGCCCCCTCTATTATCTGACTATCACATTTAAATGAACTTGTCTCAGTTGACACTTTATAAATGACTTGTGAATAAAGGTTCAATTTAAAATCTTATAAATTGAGATTGATATTGAACGGACACACTTACGACTGAATAAAATGTGACACTTTGAGCTTTTCCTCCAAAATTTCGGCTCCAGCTGATCACATGACTTGTCTCAGCGTTTTACCCTCCCTTTCCATCGTCTCCCTGTCATCCCCCTGCTGCTCACCATCCCCCTTTCCCCCTGTAAGCTGACACAGCGCCTTTAACCATTAGCCGCTTTCTTCCTAATAGGATCTCAGAGGCTTAAATTGTCATCTGATAAAACTAAGGAGCTTGATAGCTATGCTGCACCCTCTTAACCAATTTGTACTCAATTAGGATAATGGGGAAACTAGCAAAGAGGGACAGCTTTAATATATTAATGTGATAAAATGATTATCAATTTCCCTTGTCTACGACTTGGGTGATATTAGGAGCGTCTACCATGTCTCATATAGATATGTGTCATTCATGAAGAGGGCCAAACAGTAAAAGGACCTAAATTAGATCTGGGAATTTGAAACATTCTCTATAAATAATGACACTATATTCAAATACAGATGTGAAATTCACCACACAAATATAATTAATAACAGTTCATTAAAGACTGAATTCCATGTGTGAATGTGATTTCAAGGCCCGTGTGCACTGAGAAGCTAACTAAAACAAGACTGATATAGAACTGAAATAATATTATTGATAAACCATGGCAACAAATATGTTTATCTTGTTTACATCTCTCTCTGTTTCTAATATGCAAATAGTTGAATTTTATTAAAGGGAAACTGTCTCCATGGCTAAATAATGAGACTAATTATCATCTGCTAAGTCCATTAGCTGTCTTATAGTATCAGCTTACTGAGGACATTAACACTCCTTTCAATGTTCTACAACTCTAGACAAATAGAGAGAAATCCTACTGCAATACATCTGACATGAGACAATATGGTATGGTAAATATATGGTAAGCTGGAGAACAGGGCCCCACGGGCCTGACTTTCTCTGTCATCATGTAGCAGCAACGTACGTCACAGCAAATCTTTGTCACCAGACATCTTTAAGTTTTTTTAATGCCTTTGTCCAGTGGCAAAGCTCATCACTCACAGGGAAAAGTAATGGGCTTTGTGGGCTCTGCTTTCTTGGAAAACAACCTTGACAACTAAGAAAAGGTGTACAGCCCAAGCCACTTAACCCATGGACATTATGCTCATAGCAAGCAGTGGTAATGCAGCCCAGTGTTGCCAGATGGCTTTAAACTTGTTAGTGTTTAAAACCCCTCAACTGCTTAGGCATATGTCATTCCTGGAAACCAGTCTGAAGTTTGTATAGCACCTTGATTCCTGTAGGATGGTAAATCTATGATGCACCCGTGGCACCTGACCTGTCAGCACTTATTTCTTTGTGCAGAATGCACTGACTGCTATAATTGCTTAAAAAGGGGCACAAATTTGCACTTTACATTAAAAATGTGATGTAAAACTACTACAGGTACTATCTATCTATCTATCTATCTATCTATATATATATATATATATATGTGTGTGTGTGTGTGTGTATATATATATATATACACACACACACACACACACATATATATATATATATACACACATATATACATATGCAAGCATACTTTTGAGAGCTATATATATATATATATATATATATAAAATTTTCTTTTCTTTTCTGCACCACTTTTCCATGTTGGACTGTAGGTTTGGCATGCAAGGCACTCCTAAATATAGCTTCAAATAGGAGGAGTGAGGACAGAGGAAATCTCTAGTGAAGTCTTTAGGCTCATTAGGATGGGATTGATCTCTGCAACACCTACTGGAGCTGCCACAGCTTTGGTTGTGCCAGCTAGAAAAAAAATGAAACCAGTGACCCAAACCCCATTCCACTGTGAACAATTACAGGTAGAGCACCAGGTTTATCAGTCTAACAGGCCATTTTATTGGTTTATTTATCTGACATATGTAAACTGCACGATACTGAGTCGTTGTTTCAATAGAAACAACAGATTCAACATTAGTTTTACTAAATGTTCATATCTGAAACATTCTAGTTCAATTGAAAATGCCCCGCTTTGAACCTCTACAACTTTTTTATTGTTGCCTTCTGTTATAAAGATTTAAAACACAGCAGCAAATGTCTGTTATAATTCTACAGTGCTTTTTATTAGTTCTGTAATATTCATAGTAATTTAGTAGCATTTATAATAATTAGCATAATTAGAAAGTTACTTAAAATTCTGTTGTAACACTGCTCATTCTTTGTTCACACAAAACACTTTAGTGTAATCAAATTTGCTTTAAACCACAGTTTATTCATTCCTTCTCTTCTTCTCTTTCTTTTATTTCATTTTAAAATTAAAGTCTGCTGTTCCAAAAGCACTTGTGCTCATCATGAATTAGGTGCCTACTTGAATTAAAAGTATTTTATGAATACAAGTCTTTACAGTGTAGCCATTCAAATTAAAAGTCCATCTCTGTGTCTTTTCTCCCTTACATTGTCTATAATGAAGGGATTAGTGAAAACTTTCAGTACGGGCCATTATCTTTCAGACAATAGATTTTCTGAAAGAAAGTTTTGTCAAGGCTTCATTAGCAATGGCCTCCCTCTGTGGTCTGAATGCAGGACACATTTGGAGCAATTACTTGACCAGAAAACAACTGTCAGTCATTCTTAAAGGGGAAGGATTCCAATTAATAAACCTCTTAAACCTTTTTGGTTTTGCAGCCATTCTGCTGCAAGCTTTGGGGTCTTGTGTGGTTAAGGAGAGTTTCGTCAAGAGTGAACCACATTACATGTGCTCGCTGCACAGGACTCCAACAGTAGGTCTTTTGCTCACTTGTGTGCAGGGGATTTCAAGGACTTAACTCGGAGTAACAAGTACCTCCAGTAGATGTTAGTGTCAGTCATCTACTTATGGACGACGGAGACTCCATGTGCATTGCGCAGACTGTGGTAGGAACCTAAGGGAAGGTAAGATTTTTTTAATTGCACTTCCTTATGTATTGTGTTTGAAATGACATTCACTGATACATGGGTTCGCATGACAGAGTACTCAGCTCAATGATAATTACTGAAAATACTGCGATTGTCAACATTTGACTCTAAAATCAGCCGCAAGTAATTTTAGTAAGTTCTAAACCAACTGGATGACCATATAAATTACACAATTTTATTAGTTTTAGGCGTGATGAATTCAGAGCGTCTTCTTTTTTCTCTCTATCTTCATTTTTGACATCAACAACCACTAATGACTGCGCTGATCAATTGTGACTTATATTACACTAATATGAAATCCGCAGCTTCATGTGCCAAAAACATTACATTTATAGATAATATTCCCACTATAAATCTGCTTTTTTTATACATATTTATTCACATGTCTAATTTTTAATTTGATTATTAAAAGAAAATCAGTCTGAAAAGAAACTAATAAACCATTAATTACTTGTGAATGTATATGCACAGCTTTAGTATATGTGTCTTGTTTTCTTGCAGACAAAGATGTGAGTTTTTCTACTTTTGTGGAAACAATACTTGAACGTAACGGAAGTTATCTCTGAAGGATCCACCTCTCACACTTCACATAAATCTGAAGCAGAACAGGAGCTCTGTACAACTGCTGCTTTGCCTCCGCACTTTTAATAATTTTCAAACAAGGAAGAGAGAAAGTGTTGCCAAAGGATCGAATGCATTTGCCAATGGATACCCTGGGAATAGTGGACGATAGTTGTCTGGACAACTATGACATGGCAAAAGGTGCCGGGTCAAGCAGTGGAGGCAGAGTCCACAGCATCGATGTGATACTAGGATTCACTAAAGACCAAGACCCTTTACTCCATTCTGTGGAAGATGATGACAGCCAAAAAGTCAATGGAGAAAACTCACAGCACTCTGAAAAGCAGCCCTACGGTCACCTCCCAGAACTGGGTGACAGCTCTCAACACTCTTCCTACCACGGTGAGTATTTCAGAAAAAGACGCTATTATACAACTTGTAAGACCTCCATGAAAGAGTTCAGTGTCACTTTTTAACAATCATTGAAATGCTATGGGGCTGTCTGAAATGGCAATGACAATATTAATTCTAACTTATAGTCTAACTAATAGTAGAAAAGGTGTCGCATAGTACCTTGCCCTGTACTCTCACATTAGCAATAGTATACAATAACACAAATATTTAGGGACGTTAAAACAAGTTAGACTATTACTACACAAGCTCCAGGTTGTGATATTGCTTTGCTCATGAATATCCAAGACGCTGAATACTGATTATTTTCCTTCATATGTTGCTGTGCAGTTTTATATCAAATGGAAATACATGAAATGTTCTGGACTAATCAAGCATATCCACACATGAATGATGGCTATTCTCCATTCAGGTGTTTCAGTGCCAGGTACATCTGATATTGAAGAGAGTCCAGATTAATGTAATAAATTACAACTGTGTTGTTCTTGCTACACTGACCATGTCAAAGGTCCACTCTGCCCGCTATATCTGTTGCATTTGGTAAGTTTGAGATGTTGAGTGAATTCAAAGAAACGCTCTATGCATTAGAATTATGTTTGTCCCTGCAAAAGAATGTTATGAGTATGGACCCAATGGTGGATCTGGTTGTAGGCCAGTGAACTCAGAATGTTGCCAGTTAAAAAGTTAAATTTTAGTGTGACAAGGGAGTTTGTTTGGATGCTTCCCATTTTAATCACCTTTGCTTCACAGCTAAATCAATGTGCTCAGTCAAATGTTAGGAACTCTCCACCCAGTGTTTGATTTAATTGTTGACATAGTTCTATGAACATCTACATAACCAGGCCAATATTTTCTAATCATATAATCTCTGAAATGTTGTACCTAAGTGTGGCCTGCTGTTATTCATTCAACTTAAGATATGCTAATCATCCTGTGGACTCCTTAAACTACAGACATAACAAGAGACAATAATTCTCTGCTACATGTAAGATGTAACGAAGGATGACTGTGAGAAAACAACGTGCTATGCAATTGCTCCAGATATCTACTAGTTGAAAAACTATAACTACGGCAGCTGCAATATAAACAGTGAACAGTTCAATAACTGAAAATAATAGAAGCTAGTAAATGTGCTAGGACCGAACCTTTTGACCTGGTGGAACAGCAAGAACACATGGACAGTGGAGAAGTGGACCATGTTGTGAGATACAAGTGATTTCACTTTTTTCCACTCGGAGATCCCAGCAGACCACAGAGTCTAATCTGCAACACCCATTTAAAAGTTTTTGTAGTATTTCCATTAACACGATCTCCAGAAGAAAAATATAGAAAAAAGAAATTCCTTTACCAAACTATCAGTGATTAAAATGAAAACTTTTCTCTATTCCTCGATGAGGTTGCTTAACTATACGCAAAGGTCATAAAGGGACATGTGACAATGATTTCTGACCAAGCTCACAGCTGTCATTATCATAAAAGTTGATTAATCTATAGTTTACAATACCATGTATAAAAAGTTCACAGTTTAAATAGGAAGGCACATGTGGAGTACTGGCTCTATATCAATTTATTAGAAGACACAGTCTGGACTGTGACTATTTACTTAGCCTGTGCAGAAGTCATCTAAAGTTCCCTGTTAGATTAGAGGAAGCAGGCACTCACAGCTTTAACTGTTAGCATCTGTTACTATGGGATTATTGCAAGAGAAGAATTCAGTGAAAGACGTGATGTCATTTGGACTCGCCAACCCCCAGGGGTTTACAAACCTTCAACAGTACAAAGGGTCAACAGTCAGTGAGCTGTTTTATCATGGGAAAGCAAGATTTCACTTTTTTTTAAATTCATTTTTTAATCAGACTGTATTTTAAATGCAGTGGATCAAGAACATTGACTGGTTCACTATTAACAATAGTAACTATAGTTCTAGTTACGAGGTAACAGGGAAAGTATTGCAGGGAGTGAATGTCTGTTTGGATGGTTGGTTCGTAAAAGACAAGATTTTACTCTTAAATACTACTCATTAATATAAAATATTTTAATTCTTGAGTTTTAAGCTGTTGTTGGGGTAATGCACGGAACTGTCTCTTGCCTGGCTTTGTGTTTTTAAATAGTGATTCTATGCCATCAATACTTAACTGCCCTTCTAAGCTGCACCTTGCTCTGTCCTCATGTCTTTAGCTTTGCTCAGACAAATACGATTTGTCAAGATGGTAGTGTTTGCCAAAGTTAAGGATTGCTTACAGGCTTGATGCTAGTGGTACACCTGTTTATAATACAGCTACAATAAATCTGATAGGAGTTCATAGCAATTTTCTACCAATGTCGAAAATGTACACATTAATGATGATACCATTTTTGATCAATTAATAAAATACATCTAAATAACATGTAAAACTTACAATATGTATCCTCTTCCTTTCATTTAAGAATCTGACCTTTTCTCTGGCGACAAGTGTGATGGAGAAATGAGTGACCTGCAGAAGGAAGTGGACATTGCTGAGGGGTCTCCAGAGACCATGAAAGAGGAGGAGCACACTAAAAAGAAACACAGAAGAAATCGCACCACCTTCACAACCTATCAGCTTCATGAGCTGGAGCGAGCCTTTGAGAAATCCCACTACCCAGATGTCTACAGCCGCGAGGAGTTGGCAATGAAGGTCAACTTGCCAGAGGTTCGAGTTCAGGTAAAGATGATAAAATGTTTTAACCTCCTACAAAACACGTTCAATCATCAGATCATTCCAGATGCTGACCCAAGGTGGAAACACCAAACCCGAAGTCCATTTAACTACTGATACCAGCTCTGAACTGTAACAGAATGAGACAGAAAACAGTGTTCAACAGCACAATCACTTCCATTTTTGTATAATTCTGATGTCTGGGTACATGCATATCACTACTCTGGCTCATCATGTGTCATTTCTCTCTGTCTAGGTCTGGTTCCAGAACAGAAGAGCCAAGTGGAGACGTCAAGAAAAAATGGACACCAGCACAATGAAACTCCACGATTCCCCCATGTTATCCTTCAGTCGTCCCCCGATGCCTCCCAACGCTGGTCCAGTGGCTAACCCGATGCCTCTCGATCCCTGGCTGACCTCTCCGATCTCCAGTGCCACGCCTATGCATACCATCCCTGGTTTCATGGGCTCGCCGCAGGGGCTGCAGCCCACCTACCCAAGCCACAGCTTCCTCAACACCCCACCTGGCATGGTTCAGGGTATACAGCCTATGGGTCCACCTCCTTACCAGTGCCCTCCCAGCTTCAATGACAAATACCCCATGGAGGACGACCGGAGCTCCAGCATTGCAGCACTCAGGATGAAGGCCAAAGAGCACATTCAGTCAATGGATAAAACCTGGCAGCACATGTGATCTGCTGAGGCACTACGGACAGATGCTTGAGATGTTTGTTTACAAACTGCTTTCCCTCTGTGTATTTCATGTACCAACAAAGAGGTTACATGTGCAAACAGACTCTCAGAATGAACTTCCTGTGTTTTTGTCTTTTTTAAACTTCACTCTCTGAGGGTCATTTCTGTTGGTTTAGCTCAAGATATCTGGGAAAACTGTTCTGACACACATTATGTGTCAGTTAATTTTGTATATCTCTGATGCATTTCAGACAGAACTGACAAACTGAATATAGTATATAAAGGGCTAAGTAGGGCAGTAGCAGTGTTTTTACACAATTTTTTTTAAAAATTATGCAAGTTTTCTGTTTAAGTTGAGTGGTGTTGACATTTTTTATGGAAATAAACACAACACAGCAATGCACAATACAATACCCTAACTCCACCTGCAGGTACTTGGGCATAAGATCTTCCTGTTCCCTTGAAGTGATGAAATGAGGTTTACAGTAATGACCACCGCACTGTGCTCTGACGGTGTTTGCTGGTATCTAGTTTTTTAAGAGACAATTTTAGTAATAATTTGTTCTTTCTCCCTGTGTGTCTGCTTTGATGTGGTTTGTCAGATTGTAAATTATGATAAAATGGAAATATATGCATTTTAAAACAATTTTCCTTGTTCAATATAACTTTGATTTGGGTTTAAAGGTGATATGAGTATTATTCAATTAAGTCATTAAACTGGCCTTTTGGAAAACTTGGATTCCTGATGGGGGAGGTTATCGGAAGTCACAGAGCATAATCTGATTCAGATTCTAATTTAAACAGACAAGCATACCTCTTAACACCTAATTACTGCTTTTAAAGCGATTAACCTTGGATTTTCAGCCTTAGACAGAGTGCCCTCACATGCCCCTGAAAACCCCATTTCAAGACCTGATTAACTCCGTTCAGACTTGTCCATCTTTATTAATTCTAGGTTTCAGATTCAGCACTATATGCCAGTGTTGTTCTTCCTTATGCTCAGTGTTAATCTTCATCCATATTGGTAAATTCTGCATTTCATTGCCCATTGTTGACAAAATATTTACAACAGTCAGGTGGATTTAGAGTGAGAATGTTAATGGGTGCTGGAGCCTCTCTTACCTCTTGGAAATAGCAGTTTGATGTCACTGTTTGGTTGGTTGTATTTTTATACCATATATGCATTTGGTATGTGTGAATTAAAGTGATGCTGGAAAGTGCTGTGTTTGCACAGTAAAATCCCTTAATTATTTCTCCTGTAGCTCTTGAAATAAATTTAATATATATCTATTTGATTGACTCACGGGAACAGGAACTTGCAAAGCATCTTACCGTCTTACTCTCTATTTGATTTAAAAAAATGTCATCACGTTAGATTGACCAAAACTAGATAAATCAATAAAACTTATCTAAATGCTTGAAGGCAGTCATTAGTCACAGTGCACTGTGGACATCACAATGCAGTGTAACAAAGATTTGTCTACATCACTTTAACTGATCGTCTATCTATTACAGCCTTTAGAAATGGCAACATCCACACAGATAGGTTTGTTGTTATTGTGTTATAATCCCTGTTGACAACAGTGGAGTCAAAGGCCAAAGAAATAAAAAGGTAGATTTCCTAATACAAGAAGAAACATTTCTAAATGTCTGTGGATGTTGTCCTTGAAAACCATCAGTTTTCAAGAATTATATAATAATTTAAAGTTCTATTTTAATTGTGACATTCATTTTCCATGTGCAAAACAAAAAATAAAGTTACAGTAGCACTACGGTAGAAGCACTTTGCTTGTGAATCCTGTTTTTCTTTCCACACATCCATTAGTGAGCCACCAACATGACTTTGTGCTGTTAATGAGTGCTGGCGTACAATGGGCCATGTAAGCTGTGACAGAACAGGTTGGTCTGATGGACGCCTGTTGTGTTCGCCCAGGCCTGTGGAGCTTTGCCAGGCCGTTAGGCAGATGAGGCTCCACTCCATCAGGCCCAACCAGGGGTGTCAGGAGGCCCCGCCTGCGAGGCTGCAGAGGCCACAAGGGCTCAAGCTCTAATTGCCCTCCGGTAGCCTGCGTGGCTTAACTGCCCCAATTTATAGTAGGATGGGGGTTTGAGTAGTGGTCTGTTTTATATCTCTAATGACTTTGCAACAACGTATTAGAATGTTGACAAAATAAACTAGTTTTTGTGATGGTCTTTTTGCATCTATTAGGTGCTTGGGGGTGACAACTGTTAAAGAAACTGCAGTTTTTAATGGGGCTCAAAAGTCACTATATTACTAATTGCTCTTACAAAGAAAAAATGATGTGCGCAGATTATATGTGCATGGTCACAGTTTTATATCCACAATTACTTATATTTAACGAGTAAAACGAGTAAAAAATGTTTGGGCTGTGTTATAGTATTAGTGAGGTTAATGTCTCGGTTTACAGAGCTAAGGAAGTAAAACTAAAAAATTACAAAGCTGACTGTTTAGTGAGGGTAACAATGCATTGGTGGTAAACTGATGACAAGTTGAGTTAAAACCTGGAACTGTGAGAATCTATTACAACACAGCACATTAAAAAGTTTTAAGTTTTGCACGTCTACTGCGTAATGGGTTGGGAAATAATAGAGGATTGATTCATTTTAGTCTCAGTCTATTCTTAGCATGGTATATGAACCATTTCAGATTTGTCTGAGAGAATAACACTGGTGTTTAGGACAATGGACACTAAGCTTCAATAAGAGCAGAAGAATCTTTGCATTTAAAAAAAGGTTTACAAAATAATAGGCTTCTTAGTACTTCTGCACTAAATTTCCTGAGATTGAAATAATTTCTCTCTCTCTGCCCTGCTATTGCTTGGTATACTTTAGCTTTGCAGAAAAGCATTTGCTAAATATCCACATAATTTATATACCTGACCAGTTGAGTTGAAAAGTGTTTGGTTATATTGTATTTAGTGATAACCCTCTGTCACCACACCTTTGTCGAAAAAAGGCTTAATGTGGCAAAATTCAGAAATCACAACAGACATACTCGGAACTAGTAATTAATTACACAAATGATTATGTTACTTTGCTTGGCCAAGCGTGACCTTCACTGGGGCCCAGGCTCTAGTTAACAGGCTGACTAGTGGGACGTGGTCCACGGTGGAGATAATAAGGGAAGGGAGCGGAATTAATTGGGTTTGATTAAGAACGCTTTTCAAAGGGACACCATTTTTCCCTCTTGACATAAGTGCAGACCATGTGGAGGGCTGGGGGTGGAAGAAAGGGTTAAAAGGCTGGCGCCAGTTGCTGGTCTTTGCCCCAGTGTTTACTTACTGCTACTTTAATTGCCTTAGCAACATGTCTGTGGCATGAGCAGCAGAAATTCATGGCTTACATTTGATTTCATTGCACTGACTAAGGTCAACTCTGTGTGACTCATTCTAACTTTTAGCTGACTAATAAATGTTTAGATCTTAGTTGGTGCAAGCTGGTGACTAAAATGCTGACTAACAAATGTCTAATCCTACTGATATTTAGAAACTATATTAAATCGTACTGAATATAACTAAAGATCACATAGATTTGTTTTGCGTTTTAATAAAGATAATAATAGCGTAGAATATAGAGTATCCTTCTCTTTGCCTGTAAACTTGTAGTATAATTACATTCAAAATTTGGTCCAGTGCAAACATCTAATCACTAGAACTCTTGTTTGGGCCTCTGTCCTCTCTCTGGAATCATGGAGGGACACAGAGGTCTGGTGGTTGGCTTTCTTACTTTAACTCTATTCTGATTATTTTATACCTTTCACAGAATCAGATCAGATGTGTTGTCTGTAACAATCAACGGCCATGTAGCTGGAGATTGTGATCAGATGCTGTGAGATGATGTGAATGCTACTAACATTATGAATGGTAAAGTGTACTTTTTCTATCATATTTACATTACATTGTAACTATCTTACCATAATTACACATCTTGACAGGCATCTGACTTTAAAAAGCAGGTATTTATTTTGTCTTCCACCTACTTTATGCATCAAAATATTGCAACTATGTTTTATGCAATGTCACAGAGAAGAGCAACCCCACGCAAGATCCAGTGCGATGCCGGCTCCACGGTGGGCAACATCACTGCTGTGATATAATTCAGGTCTGTGCGCTTTGGTTTCTTGTAGATTGGACAGACATAGAGTTTAGGATCCACTGGGGCAGTGGAGTTAATGGCAAACATGTGGATGACAGGCAAGGATGTGAAAAGCACCTTGGGTGTAGACTCAATAAGGCAGATGTTCTTCTTGTTCCAACCAGCCCCTTCCAGGTACAGTCCATGAACATAAACTCCCTCCTGTGGAGGAAAGGTGGTCAGTGACAGAATAGTCAATGTTCCCCAAAAGTAAAAAAATCTGATTCAATATCAACATCAATTTCTCATTTACCTCACACCAGTCAATAAAGTGCAGACAATACTGTTTGTGTGGGTTAAATTTGAGATTTATGCTTTACCACTATTAGCTGGTGTATTGCTAGTGTTTTCGTGCTTTTTGACTTACTGAAGGGGCCACTGTGATCTGTTCTCTTGTCTTGCCCAGAACTTTGTTGTGCAGGTTGACTGTGTCCAACGCCCAGCCTTTGTTTGCCCGCGTGACTTCTTGTCTCATTGCTGTCAGGAACCCTGAAAACATTGTCACAGGACATTAGCGTAAATTGGGATAAAGAATCAAACAAAGGTGATGGTGACATTTGTTGAGTTACTCATTTTAACAAATCATATCATAACATTGTGAATTTCCCCGCAGTGGGACTATTAAAATCTTTTCTTTTCAGACTCAATATTCTCAATAAATCAGGGCAACTCTTGTAATTACAGCAAAAACTGTAGTGACTTAAGCAGTGGTACGACCACAGTAGTTATTGGTGGAAGGTAGCTTTATAACAGCTTAATAAAAACCCATCACATACCCTGTGGGTTAAAGAAGCCTGTCATCCAAAAGGTTTTGGGTCTTTCTACAAACACCCAACTGTGAAACTGTTTGTTTCTCTCTAGAAGCTCAGTGAACCAAAAACCCAGTGTAGATGACTCCCAGGAGATTTTCCTCCATAGATTTGGTACCCGGGCATCAAAAATATTGTCCAGAGCATCACGGAGGTTCTAGAAGTGAGATATTCATATTTTAAACCATATAATTAATATGAGCATTTAGCATTCAAAATCAAACGTTTTGGAAGACAAATTATTGAATATTCTTATGAATATGAATTTTTAAATGAATTACAAAGGTACTGATGTCAATATCTCAAGCACTAAAGCACTGGTGAAAAATGGGTGAAATCAGTAATCTGACCTCGCTCATTATAATCGTTCCATCAATGGCTAGCTTCAAGTTGGTCAGACTAGTGCGCACCAAACTGATGATTTTTTGCATTCGATCCACCTCCTGACGCAGAAAGATGTTCATTGGCTTCAAAGCGCCCATCTTCAAGAGCCTGGATTTGACCTGAACACATAAAAAAGTTTAGATTTTAGTGCAAAAGCTGGTGACTAAAATACTAACAATCGAACAAACTGAACTGACCTCGTGTGGCACATAACTAGGGGGCAGTTTATCTAACATGTCTTCTGCCATGCTGTAGACAACTGATTCTCTAGTTGCTCCTGATCCCCCTCCACTTTCCTTAGGCTGAATATTTGTGATTGTGTCCAGCACTTCAGCAGATGTGTTTGTCTGATACCTGGTCAACATTGAACACAGAATAAATGCTATGTTAGCAATAATATTATACATAATAAGCACAGTATCATCAATATCATTAACAGTTGCAGGATTTCTCATTACGTGATATCAGCATTAGGATGTAGCCCTAACACTTGTGGTGTATCCACAGTAGGCAAAGCCTCGATGTATTCCATGTACTCCTCTACTGTCTTACACACTGGAATTTTGTAACCCGTGTAGAAGGAAAATGCTGGGTCAAATATATGTTTGTTGAACCATACCTGCGTTAAAAAAATAGTCTTATACAGTGTAACAAATGGCATTAAAATGATTGATAAAGGACATATAGCACATCAGTAAATACAAAAAGCATATTACATGAGCAAAGCACTTCAGTAGTCGTTTGTCATAGTCATCTGTAACCCTTCCTCCATATTGCACCTCAGCTAGCATGTACTGCACAGTTACCCATGACACATCCTGTAAGAGAGATAACAAAATATTGAGAGAGCTGAGAAGATAAGAAAAGCTTTAAGTTTAAAAAGCTTTAAAGTTAATGTCCAAATGCAGATTTCTCACCTGTTTGGGTCCACAAATATCCAAGTGTTTCTCAACAAATTCTACACTTGCAGTGAAATCAGCGGAGTTGAATTCATAAGGTATGTTCCAACCCAGTGGTCCAAATTTGCGCCGTTCCTGAAAAAGAGAAGAAATAAAACAAAGGATTGAAGTGGATGTGAATCCATTGATGCTCAATAAAAATGTGAAATTATGATGAATATTCTTTTCTTGGAAAGATGCTGAGAATTTTCATTGCTTCCATGTTTCTCTTATGCAAATTATTCATACCTGCACAGCAGTGTGAAGAAAGGCCACCCCATAGAGCAAAGGTTTCCACATAGGCAGGTTGCTGACTTCCAGCTGATTCTGTGAAATCCCTACAAATGTTCGTTTCAAGCCAGCACGTACTCCCTGGGGTGGGTCATTGGTAAACTTGATGGAGGACTAACGGAAAAGAGGAAAAAAATGGGAAAAAAAAAAAAAACTTGTACATTAACTGCATGTGGCAGTAACATTTAGTTTCGAGGTTAGAGCAGAATTCAAAGTAATGAATAATAATTGCACGTTACTTTACATAAAAGCTTTGTTAAGTTTCACCTGTAGGAGTGTGATGGAGAATCGATCGTGAGGTTCTGTGGTGATCCACACTCTGAAAGTATCGTGCATGCTCTCTGCAGTTGTGATGGTTTCTAGCAACTCATCCATGAACTCCAAACCAAGATGACAATTTTGCAGAAGGACCCAGCCTCCCTATTTGCATGCAAATACCAACGTCAGATCAGGCAAAATGGTCAGCCATTAGATAAGAAATATAAATATTGCACAGTGTTGTAGTGTAATAGAATAGAATATATTTTATTTGTCTCGTAGGGGGAAATTTATCTGTTTGACAGAAACATGATAAAAGAAAAGGAAAAAAAAACAAAAACATGAAAAAAGCTGTCCTGATAAAAAGGAAGAACGCTTTAGTTAAAATGTTGAAAAGTTAACGTAAAAGAGGAAAAACAGAAAAAAAGTAAGAAAAAAATGAGACGCAGCTGTCACTAATGCGGTGCCATGGCAACAACACAGTTGTTAGCACACATAATGCAGTGCAACCAAACATTAAAACCTTACTACACCATTAATTAAGAACAACAACCTGTGCCATTGATGTCTGAATAAGTTTCCTTGCATGAACCTCTTGCCCTTGTCCCATGGATATAGCTCTGCATTCTATGAGACAACAATGTAGTCAGGTTATAACATACAACAGTCAAAAATTATCATGGTAGAGATAATGTACTGATAAAAGTTTTTGATTAAATACAGCATCAAACTCACCAAGTGTGAGTTTCTTAGCAAGTGACTCAATTTGGTCAGTAGGATCTGAGCCCATAGACAGGAAGCAAATTAAAGGTGTGGAAGGGTCACTCTCTTGCCATGTGTCATAAAGGTTCAAGATGACGGGTTCAGCAAATTTCACACCCATGGATTCTCCCACATACTTTGTGGCCTGAGACAAGGTACGGTCAGGGCACCAAGATCTGTGAAACAAAGAGCTTGTAAGATCATTGTACTAAATATTATATTATGTATTTGAAGGCATAAGAAACATGAGTGGCAGCAGGATCAGACCTTATAAGCAAAAGTCTGTGAAAGACATCAAGGGAGTTGTATCCATCTGGAAGTGAACCTTCCTCTGGGACATCCAGATTGAGCCATGCTTTCCAGGATTTCCCACTTCGAGACACCTAAAGATGTGTCAATAGCAACATTTCGTGAGGACACTTTCATACACATGCATGATCCATGAAACTTAAACCCACCTGTGCTATGATGTTAGTGAACTGTGGCAGTTTGCTGAGTTCCACCAAGTTTAGCCACACCATATCCAGGATCCAAGGGAATGGCTTTGGGGGGCAGGTCTTCAGGTCAAGAGCTGCACCACCTATTTGTTTATTCAAAGAAAATATCAGATTTTTTTTTTTATACCATATCACAAGAAAGGCAGATTAAACTTTTTGCAGAAGTGATGATTATTTTACCTTTGATAAGAATGTGGAATTCACTATGCTCTATTTTGTTATTCTGTAAATCAATCTTGAGAGCCAGCAGCAGTGTGAAGATGAACTTGTGGTTTTCATACAGGCCTCTCACTGTGTATCTGAACACCTCATAGGTCAGATGTTCTATGATGTTTGCAATTCGCTTTTGAGTTTTAGAGGATTTCTCAGACCTGCAAGAGCACATTTATGTAACAACAGTAAATAAATTAGACAAATTTGCAACATAGCGACCCATTATTACAAAGCAAACATAAGAAATACTATGAAACAAACGCTCTATCTCATCCATACTGACAACATGAAGTACACTGCACACCACTATATACCCAAATGGTGCATTCAAAATAGTCAAAATATTCAGTGTGTAACAGTGGGCACTTCTCATCCTCATTGGTTTAGATCTGGTTTCATAGCAGAAGGGAAGAGATGACTAAGGTCTTTGTATTCTAATGTAATGCAGATGGAGCCATAGTTTCTGTGTTGCATGACACAGAGGGCACACACAAGACCAGAGAAAATCATGTTGCCATCACCATTTTCAATGAAACACAACAGCAGTGTTTAATTTGGGATAATGCTACCATGTTGAAATTCTCATGCGACACTAATGAGTTTATTCATAACATTTGTGAAGTATATGGTCCATAGAGGCTTCTGTAGCCTCATACTCAAAAGATGCACACAGATTGTTCAGAAATATTTCTTAAACCAGATCTGGTTAAATCATACCTTGTCAGTGACAGGTCAAAGACTTTGAGGAACTGACCCAGGGAGGTCTGGTACATAACATTGACCATGCTCATCTCTGTGATGAGGAAGTAAAGGATGCTGCCTCGAGAGGCAACGGGACGATATTCTGCTTGAGCTACATTGATCTTCAACTCTGCATCCGCTGCAACACTGAGCTTTGCGCTAATTTCAGCAGCAGTTTGCTTATTTATACTTAGCATGCCAATCATGGAGTCATCATCAACCAAGGATCCTTTGATCACACAAACAGAGACACGTTATATTCTAAAAAAACAAAATACATATATTACAAATATTGCAATAACCTACAGAAACTGTTGTACCTTTCGTGCTGCTGAGTTTGTACAGCAAGTTGTCTTCCAACTCCTGCATCTTTCTCTTATTAGCAGTTACATCTTCAATTAGCTTTAGTCTCTCCGCCTCTAGTTCCTGACAAAAGAAAGTAAATAACTCTCACAATTTATTAGTTCAAATGGCTGATATTTAATGCTTAATACTGTAATAACAAGGTGCATAATTGAAAACCCTGATTCAGTGAAAACAATAATGTAATAGACATGTTTTAGGACTGTCCCAAGATGCCTTGTTGTTGGGTAATGGGCTGAAAAAGTTATTCTGCTTTCAACACTTAATGTTATGTGCTGCTTTAGAAAAACAGTGCAGCATGGAAAAATAGATACTTACATGTTTCTCTGTGAGGATCACACGACCAAGTAGCTGGTTCTCAAGACCCTTTATGTTTACAGTGAAATCTATGATGGATGTCTTAGCGCTGACCTCTGGTGTATATGCTGGATTGGGCAGTTTTGTAGTTATATAAAGCTGGAAGCCATCCATCACATTAACCTCTTTGTCTCCCACTTTAACCTGCACAAGTCAAACCCACGGATTTAAAACAGGACACATATTTTTGCTTTCTCGGAGATGCCACATGGGTATTACAGCTGATCACCTTAAAAGTGGTCCCTGATTTAATGAAGTTTTTCTCAAGAACGTTGTCAAGGGCAGGATCAAGCTCCTCATTTACATCTTCAATAAGCAGTGGGCGTCCCAGGGAAAGGCAGTCTTCCATATGGGTCCGAAAGAACTTGTGGTTAAGTGATGTCGCCTGAAAGAAAGATCATAGATCACCTTCATATGTGTTACCAACACAAGTAAATTGGATGAAAATGACTCCACTATATTCCATTAGTTACTTGAAGTGCATTGGCCTTTTCTTTTTCCTTAATCCACGTCTTTCCCTGCGTCTGAGGATCGATGAGGAGAGGATATCTTGTTGCTTTTGTGACAATGATGCCGTTCTGTACAGACAAGTCATCTCCTGGGAGTCCTTGAAGGTTCCACTCACTTATCTTAAAGGTAAACAGGATTGTGAAGGTGTGTCAACTTTTTTTTTTTTTTTTTTTTTTTTTAAAAGTGAGGTAAAATGCAATTTTTTTTCCAAAAGTTTGTTTTGTTCTTACAGTGGGAGGGTCCACTAGAGCAGAGATGAGGTTGAGGTTATTTGTGAAAGGAATTTTATGGCTGATGAGCTCTGCCTCCCAAATGTCCTTTAACAACATGTCACGGAAACTCTGGTTGTACGGCCCACAATAAGACAAGAAGCCAGTGAGCTGGAGCACATCACCCACAAGTCTGCCAAGAACAAGACAGAAACAACATCATTTAAAGGCTTTCATGATCAACAGATTTTATATCTGAACAGAAAAATTGAGACCTAATGATGATAATAATAATAATAATAATAAAAAAAACCTCCTCCATTAATTTGTTTTCATCATTAAATGTAGCTCAACACACCGGTTGATCTGTGATTTAAATTCTTTGCTTTGCTCGATCCAACGAATTTTCTCTCCACTGAGTCCATCGATCAGAGCAGATGCAGTCTGCATTTTATGCCTACACATCGCTGCATCATCCACCAAGTCCTGACAAATACATTTTAAGTGTTCCACAACATTGATTTCAGTAAATATTTAAGCAATTACAATATAGTACTGACAAGTTTTAAAGGCTGAACCACACCTGTTTCTCTTTCATGGCAGCATCACATTTTGCTTTAACTTTGTCAAACTCTGCTTGCTTGTCAGCTAATTGAGCCTCTGCCTTTGCCAGCTCATTATTAGCCACTCTGAGCCGACTTTCCTGGACAGCAAGATTAGCCTAGATGCACAAAGAGTTGAGTTCGCACAACATAGGCTACAGCAAATAGCACAAAAACAATTTTTTATCATCGTAATTTTCATGTGACCATAGTTAACCAGTTAATACAAAGAACTCTGGCTGAAGACTAGGCCTAGAGGCAGGCAGGTAACAGAAAACAGAGAGGAAGGAAGGGTAAGGAAACAAGATGGGGAATCGACAGCATACACCGCAAAAGGAGATACGGAAATGTGTGCCACAACTTGGCACAGAACTTGGAAAAAGGGCTGAGGACATCTGGTGGGTGAGAGGAGTAGGGTACAAGACAGAAGGGGAATAGTCAACATACTAAAAATGAGGCTGAGGCAGAAATGATGACAAAAAGTTATGTTCTCTTCATTGTTTGCATATGAAATGAGCCCAGATTTTAGCCTTTACAATTATGTTGTGTTATGACCAACTGCAGGGCAAACTTTTCATACAGTTATTACATACAAATTAAATGCAAAGACATAAACAGATTCAAATCTGGGTCAGATGAGAAGACGAGGTATCAGATCAGAAAAGAAGATGTGACTTCGCCAACTGAAAGTGATCAACTTGAGCAAATAATTTTCACATAAATATGAAAACCTATTGGCGTTCTGATGATGTTGCTGAGAATCAGGAAATAGATGAGCTTATCATGCTGCATGATGCAACTTCAGTACTCTACGGGCATTACAAAATACTCCTATTCTATGTCAGATCTACATAATAAAGGCTGTCATGATGTAGACTCACTTTACCTTGAGTGGCAACACTTCTTTGTTAATGCCAAAGAATGTGGCCATAGCACGTGTCCATGTTAGCAGACCAGCTACATTACCACACACTTTTAAAGCACTTTCCATTGTGTAATCCTCCATGTCAAGATAAGGACACAGCAGTTCTATTGTTTCCGCATTAATTTTGTCAGTTGGGAACTGCTGGAGTAAGCCCAAAAAACCAGAGGCACTCATAAGCTAAAGAGAGTCAAAGACAGAAAGGTTAAATACAAAAATTAACATGCATACTAGAATTGAAACAGAGAACAGTCATATCACTCTCATAGGTTTGCAGAGGGGTATAATGTGTAGTTGCTGAGTAACTTGAGCAGAACTGCCTCAAGTGAAACTTCATAAAAAGGAGTTTTGTTACCTTCTGTGCTTCCTCCCAAGATGGCTTAATGCAGCATCGCTCTGGATCAATAGAGACAGTGTCCATTTTCTTTTGGAATAAAATCAGGCAACAGTCCATGATCCTCATGATCAGATGAGGTGGTTTGGCCAATTTTCTCACAGTGGCGATATCAGCAGGTTTGATGGTCTGTAAAATTGACATATTTACATGATACATCATCTGTTAAGATTTAAATGGTATAAAAAGCCAACATATGTTAAAAAGTTACATGGATCGTACATTCAGGGCAGATTTAGCTTCTTCTAACGCTGGCTTGGCAGCTTCTAGTTTGTCCTCTGCAATGGCTTTTTCCTTTGCAATTCCCTCCACAATTTTCTGAGCTTTATCCTTCACAACCTGGACCTCATTCTTTACAATGGTAGCAGCTTCAGCACTTACAGTTACCTCTGCCACCACCTAAGTGAATATAACAAGAAATACATCATGTTATAACAATAAGCTGTTTACTTTTCATCCCACATAACCTGGGTTAGATGCCAAATAAGTACATTTATTTTCATTTCTTATGTTTTGTGTCAAGACATTTAGAAGAAACACAACAATCTCATCAGCCAAATCCTTAGAGTGAACCAATCTAAATACTGATAGCGACATTATTCCTCAATTCTGTGAACTTCATATTATAGGTGAAAGCAAAAAAGTTTTTTCTTGTCCTCATGACAAATATCCAATACTTGTTTAAGCAGTTTGAAAATTCAGATTTGAGAAAAGTTATGTTTGACTATACGTGCAGTCATTACATGTACCTGCACCTCTATAGCAGGAAGCTGGAGACTGTGTTGTTTACCTTGTCAGCTTTGACAGATGCTATGGCCAGCTCTTTTTCTTTGACTACAAGATCTTTGCTTAGTTGAGCCACAGATTCACTAGCCTCCATGAGTTTGTCCAATCCTGGAAAATAATCAATTAAAAAAAAAGTCTTTACACAGAAACGACCTTGCCATATTTGTTATAGCCTTAAATTTTCTTACCAACATTCATGCGCTCTGCTAGTGTGTTGATATAGTTGTACTTTTCACTGTACAGTGTTTTGTAACCATTAATAAAAGAGAGGTAGGATTTAGGAGTCACATGAACTCTTCTTCGGAACCTGAGACATAGAACAGCATGTAACTTTAAACTTAAGATAAACATGTATCTGAAAATAAATAATTACAATATGACAATGTAAATAAAATTCTGATTAAACCTTTCAAAGTATTTTTCACAAGTGTCGGATACTTTGGAGTGATAGGTTCCCATGGTAGTCACCACAGAAGCCTTCACATCAGGAGAGCAAACCATGTGAAACTCTGACAAGAAGTAGTTGGACACAGCAACCAGTGCTTCATTGGGCCAAGGTGTGAACCAGTCCATTGTGCAGCCTGAAATCAAGCCTGGAAATTTTAGAGATCTGGAACAAAACTTTGGCCCAACCTGTTAGGGAGAGCAGACAAAATGAAATTGAAATGTTATTGACATAGGCCAGCTGGTAGCTTACTATGTAATGTGTAATAGTTTGACTAGTTTGGATTATTGTTTTTGGGTAATAAAGATACAAAATTTTGACTTACAGGTGAGAAGCAAAGAACTACATGCAGATTCTTTTTGGATCGGGATATAAAGTAGTCATACAGGTTGTCAAAAGTTGGTGGAACACGAGGAAACTCCTTTTTCATCACAGGAATCAGGGTGGATGTGATCTCTTGAATCTCATCTTTAGCAAACAGATTAGAGACCTACACACAGTTCAATCACAATCAAGTCATTGGTGACTAGATCAGACTCTGTGACCACTGAAGGATCGTCAAACACATCATATCTTTTGATACTGTGAGTGCTCACCTCTCCTGAAGAAAGAACATTATTGAGGTACTCAAGGAAGGCTTCATCTTTTATTTCATTGTCTGTGAAGATGAAGGTGACACCTTTGCCCTCAGCACCAGCTGTTTTATACAACAATTTCAGGTCTTCCATGAAATTATTTATGTTGTATGCTCTGAAAAAACAAACCAAAATAACTCAAAAACATTGTTCCTCTGACCATGACATGAAAAGTAAATACGTATCAAAATAATGTATGTAAGCACAAGAGACTAGGAGCAAACAGATAGAGAGCTAAAAGTGACCAACACTAGGAAGACTCAACAACTATGCAATGACATAATGAATAGTTAACAAGCCTCAAGTAACATTTAACAACCTCCTGGTTTCTACTGAAAATAGGTAAACAATACTTTATTTTGAAAGTAGGCAAACCTTGCTTTGTTTACAGTGATTCTACAACAGTATTCAACTATTTTCCCATTTCACATACTGACCATAAACAGAAAACTATATACTAGGTTTTGACTTAGTCTTGTTTTTATTCTCACTTGGTAAGTGTGATCTGGAAGATTCTGTATCCAGCTATGAATGAGGCAAGACGGGTCAAGCTCTGTTTCCCTGACCCTCCCACTCCCACAAGCAGGGCATTTCCATTGTCAGTTCTAATGATGCGTGAGATCTAAAAAAGAAAGCAAATCTCAACTGAACCAGAATTATCTACAGTCTGCTCTATATAATTTGAATTTGTCAAGTTAGCTTCTAGTCTGACCTTGACAAGATGAGTCATGGCATCTATGAAGAAAACCAGGTCTAAGCTGATGCCTCTTACAGTTTCATTATGCTGGGTCTGATACATCATCAGCTTTTCTGATAACGTCTCAAAATCTGGCACCTGAAAGAATGTTTGTTCAAAGATGATTTTCACAGTTTTTTCACAGATTTTCACAGTTTTTCTCCATCAGTAGTCTTAATGCCAAGTTTGTACCAGTTCATAAATTTTGGGGGCATCTAAAGAGGCATCGTCTTCTTCCTCTCCAGTAGGCTCAGGAGCATCTCGCATGAAGTCCACAAAATATGGCTCAGGATGAAGTATTGAGACAAGGCTGGGATCAACATGCTCTTGGATTACGCGAGATAGAGCCTTCTCAAACCACTCTTTGTCCTCCGAGCAAATAAACCTACAACGAAACAATGTCTCAGTCTTTCCATTCCATCTTTGATGGATTTCATACAAGAGGATTTAATACAAGTAAGTACTGTACCTGTCAGCAATCACCCTTGTACATTCACTCTTGAAAAGAGCCGACAGAGTGGATATGTCCTGACACTCTTCAGCCTTTATGTTTAACATTCCTTGCCAGATCCTAGATAAGTCTCTCAAATTGAAGATGTAGTGAAACTTGGATGGTGTGGGAAGCATCTTTGTCTGGTGATGATATGAAATATTCAAGGTCATGACCCCTCTTCATTATAGTATAAAGTGTATTGTATTCATCAACAGTAAAATTTTCTAACCTCAGTAAGCAATGTCATGGAAGCCTGGTATTGATAACAAATTCTGTGTAAATGTTCTGACCAATCACTGGGTGCTGCGGTGGGTAATCAGGCTATGCCATATAAATCTACTTTTATAATCAATTTTATATCTTCCAAATGATTACCTTGGTCCACTGCCATAAAATCCTCCCTGCAGACACAAGTTTCTTCACCATATTTGATATCTCAGGCTTGAATTTCCTGCATTCATGGAAATATCCACACCCAATCACACCTGCAGAGGGAGTAGATGACAGAGACTTTAAATGTTTGATACAACATATAGGAAAAATAAAAGTGAATCAATTTAAGGACAGCTACCAAAAATCTTATCAATAGAGCTGTTGGATGGCAGTGCACAGTTGAACACTGTAAACTGTCTCTTCAGTCTTTGTGGAATGTCATTTCTCCCACCACCAGGGTGAATCATAGCAGCCAATATCTGTACATCCGCAACAGTAGTAAAATCTCCTGGTTTGTCCAGATTGTACATGCCGCTCATTTCCATCATCTGGCGGACTATCTCATTGGTGATCTGTTGGACAGTCACATACATCACATACCCAGAACTAACTGAACATGAAATAGTACATTTTCATTTTACATATGCACTAACAAAGCACTTCACTGAAGTTCGCAATCAGCCATATGGCAGTAGTACACTGCATAAAAACATGCAGATACCGCTTGGGAGCTTCAAAGAATGGAGTTCACATAAAGTAAGGCTAAGAATTTGTTTAGAAACCTGTAATTTTGAAATTGGTTTTAAATTGCTTAGAAACCATTATCAAAGTGAACTGGGATCAAAACTTTGGGTGCGATACCCAGCTCTTACAATTATTTGTGTTGTGATGCTAATAAAGTGCTTGGTTAGTGTGCTAAGACACACATGTGCACACATAGTGATCACCTGATCGCCCCACTCATTAACAATAGGCATGTTTATGTCATCAATGAAGACTGTCATCCTGCGGCCTCCTGGGGGTCCATAGGTGGAGCCGGATCGTTTCTCAATGTAGCTCTCCATTGTTCGCTATAACAGCATTAAATTCATGCCTTCACATACCAAAAATTATTCACAAATGCACAATGCCAAATATGTGGGACATGATTAATATTCTACCTGAAACATCATGGGTTCTGTTGCAGATGAGAAGTTCACAGACTTGGACAGGTCTGTCTCAGGATCATATTTTTTCATGTAGCTTTTTATCATAACCGTCTTGGCTGTCCCTTGTTCACCAATTAGAAGTACAGCCTATATAGAAACAACATGCATCTTACACAGACATACATCAGGGCAAAATAAACCATTACTACATTTCAAAAGAGACAAAAATCACCTTGCATTGTTTGGCAATAGTCTCCAGCAGGAAAGAGGTTCTTGTATTATCCACATTTGGCACCAGGATAGAGGCATAGTCTGGTACATGGTCAGCTGGATAGACATACTCCCCCACATGGTTATTCCAATGATACCACTCACCTGAAGTCACCATTCACATAGCGTGCTTATAGTAAAACAGTACTGAATAGTAAAAACCAAAGCTGTGGTATTTCATGTATAAATCTACTGTACCGTTTGAGTTGACCATGTATTCAAACATAGTCTCTCCTGGCTGCGTCTGAGGCATATTAATTTTGCTACCATGTCCTCTTAGGTAAGCCTCCAGTTTGTCCCTATCTTCTAACTCCAACAGGGCTCCTAGACTCCACATCAGGCAGAAGACAAAAAGGCGCTCCATGTGTTTGCCACTGGTCACAACCCCTTTCTCCTTGACTGGGATGAGGCCCTCCAGCAGATTCAGAGACTGATGGTAGATTACGGTAATTCAGTATTTCATGAACCAAGTTCAGATCCATCAACTGTTCCTGTTTGCTTCGATCATTAAATACAAACCTGCATTATGTAGTTGCACTCCAAAAGCTCCATTTTAGGTTTAAGGTCCTGCTTCATATACAAGTAAGCATCCGCAAATATCTTATCATACAACATCACAATGATTTCTGCCTTCTGTGCATTGAGCTTGTGAGCCCATCCCTACAACATAAAGTCCACGTTTCCTTTGAGTATGTCATTGGAACAGAAGAACTGCTTAATTTCAGAAAACATAATGTCATTTGATGATTTTACAAAACATCTACCTGGAGTATGGGTTTCCAGCTGAGAGCTGAGGAGCTCATGAAGACCATTCCCACGCGGGACACAGTAGCAGGGGAAGCATTGTCCATGTTGTGCACCTCAAATACCAGCTTGCAGGATGGAGACATGGTGATGCGGTCACCATTAGCCAAGGTCAGTGTTTTGTTATCATCCAGCACAGAGTTGAGATTCTCAATCCATATGGCGTCCACAGGGCCATCTAACACAATCCATATGAACTCGCCTGAAATGTACAAATTTCAAGCCATCACAACTCAGTCCTTAAATGGTCTTATTACCTCTTTCACATTTTCACATGCTTTCATGACAATATGTTTCCCCTCATCCAACCTCTCAGAACTCCATTGCCTCAAACTGCTATAACAGCACAGGACATCACAAATCCACTCAACAATTCCTTCAGATGGATATTGATCAGCTTGATTTAGCCCAGCCCCTGTGGCCAGAACAGCCCTCAACAGAGTGACTTGTTGAGGGAATTACACATCTTGTTTTAATGACAGCAATTTGTGGAATAAACTGAAAACCATTAGATTAAACATTTGTTTGAATATACACTAAAACTTGAGTTACAAACCTTTCTTTGCTTTAAGACTCCTCCTCCACAAAGTAGAAAAAATGCCATCAGTCCAGTCATTGGTGGCTGCATCAAGACGTCCAAACATCTGTGGTGCAGTGATTGCTTTGGGATTCATGCGCATTTCCCTATGTGGAGTTCCACATTCAGTCATAGCTCGCATGAGAATATTGATAACTGTGGTCTTTCCAGCTCCGCTTGGTCCCAGAGTCATTAGGCCATGTCGCACTTGTGCAGTTTCATAAAGCTGTTTGTGACAGTAAAATGAATCAGTAAAAGGCATATTATCTAAACCTTTACTTAATACAAATGAAGTGTCTCTGAAGTACCTGAACGAGCTTGAGGTTCCATGGGGGATGGTTAACAATACCAGCAAGCTCAATTTGATGAGCCACAGCGGTTTGAAGTTCAGCATACGTGCTTCCATCCAGCTGGATACTGGGAAACAGGTCATCAATCAAGCTAAGAAAGAGGGACTCATCCTCATCCACCTGAAATATAAACAAAGATTCACATATAATCTCCACATGGTACAATATCATCAAAATTTATCACTATATACAAGTACTGGCCAACCAGTTTAGAAAGATTCATGTCACGCAGCACTCTCATGACAACGCTGGATTCTGTGTCATCAGGTCGTGCTCTTTTATTGGCCCCCAGTGTTCTCAACACAGACAGGATGTTCCTCAGGCCAAAGTCATAGTGGACCTGACAAACAGCACAAGTTGAATGTCATTAGGTCAATACTCATTCAAAAGAGCAATTAAGCACTGGCAAAGAGATTCTCACCTGTTTTGTTAGTTGTTCTTCACACAATTTATAAAGGACAAAGAATTTCTGGGATAAGATGACATTTTCATTGAATCCACAGCTGGCTAGTTTGACTCTCATGATGATCTAAAAAAAGACAACAGTGGACATGTGGCCTAACTATTTCCTGGGTGCAAAAGAAAAGGAAAAATATAACTTTTTAGCCAAAGCAACCTGTACCCACCTGCCGGTCTGGCACCATCATAGACACTGTCCTGAACTGAACTTTTAAGTTTTCAGGAAGTTCCTGACGACCTGCATATCCAGGGTTCTAGAAATGCAAAAACAAGGACATGTATTTTGGTCTCTATATTTGATTTTTTAATGTTATGGTATGTTCAACATTTTCTACCTATTTTCAAGGTGTTTTTATATGACCCTCATGCATTTGTGTATCATACCATAGTGATAAACAGACCAAACTCAGGATTCAGATCCACACAGTCTCCATCAGTAAAGATGAAAGTGCTTTTGTGTTTCTTGCGTGCTTGCAGAACAATATAGATCTGCTGTGCAGCAACAGAAAGCACCGGTAGGTCAATTCTGTTGAACTCATCAAAGCAGCCCCAAGACCCTGACTGTGCAAGGCCTGAAAAAAAATGCCATGAGATAAATGAAATTGCACACCACAGTGCTTTGTGAATGGTTTCATTGCCTGAGATACCTTTGTATATCCTGCCAAGTCCCCTGAAGTCCATCTGGTCTGAGCAGTTGAAGACTACCACGTACTTGCCAAGGCAGCGTCCCATGTCTTTTGTGGTTTCAGTCTTCCCAGTGCCAGCTGGCCCTGCAGGGGCCCCTCCCATACTCATGCCCAGAGCCTGGGACAGTGTGATGTAACACCTGCAGATAGAAAACAGTTGACTACTTCCACTTGGAAACACTTAAAAAAAAAATAATTCTATAAAGTAAATAACAATATCATATTTCTCTTGCCTGTCAGTCAGAGGGGTGATGACCAGACGGTCAGTACAGCCTAGGAACTCATTCTGGTAAATGAAGTCGACATTAGTGATAGATACAATGATTTTATCCAGGTCTTCCTTAAAGTAAAATCTGCTCTGCTTCAGCCATTCGAAGTCATTGATAGATTTTATACGTTTTTTTACCTGGAAAAAAGCATGACATCAATCTGAATGTGTTACACAAACAGTGATTCAGTGACATCAACAGTAAGATTTTTCAAAGAACCTACTAGGTCATTAAATATATCACTCTGGTGGACATGGATGGTGACGAGTGTCTCATATTTGACTCTGTCAAACTTGCTTAGGTCATAGGTGGTTTGTTTAATGAGAACGCTGAGTAAGTCCAGGAATTTCTTTTTGGTATAAGTCATGATCTCCTTGTCATCTTCAGCACTTTCCAATGCCTCTTCTGCATCTCTTGTCCAAAGCATCTGGATTCCAAGCAGGCCCACCTAAAAAAGTGATGATAAATTGTATCTGACTCACAACATGAAAAAAAAATGTATCATGGTATCACCCTGTACATGTCCAGAGTTAACATGATATCTATTAGGGTAACACCAACGTGACCTTTAGAATGAATCCATGTTTACTAAGTCACACAATGATCTTCTAACCTGTGCTTGGAAATTGTTGAGGAAAGAGAGAAGATCGAAGTCTTCATCATTGATATGTTGATACGAAGCTCTGATGACAGAGTGTAACGAAGACTGCTGCTGTAACAACAGGTCCCCGAGCCAGAGCTCCACTGGTCCCTGTGCCATCACAGAACTGTCCAGCTGCAGCCACAAAAACACATTTACTGAGTTTTACTTCTCATGTGATCACTGAGGGAAAAGAACAATTTGCATTTTGCATTTGCTCATGAAATATGGTGTGCTGATCCTACCACCCAACAATATACAGTATAACATAATGAATCAGCTTCAGTTGGTGTGGTTGAGACAAAGTGGCTAATATCAATATTAAATGCAAATACATTAACATACCGGTAGTTTCTCTCCCTCTTGTGAAATAACAGCCAAAATCTTGTCATACTCTGTTGCATGAAACTCTGCTTCATTGACGTTGTCAAACACTCCAAGGAGATGTGACTGAAAAGATAATTGTACCAAAAATAACTTTCGCTGACCTCACAACAGTTCCATCATGTGACATTTTTCATACATTTGCATTCAATTATTGTGTATTTATTGGTACTATTACCATTTCAAATTTGTTTTTATTTCAAGAGAGTACTTCCTATAACGACTTATATGCTGAGCAACTGTAACAAGGCAATGTTAAGAAATCCTTCACCATTTTCCAGATTTATATCTGCACATCCTAATCCTCTCTTCCTGGGCCTTATTCAACAAGAAATGGCAGGTTTTATGATACCTCACAACCAAACAGTACCCCGAAATTTTACATTCTTTACGGAAGCATTATGATTCCTTTTTTACACCTTAAAGGTTTTAAATCCTTTATAGTGACATGCATTGTCCTAACCTGAATTGTGTGAGAATCACTGGCTTGTCCAAGAATTTCCAGAAGGGCTGGATCAGACACAAAGAAGAATCGTGGAAAGAGAAGCCTCTTTTTCTCAAGATACCTGTTGAGTTAGACCACGTTGTTGCATGAGAACTTTTATTTTTGTGTTTGGTATATAAAAAAAAACTGACAGCAGCACTTTTAGAAACAATGCTTTTTTGCTACTGCTGACATAAAAGTAATACATTTTAAATAGTTAAAAAGCTTTACCCTGCAAGAGATTTTTGACAGAACTCCAACTGTTTATAAAGATCTGGTAGGACCTGTTCCAGAGTTGGATCCCCTGCACAGCACTCCACCACATTTGGGACCTTTTGGGCTCGTTGCATGATCTGAATCCAGGACTTGTCAATATTCTGGAAACGCTTTGCTTCCTACATTGGATGATATAAAACATTTTACTAGTTTACTGAGTAATTGTACATTGAGAATGTATACTAAATAACTGAAATATCCCAGATTAACTTGAGGGTTATTCACTGATTTTGTAACTGAAGCATATAGTGTACCTGCGGTAGGTCTTTGGCAATGTCACCTCCAACAAATACAGCCTCCAAATAAATCCACAAGTTTTGTACAATAATCCACTGTTCAATAACATCAGATGATATTGAAAGCTTGGAGATCCAATCTTGGATTTCTGCTTTGTAGTAGGCACTATATCTGTGAAAGGCAGACAAGAACACAGGGTCAAGAAAAAGACAACACAAACATAAGCTCAAGAAACTATGTGGACACCATGTCTGAAAATATCAATACAATGTCCTCCATCAGCTATGATACTGTTTTTTCTCTTCCGGGGTTACTGAATAAAATGCTCAGTTTGCTGAAAAAACAATTTAGTTCTTATCAAATCTAAATTTCAAGATGGTATTTACCTGTTGCTCATCATTGAACTCAGCAGCATCAAACTATCCTCAAGAGTGACGAGAACTTCTGCCGTCTCTGCTCCTTTCAGCATCAGTTCTCCTCTATCCTTGAATGTCATCAGGCACAGAGCCTGGCCAGCCCACACTTCTTTCACCTGTGACAGCTTAGCCTCAATATCCTTCTCCTTAACAGCTGATATGCAGATATCCTATGAATGCAGAAATCCAATCACAGAGAGTTTTAGAGTGGTGCATCTTGAAATTAGGACAAGTTGAAAACACAGCATCCAATCTGCCAGCAAACCTCAATATCGTCCTTGTACTTTAGCAGAGGCGCCTCCATGATGTTCTGGAGCATAAACCTCTCAGACTCCACCTCAAATTGATGCCCAGTGAGTTTTGCGATCTGGTCCCAGTGTCTCTTCAGCATTGATTTGTTTGCCATCATCTCAAGCAGTGGGCATGACTCATTGAAGTCATCAATTGTCTTCTTCAGGTCTAGGAAGGCCTGCCAATCCCTCAGCCCTTTGGGAAGCTTTCGACACCTAGAAACAGTAATAAGAGCAACACATGACTGTATTTTATACATAAAGTATAATAATGATAAAACCAGTTCTGATAACACTTCAGATATTCCTGTGAAGGAAATTCTGGTGTTATAGCAACTAAGCAAGACCAAGCTAGACCTAGACTACATAAACTGAGAAAAATACAACAAAATAAAAGAAAATAATGCAACAAAATATCAAAAGTGAGTCCTGTACAAGGATGTGAATTTGATTTTTACTGCTTATATTTGAACAGAATTATTAATTACTGGGTAACAGAAAAAGTTTATTTTACCTGTTCTGAAATTCCAGTAGTTCTGAATTGATCTTCTCAATATCCACATCTTTCCACCGAATACCATAGTACCCTTTAATTTTAGTCATGACTGCATCATATAGGCTATAGAGCTTCTGTAGCATATCAAGCTCTTTTCTGGGGTAATTAGAGGAAAAGGTTGTTAGCTTAAACATAATACAAAAATTACATTTTCATTACCATGGTAATGTGGGGTAAGCATTTGTTAAAGGGTAACATACTTTTTGTTTTGTAGACAGTCGTACTCTGTAACTGGCAAACCAAGCAGCTGCTCCCCAGATGTGTATGTGTTGTGATTTCTCCACAGTTCCTCAAATTGAGCCTGAATAAAACAAAGTCTTATCATTATCCATGAAGAATAAGCTGCTAACATATTTTTTTAACATTTATTGTAATGGATATTTCATAACCAAAGGGAAAAAACTCTTAAAGATAAATCATCATCAACAAAAAATTGTGTGTGGTTATGGATGAATGTTTGTGTTTATAAAATCAACTTTACAGGCATTTAATTCATTTCTCACAGATCACCACCATAGGACTGTGTAGAAGGACAAACCCTTCACCAAAAGCATAGCTATGTACCTTTTTTTTCTTGAAAAGCATATGCCCTTCAAGATGGGCATCATATTGTGTTTGTGCAAAAGGCTATTTGATGGAGCCTTTCTGTCTAACTCAATTTAATCACTGAGATATCTGTATTAAAGTGTAGCATCTAGAAAAATAGTAACCATTTCAATTAATCTTAACCTCAAACTGAATTATAATGTAACCCTACACAGTGCCATATATCTAACACTAACCAGGACATACAGTTTGACAGTGTTAAGTTAACTGACAGTATTACCTGAAAGAACTGGAGCCTGCGACTGGCTTCTTGTGGAGGGATTCCAATGACCATGGGGCCGTCCTGAAAAACAAGGATATATAAACTGAACAATATAGCGACTTGGCTAATTTGATTAATTGAAAATGTACACATATGCTAATAAGACTAAAATGTCGAAACATTACTTACTGAATCGTATTGATCCATAAAAATGGTAACATCCTTTTGAAAAACAGCAACACTCCTCACAAGGTTTTGTTTGAATTTGGGTTGCATACGAACAAGATCATCTTGCACCAATTTCTAAGACAGTCAGAAAGAAAAAAAGAAAGAAAGTTCATAAGTGAGCTTTAGACAAGTTAAGTTAATTACTGCAGAAAACACACACACCCAGACAGACAGACAGACTGACAGACATACACACACACAATACTAACAACTTTTGACTGAAGTTTTGTGAAGAGATGCCTCAGTTTGATCACTCCCTCTGCTTCTCTTTTGGTCACCTCTGCTTCATATTTAGACAAAATTCCAAAGGCTTCCTAAAATAAATATAAGATAATTAGATTGTTATTTAAGAGCTACATAAAAACATTTCAGGGTTTCAAAAAACATACAACTCTGCAACAATCTGCAAATTTTATGAGCACACAAATTTTACCCACAAAGCAGGAACTATAAAAAAAAAAGTTATGAAATTATGGGGTTATGAAATTACAATATCGAAGATATGACAGCGATAGATCTGTAATAGTGGCCTATAATTCATGCAAAACCAGCAACTCATGCAAAACCAGCAACCAGCCCTTTTCAAACACAAGGTACTGTGCTATTCCTACCTCAATGGAAAGCAATGTCATATCAGTTTTTATTTCATCATCCCGGAGCTTCGACAGGGCCCCGATAGCATAGTGCATGTCCTCCAGATTAGCCACAGGCCGAGACAGATGTGCGAGGTATTTGTTCATATGTATGCTGCTGTCAATCATTTTCCTTCTGTACTTCTCTTTCAGGTATTTGCACATCACTTTCTTCCAGGCTTTGTTCTCAACTGTCAGGACCTTCTTCAATGGATCTGTATACAACACATGCCAGGCACAACCTTAGAGATCTTAGCATAACCAGTCAAAGAATATTATTCTGTTCAAGACTCCCAGAGAAGGAACAAATGTGTGAACAAAAATGTTTTAAAATTAAAAAAAAAAAAAGGAAAAAGATGCATTTTTCTTGAAATTAAATGCTGCCAGGTACTGTGTCATTAAAATAAACAGATACAAAATAACAGCAGAAAGATATTTTAGATTTATTTATGCTTTGTCAGAAAACTTAGAAAATAGGTTCATATAAACCAGGGGTGGGGAACCTATTTCACAGAGGGCTGTGTGGCTGCAGGTTTTTGCTCTAATGAGTCAAAATCACACAGTTTGACTAATCAACTGTGTGAAGACTGAGATCAGTTAATTAAAGGAGTCAAGTCTGATTTGCTGCTGCTTGGTTGAAATAAAAACCTGTAGCCTTTGTGGAATAGGTTCCCTACCTCTGATCTAAAAGATCAAGAAGTGAGGTGAACTACTATTACTATCTTAAATTATTATTGCTGTGAAATTAATGGCATCTCACACCAGCAGTATTCTGAATTAAAATACTTTCTAAAATAATTTCTACAACTTTTCAACAACAATGTAACTTTTATAAAAACATTTACATTAAATTTATATTGAAACAAATGTTTATGCAATAAACATTGTTCCAGAAGTATGTCAGAAACAGCAATGATGTTAGTTAATCTTCCAATTTCGACAAAGTCGACGGCCATGAAATACTGTTCAAAGACTAACGATGCATTATCAGTACCTTGTCCTCATCCCACTGCCATAATCCGATCAGTCTTTTGCAACATTTTGCCATAAGTTTTGCATGTATTTTTATCATATACAAAATGGCTTTAACTGTACTTTTTATTTTGTGTTAATTAGTAAACATTCCCATGTCAACAAGCTAAATTAGACTAGTAAACACATTAAACACTGTTATTGAGCGAATTGCCATTTATTTCAAATCACAAGTACAACCTCTTATTGCAGCTTCCAACTGTACTTTGACTACGGTATCTTGGTTCACTCTCCCATGGAATTTCACGCATTAACTCACAGTGATAAATTTGGGTCAGAAAAAATCTGACGGCAGGAAAAACAAAAATCTGATCTTGCTCTGGTTGCTGTGTAGCACACATCACCTTACCTGTTGACAGTTCAATGAAACCCAATTCGATGATGGGTTTGATTTCAAAAATTTCTTGCTCCATCGAGTTGTAGTACTGGATTTCAGATGAGATTTGGATCAGGGATGGTTGGCTGTCCATAAACTCCTATAAAAGATAAGATAATTCTATTACTACATCAATAAATCAGCCCAAAGCACAAAACAAGAACATGTGATGTTTGCAGGAAACAAACCTTGACTTTGAGGTTCTTGTCCTCATTCCAGATCTTTGTGAAATGACTGAACTGATTCAATACAACTGTCCCTTCTCCCTTTCTAGAATTAAGCTCTGTTCTCAAAAGGCCCACCAGCACTTTGACCTCCTCATTTTCAACTACTCGGTGATAGAAATTCTCTTTCATTCCACCTGTGAGATCATTACAAAACGATAAAGAAAATATCAAAAAAACAAACAAACAATTTCAATCAAATATTAACAAAAATAAATAAAAATTGTATTTTTGCTTATTCTTGTAAACTTGTCTTTTGGCTGTAGCCACGTTGACAGTGATATACCTTTGATCACTTTGCCATCGTTATTGCATTCCCACTGCAATGTAAAACCCTTGCTAACTTTCAATACCAGGTCAACAAGATGATTTATGGCATGTTGAATATCATCTATAGTGGGAACCATTACCTGGGGACAACATACACATATACACTGACATATACATATACAGTGCCCTTTTTACAAGACTTGAAAATATTTCCAAATTGTTTCCTACAAGGTAACTAGTGTGGGATGAATTCAAATCATTGATAAGTTGCAGAGACTTACCAGATTGGGTGGGATGAGCTGGATTTCAGACTTTATTAGAGGGATTATCTTGCACTCATAAGAACTTAAAGCCCGAATTCCTAAGATTGAGCTTTAAGAGATCATAACATTTCCTCTTAGATATTGACAAACACAAACATGCCTTGCTTTTCGTGCAGTTTCTTCAACACATTCTTCATGCTGGTTTATCTTTTTAGTCACAAATGCCCACATCCTCACAGGTGAAGCCCAAGACTAAACTCAAGGGTAGACATTAACAACTGCTAAATGCTTAAACAATCAATATTAAAGAAAACAAATGGGAAACAAAAATAGCTGTATAGTCAAACTTTCCAATATTTGTTTCAAACATAAGGTGCTATGTCCCAAGTCAATTCACTCAACTAGATATAAAAACTAGGCAATAAAAGTTAAAATTATGAATTCTCACAGCAAATCCATCTTCTGACCTTAAACCAAAACGTCTCCAATCAATAAAACTATTAGCTTTGATCTTTTTATAGTTTCAGGAGGTACTGTACTGTACTTACTAGCCAAAAATTCTCGATTTCAGGATCCTCAGCGATAACTTGGTTGCTTTGACAAGTGCCTCTGATATCTTGGCACTGAAGTATTCATAAATCTTCTTAAACTCCTGAAATTTGGATTTTTATATGAAGCATATATAAAAATGGCAGACAGTATGGAAGATAAATGTTTCCACCTTTGGTGATCAAATGTACCTTTTCAAATTTAATTGCTGTTTCTCTGTCACGAGCTGCTCGATTCATGCTCTCATCCTCAGTAGGTTCCCTCTGGCTTTCCCTTGAGTGTGTCACACTCCCACTTTCTAAAATGTGTGTTGTATGCATGAGAGCGAAAATACATGAAATATACATATACATATATTTGGGTGTAACTTAAGAATACCTAAAACAGGTTCTTCAATGGTCTTGGTGCCTTTTGATAAATAAATGGCACTCAACACTCCACCCAGCTCATTCACTGCTTCTTTAATATGAGTGCATTTGAAATCCAAGATCTTTGCCAACTCCTTGCACTGAATCTAAAAAAGACATAAATGATGATGTCAACAATTTACATCTTCAGTTAAAAGAAATCTTTAAAAAAAAAAAAAAAATGATATTCAAGAATTTACTTGGAAAAACACCATCAGATCAACTGCTTCTAGCGATCAGTTACAGTAATCAACCACTTATATGGCTCAGAAAGCTTTTGACAGATCCTTCCAATACAAAAGTTATTCGAATTTATTGCTCATAATAATTTAGTGATCCACTCAGTGTTCGCAAGGTGGAATTTTTTTTTAAATTACTAATTAAAACTGATATATGTTTAGGTCCTCGTCTAACTTATTTGTCTAAGATCTTTGGACTGCAGCAACCATCCCAGCTCTCCTCAACCTAAGAAATGGTATCTGTAGATGTGTGTATGTGTGTACATGCGCCTGCTGTGCATACTCATGCACCATGTGACATTTTCCTCTACCCACACCACCACCACCACTACCACCAATTAAGTAATTTTGCCTTCCCACTCCTCCTTGCTTGCATTGGACTTTTAAAGTCCCTTCTATTATCTCATGTTGTTTACTTATTATTTCACGTTGTTATCTTCATCAGTCTTAAATAAGTTGTTCATTTCATTGTCAGTTAATCCTTAAATATACAATTGTCAGTTAATCCACTTACAGTGACCCCATTGACCCAGGCTGATGTCATTACTGTGCCTGTACCTGATGTGTTAACATGGCGGATGAAAATAATACACTCATATCAACTCATACCTCATTACAGTCAATTAGATCATGCATTGAAGATGCGTGATCCGCTGGGAGCTCAACCAGCACCATCTCTGACAGGTCCCTAAGGACTTTATCAATTTGTATCTCACAGATATCCTGCACCTGAAAAAAATGGAAAATTCAAAAACAATATTTTAAGAACACCCAAGTAAATATTACTATTAAACATGCTGATTATTTTGCAAGAAATGTTTTTGGGGTTATCTTCAACATCTATATAATTGCAGCAATATCAAAACCTGCCTTTAGACTGTTTTCATACAGTAACATACCGTCTTCACAAGGTGTTTGAGCTCATGCAAAGCAGTGTCAACATTTTGGAAGAACTTGTCCAGGGAAGATGACCAAGTGCACAGCGCTTCGCTCTGACTGAGGGCAGATTCCATCTTGCAATTTATTAAAAAAAGTAATTAAAAATTAGTAACTCTGGAATGTGGATGAAGATTTTCAAACAGCCACGAATGTCGAAATGTGTCAAATCTTGTTCCATATCCATTTACTCTACCTGTAGCAAGTTTCATATTTATCCAACTTTTTCCCTCTAAGGGCACAAATGATTCTCTTGCTGAACTAAGCAAGGAATAAACATCGGCTTGCAAATAAAATCTGAGTTACTTTTGTTCACATTTATGAAAATATTTAAAGGGATTATTCTTCAGCTAATTATGATTTACTGGAAATGTCATATTATATATGTATTGCATTTACTGCTTACATTTTGTACTTTTGGAGCCATCAAGTTGGCAAAGGTTGGAGGTATCTTCTCACAGGTGGACTCATAGTCTGCCAAAAGGGTCTATAAGAAACGAATCATTTTATATTAATGTGAACCATTTATCTGTAGGAAAATGGAGGTAACGGTATGATTACCTGTAATCGGAGGCTATAAGTGTTTATTTTGTTTTCAAAGTCAAGAAGACGCAAAGCCTTCTGTGGAACCTCAAGGTCCATCTTCAACAAACACTTGGTTTCCCGCATGAGCTCCGTTATTTTGGGATCAAAATTGATCACAAATCGTCCACTCACCGGATGCCGAACCAGTAGCAAATCATTCAAGACTGTAATGAAATGCAATGAAGTACTTTACATACATCTCAATGTATTTTTATTTTCAAATATTAACAGAATCCCGTGTTGCATGTTTTGTACCAACAAGAGTGAACGAAAGAACTGACCAATGCTTGGTTCTGGAAATTCAGCCATCCATACTCTGTGGTAAACACATTCAAACTCAACAAATGTAGCTGCAGTTTGATTGTACATTTTCACCACAACTTGTCCTTCTGGACTAGACAGGATGTGAGAATGTGTCTGTTAAGAGCAAGAGATATAAGAACATAACATAACAAAACATCACAATTAAAACATCACAGTTAAGTATTGTAGTCATTCTGATGAAATGTAGGCATACTTGGATGTATGATATGGGCTCCTCAATGTTTTTGTAGAGGTGTCTGATCCAACTAATCCTTCCAGCCACAGGAGGCATGTTTCTGGCTAAGGGGGGATTCTCTCTCTGTTTGTCATAAAGCTGCAAAGAAATTTACATGTCTGTATCTATTCACACATTCTAAGTCTAGGTCTAAGGTTCTAATTTGACACAAAATTTTAAAAACATATGTATGAGATACCTTTTTCACAAACTGTAGTTCAGATGCATAACTGTGAAGAATACGGCTCCAGAGTTTGGAAATTTCTGTGTCTACACAGGGAATGTTCAGCTTCTGAAAGCTACAAATAAAGTAATTCATGACACGTACGGTAGAGTTTTGTTTATCATGCCAAACTGTCTATAGTTTCAATCATTATAGATGAAACAATGTTATACTGTTACACAAATTTATACTGACCCCTGAACTAAGAGAAGAGCGCGCCGAGATGAGATGATTTTTGAGAAACATGACCTCACAAATGTCCTTAGCTGGTCCTGTAGAGGCAGTTAAACAAAGTGTTGTATACAATTGGCTTCATTATATATGTAATATGTATGTAATATTATAATATTACAAAGGAGATATTGGACAATAACTGTATGAAACATCTTCCACATTCTATAAATGAGAAAATTAGACAGACCTCAAGGCCACGGATTTGAGCCATGAACTGATTAAAATCCTTTTGAAATTCAGTTGTTCTTGGAGTCAACATATCATACTGCTTCCTTTTCATATTAAGGGCTGCAGTCTGGAAATGTCTGGCCAAATTCTCAAGGCCCTCGATGTTCGATTTCCCAAGAGGCTCATATGTCTTGAACACTGTGATTATTCGTTTGATCTTTAAAAGATAATGTTTATTGTTATTTGGTAAGACCTTGACATAGGCATGGAATTCAAATTAGAAATTGTGTTGTGGATCACACCTTTTCAAGTTCCTCACAGAAAGCCTCAAACTTGCATAAAATCTGCTTCTCTGAAACCTCAAAGGACATTTTTCCAACTTCTTTCATTTCCTTCTTCATTTTCTGGAAGCAGGACTGATACTCCTGATACAAACCGACACAGTCCTGCCAAAGGTATGAATGGTACCATGGTACATGCTGATACCATGTGTTATATTTCAGCCTCAGTAACAATGCGACAAATGTTGTCCATACATAGTGTCATCATTACCTGAATTTTCTTGATGATGTCTTCAGTGCTTTGGTCCCATATGAGACAGGTGCCGTTGTCAGTGATATATGACCTGCATGCTATAACCATCTGATTTGCAACCTGAAACAAGATTACAACGTTTCACAAAGACCACGTTTGAACACAAACACATTTTTTGAGACTGAATGCAGTATACTTACTTTGATGAACAGTACAGCAATATTTTCATTTATATTGTAGTACCGTGAGAAACTGTGAATCATTTGAATAGCATGGGTGACTTTCTGCACGCTTCTCTTTATGGTGACCTGAAATCACACATCCATTTTCTGTAATTTTGTGTTGTGTTCAATATTCTGTCCTTGCGATCCTTGCAATGAGCCTTGCAACATGACTAAGTTCAATGACATAACACAAAACATACCAAATCACATACTAAGCACTCTCATACTACCTGTCCTATTAATTGGATATCATTAATAATTCTTTTAATCTGGTATTTTTGTATTCACCCAAATTATGATACATTCTATTGCAAGTATGAAATTATGTATGCACGTATTATGTTCATTCAACAGAGCTAAACATCATTCCTTAGACATGACTAGATCCTCATCACGTCAAGTTACTGACAAAACATACCAGGTCACTGTTGTATAGAAGTTGACAGGCTTTCTCCAACGTCGACAGGATTTTGACATTTTCTTCTGCTTCTTTGACACTGGCTATTATCCTGGCTTCCAGCTGCCTCCATGTCTACATTGGTACATTATTCAAAAACTTCAATTTTGGTTCAAAGTTTGAGCTTTTGATCAGACACCAGAGCAAGTTTTCATATATTTTAGTAAGCTATTTTTATTATCATGTATTTTTTCAAATTAAATCATTTATGCCATAAAAGTGTCCCTCACAAGTTACTGTGCTAGAGTATAAATTTAGGCTTTCTGGAGAATATACAAATAATTTTCTACAATCTTAACTCAAATGAATAAATAATGTTTGTCTTATGTTGCTTTACACATGTCACATTGCATCTGTGCAAATATCAACTCTTTGTTAGATTTAGCAAAAATGTGTTTTTTATGTATTGAAGTTGAAAACTCAAAGATGAATACCTGCACAGTCTTGGAATGACTGGTATGGAGCATCTTTACGACTGCCTGACACTCTGGACCTTTGATGTGACTCATGATGGAGTTGAACCTCAAATACATTCTTTCCCAGTGATCCAATTCACTCAGTGGACCTTCAGAATCGAGTACTTTCCTCAGTTCACCATGTACTATCAGGACCTGATAATTAAGGTACAAAGAACGACAACGACACGCACGCACACACATAGTATGGTTATTAATCATACCATGTGATTGTATCTAAATGACATGACAATATTTTGATGACATCTTGATTTCCATGTTTTTCCTCTTTAATCTATTTTTTCATGTGGTCAAAATCCCTCCCATCCATTGCTAATCTCACCATATCTTTCCAGTGTCTTTTCTGCACATGTTGAAATGAGAAGGTCCTCAGAGGCCACTTTTTAAATATCACTATGGCCATTTGCAGGCACGTGGATGGCTGGGTGGCTGGGGCGCACCACGTTGGCACATTTGCCGTGTGAATGTTTGCGGGTTTGGGTCCCAGCCTAGTTGGCCTTTCCTGCGTGTCCCTCCCCCGCTCTCCTCCCTGTTTCCTGTCTCTCTACACTGTCTCTGATTAAAGGCAAAAATGCCCACCCCCAAAAAAATATTATATAAAAAAACATATTAATTTGCTAACCTGCTCAATTTGTGTGCACCACTGCGTCAGAACTTCTTCAAATTGAGACACCATCTCCAAGTTGTGTGCTGCATCTTCCATATTTTCAGGAGTGGCCAATCCAGAGAAGTTGATATCTGTGACTGTCTTCATATGAACAGTGCTCTCTTTGTTCATCAGGATGTCTGGATACAAGCATGACTAGTTGAAGATCTTTTACTAATCATCGTTAACTTTTCATTCACCAACCAACAACAAGAAAAACTCCAGAAAACAATTACTTACCATCAAACACACTAAGGCAACGTTTGATGGAGTACTTGAAGTTCCTCTTGACTTTTTCTCCATTTTTGGTCTTATCTAAAGCACCCCAGTCTTGTTTTGAATCAATAGCTGGTAGCACAAAGTTGTAGGCATTTCTTATTCCTTTCAGAAGTCCATCTCTGGCATCAACCATTGAAAAAAAAATCTCCTGCAAAACAAGATCAAGTCAAGATCACCCATCAAAAGCAAAACCGTACTAATATTTCCCAAAGCAACATGAGGTTTCATGATTTTTTTTCAGCTTTTCCCAAATAAAGACAAATAATCAGTGTCACCTGATTGGTGATGTGACATTCAGTAAAATCAGCTGTACAAAATAATAATAATTACAACTACAGAAACACTGCAACTTACACATACAAGACTGTCTTACCTCATGTACATTTTCTGAATTCACAGGAACGTCCACTGTATTCCGTGTGAACGAACAGCAAACTCCTGTAAGGCATATCTGAGACAAATTGGCTTGAAACAACCTCAGTATCTTTGTCCCTTTGCAAGTCCCAGGAAATGTGTGGCCATATACTGAAATGAATTGAAAATTATTTTTAATAAAATGGAAAACTATAGGAACACATGTAATATTCATACATAAACATTCAACAGAATGGGGTCAAATGCAATCCATTCATTTTGGAAGAAAATTAAACATTGAAAACCAGAATGAAAATAAATTAAATCCCATATGATCAAAAAGGATTCATGTGTTATCTTTGAGGAATATTTGCCTCTTTACAGACATCTGACATCTATCTCTGGTCAGACATCAAGCCAGAGGAAAAACAGTCATTTAGACCAATATTATATATTAAGTACCCAATTATATCACTTATGTCTGCAAATATGTCTGTATTGATAACAGATAACAAACAGCATGCTGGGTAATGCATGACTGTCCAAAACTAGACTCTTTTTTTTAAATGAATGTCTACCTATTTCTGGGACTTCAGCCTCCTGATACACAAAGGAAATGGTTTGATGTCCTCCTTGGGTGAAGAAACTATCAAAAATATCCAGCTATTGAACAAGAAAAAAAATACTTAAGTATTTTTATGGCAATAATGAAAGTGTGAAAGACATTCAATTAAAAAAAAAAAACAGTTATTGTTGTCCTTACATAAATATTAAAACACAAAATATATAATTTCATCCATTATCTCTATGTGAATTACTGGTAAGATGTTAGCATCTTTTAGTGCTACTATTGTGGCTGAATCACACACCAATATGGCACTGCAGTGTCAACAGACTTTGTTAATTGCTCCTCTGATGGAATATCTTATACATTGACTGTTAAAACTCACAGATGTTGAATCTAAAATAAACTCCTCTACTGATGCTGGCTCCAAGGACAGTCTGTTGGTCAGGATATCGATCATATACTTGTGTGCAGAGGTGAGTAGCTTTTTTTGCTCCTCTCTCGCCCGCTTGTATTTGTGCTGAGGAAGACACGAATTCTAACAAATAGGCGAGTTTCCAAAATAAGTTTGATTTAATTGCTTGGTTATGTTCCTCAAATCTAAAAGAAAGGTGTTAGATAGATTACCACACATCCATGCTTGACTCCCTTTGAATCATGTGAATCCATCATGGAAGGCAAAAATCACCTGTTATAAATATAAAAAAAAGGGTTAGAGTTAAAGAAGTTAAAGATAAAGGTTAAATTACTTCTGGTTCCTGGATTAGTGTGGTGCTTAGATATTTTCCTAATAGTGTGCAGCACTATTGTTGATTCATAGCAGAACCATTACCACAGACATTTTTTTAAACACTCATTTTATCATATCAGTCTGGCACCTGCATTTTGTTTGTGCGGTTTTTAGTTTCTCTGTCATGGCAATTCATAATTTTTTTTTTTTAAATTTATTTTAAAACAAAACAAAACAAACAAAAAAACCTTAACAATGGATTTCACATTCAAATCCAGCCGTTATCAGCTCTGCAACGGTTACAGTGGAGTCACGCGTCACGGCCGTTAACCCAGTAATGTAAGTGTATAAACCGTTTTAGTAACTTTCACCGTTACTGTTCATTTCCCTCATTTTTGGGCTGCCGTGAATTACAGTACTTATCATTGCAGTTGTATCTCTTTCAAGTATTTAACCCTATTATCTGTTAACTTTGAGGTGGAAAAATATGATCCAGGCCACAAACATCCCATGACCCCACTAGCATTAAGCTAATGTGCAACTGTGAACCACACATTAATGTTGCAAAAATGTTCCAAGAGATAAAATTAAAAGGTGTTAAAAATATTTCTAGTAATTAGCTTACTTTCGTTTTTCACAGCAGCCACATTTACTTAAAAAACTGATTTGTAAAACTTATTGTATTATTGCTAAATGTCAATATTACTATAGAGACGTATACAGACAGTTACGGTTAGCAAACTCAAAAGGCGAGACAGTTAATCATTTAAAATATATATATATAGATTTATTTAGCCTTACCACAGCTTGATTAACGGACAAAGTTAGTGTTGCTAGGTGGCCACATTTTTTTCTGTTTGTGCTGTTTCCGTTCCGCGAAGTAGAAAACTCCTTTGCTGTGTGGTCTAGCTACTGATCATGAAGTTTTCTGTTTAAATTGAGCCGTTAGCAGACCTTCGCCTGTACAGTTGGTTTTAACCGTAGAATTGTAACGCACGCGCCACAGCCGTTAGCTGGAAGTCAACTTAAGTAATTTAAGACAGTAAGTAATCATTTAAGAGTTACAAACCAATTGTCATAGTTTGTTTGTTATTTTTCCTTTTTGGTGGTGCTGTGAGAGACTGAATAATTGAATACCACATACTTTATGAAGACTACATATTTAAGACACAGGGCTTAAACCGTTAAATTGACTACCGAGTTTCCTGACAAACAATTCAACTTGAAACTAGTAGACATGACCGGAGACGTAGGTAGCCATTTTGTTTTCCATGTGTGATATCTGGCGCCATCTGCTGGTCTGTTGATATAACGACAACAGTCGAAATAATTAAACTGTCAACAGATCCCAGATCAGTCACCGGAGAAGACTTGTGTTTCGTGGTCTACTGTGATTGGTCCAGGCAGACAGTCTTGCTGGCCAATAGCAGGCAGACATCTGTTCGCTGGAGCGACTCTAAAATATTCCCTTCTCTTCCTTCTCCTCTAGGTATTCACCAGTCAGCACGGGTAGAATCAGCGGTAGAAAGTAGGGTTGAGACGGCCAAAATGCAAGTTTTGCGTGCTCTTGCTTTGATATTAGCAGTGTACTGCGTACATGCAAAGGTTTACTTTCGGGAGGAGTTTACAGACGGTGGTAAGTTTGATATCTAACTGTTTAACACTAGCTAGTTGTGCATGAGTTAATTCATTGCATGTTAGCTTGACAGTTTGCCATCATTTTGAGATAATCATCGTCGTGAGTTTTACTTGCAAACCTCTTAGATTCACGTTTTAAGTTTCTCAGTCGGTGATTACGTGAAAAAATACCGTCTTTTGATAATTAAGGAAAAAAAAACTTTAACCGTGTTGTTAGCTAGCCAACTTTAGCAAGACCCCTTAGCTCGTAAACGCAACGCCCACACCACTAAAGTTACTAACTCTGGCCCAAGTTGCAGGTTAAACTAACCAACCAAACGAAATCTACTGGTTTGACAGCGACATTTCAAGGAGCATCGTCAATAAATGGGCCAATGGATAATTACTTTTGGGAATTTACTCGGTGTGCTGAATGATAAGTGTTAACCCATTATAATTTTACTGTTTTTTTCCCTATTTAGATGAATGGAGAAGTCGGTGGGTGAACTCCAAACACAAGTCTGACTATGGAGAGTGGAAACTGACGGCTGGGAACTTCTACGGAGATGTTGAGAAAGATAAAGGTTTGAGTTCCTATTCCACTGTTCACAAACCAAGAATCACATGCTCTGGTTAAAAATAACATTTCCTCAGTTATGACCCATCTGTACCTTTAAATCCATTGGTGAAACTGTTTTTGAGAAACACCATGTTATTTGTCTTGCTAATGATTTCCTTTACACTTTCAATTTCAGGTCTCCAGACAAGCCAGGACGCTCGTTTCTATGCTACCTCTGCCCGTTTTGAGCCTTTCAGCAACGAGGGCAAGTCTTTGGTCATTCAGTTTACAGTCAAGCATGAGCAAAAGATTGACTGTGGCGGTGGCTACGTGAAGGTCTTCCCTGCTGATTTGGATCAGGCCGCAATGCACGGTGAATCCTCATACTACATCATGTTCGGTAAGTGAAGTTCATGGTTACAGGTAATAACAACTGAATGGCTACAATAACACATTTTGGAACATGTAATAATCAAATATACTTCACACAGGCCCTGATATCTGTGGCTACAGCACCAAGAAAGTCCACGTCATCTTCAACTACAAAGGCAAGAATCACCTCATCAAGAAAGAGATCAAGTGCAAGGTAATTCTGTCTTATAGATTTGGTAAAATACAAATGTGTAATGCGTCTGTATAATCAGCCTAATGCAAACATCTCTGCTTCTTCTAGGATGATGAGCTGACCCACCTCTACACACTGATCCTCAACCCTGACCAGACCTATGAGGTGAAGATTGACAATGAGAAAGTAGAGTCTGGCAGTCTGGAGGAAGACTGGGACTTCCTGCCTCCTAAGAAAATTAAGGACCCCGAAGCCAAGAAGCCAGAGGACTGGGATGATCGTGCAAAGATTGATGATGCTGATGACACCAAGCCTGAGGTAATTAAACTTACTATGTACAGAAGAACCTTTAAAATACTTTGCCTTGTGACTGAAACTGTTCTTGTGTTCATGACAGGCTGTGAAAGAAAGGACTGTGTCATTTAATTCTCTTTCCACAGCAGTCCTAGGTTTTTATTGAGCGACACGTTCATTCATAATTCTATTGCTTCAGCTAATACTTAAGTTTTATTTTTTTAGGACTGGGACAAACCCGAAAATATTCCAGACCCTGATGCTAAAAAGCCTGAAGACTGGGATGAGGATATGGATGGAGAGTGGGAACCACCCATGATCCCCAACCCAGAGTACAAGGTAGGTTAAAGTAGGATAATCATGGCTAGAAGTTAATTACTTCTGTCTGAGAATGCCCAACATTCGCTCTGCCAGTGTCTTTGTAGCCTCATAAATATCTTTTTCTTGTTACAGGGAGAGTGGAAACCCAAGCAGATCGACAACCCCAACTACAAAGGGCCTTGGGTGCACCCTGAGATTGACAACCCTGAATACAGTGCTGATTCAAACATCTACAAATTTGACAATATTGGTGTCATTGGTCTTGATCTTTGGCAGGTGAGACAGGAAGTTCATCTTTGACTAATTAATGTTATCGCCACAATGCATTCCTGCAGTGTAACATTTTTATTGCGCATCTCAGGTGAAATCTGGAACCATCTTTGACAACTTCGCAATCACAGATGATGTGAAGGAAGCAGAAGACATTGCAAAAGAGACATGGGGTGTGACAAAGGTATGCTGGTGCTGGTGTTCTCTTTAAGTCATATGTTTTTATCTTGTGCACACACATGAAACCATTGTCAGTAAGACATTGTGTTTTTGATAGATGGTTTTTGGATTCTTTTTCTTGACTGTTTGAACTTTCCTCACAGGAACCAGAGAGGAAAATGAAGCAGGAACAAGATGACCTGAAACGGAAAGAAGAGGAAGAAAAGAACAAAGAACAAGACACCGAGGGAGAGGATGAAGAAGATGAAGAAGGGGATGAGGATGAGGAAGAAGACGACGAAGAAGAAACAAAAGATGACATGGAGGAGGCACTTTCAGAAATGGAAGAAGAGGAGCATAAGCATAAAGATGAGCTTTAAGTAGGAACAGCCAGAGATTTGTCTGTACCTCCAGTAGAAACTCTGTCCTGTACTTCCCAGGGGTATTGTGGCTGCTGTGCATCCTTTCCCTGAGATCTGGACACAACCCAACTTGGGGGGGCAAAATGTAGTGAAGGTGGGCAGGTGGGTGTTAATGGACTTAGTTTCTCTTTCATTTTGGCCTTGATGTTACCCTGTTTCCCTGAACAGCTCGATTGATTGTAATGCTTTCCACCTAGAATATCCATTCCTCATTTTGTAATACCAGAAAATAAGGAGGCACTGACATCCACTGTTTTTCCTGTTGTTGTTTTTTTCCCTTTATCTTCAAGTCTGTTATTTGCAGATTACCTCCTTCCACATTTGTTAATCTGTTCGAGTATTTGAATTGTTGACCAGAACCTGTGATTAAAATGTGGTAAACATGACAAATCATGATCTGCATAGAATAAGGTGAAGCAGAAAATTGAAATCAAACACAAACCTCTCTCAACCCGGTAAAACACATTTGAATATATTATGTGCAAACCACAACAATTACAGCAAAGCACACAGCACAGACAAATCAAGACTGTCATGTAACTTATTTTGGTTATGTCCTTGGCACTGATTTTTTTTTATTATTATTTCCCTTCCTATGCTCTTTAAGACATAATGAAATTGAACATCAAAAGGCTTGAATTCATAATATCTTAATAGTAATGTGATGGGACCTGCATCATATCCTGAAAGTGTAGAGATACGGATGGTGAGCCCCTGGTGTGACTCTTAACATCTCTAAGGGTCACACACTTATTTTTATTGGACAGAATGTTATTGATACCAAAGTTTTTATTAAAAGATTATAACCTTCCCACCTGGTCATATTTTTTTTTTTTTTTTTTTTTTTACAGTTTTGAAGAAACAAATGTCATTGCACAAAGATTATTTTTTAATATTCTGCAGTTTTGGACTGAACTGAAAAGTAAATTTTTAATGTGCCATGTTACAGTTTTCATTTACATATTTGTGCCACTAAAGAAAAACTACTATACTATGTCTGACGGTGTCTATGAAGCCTGTTGAACCTTAAGGGGAAGTTTCAAAAGAATTGTGGTGGAGGGAAAATGAAATGTTTGGACTTGCATAACTGTGACAAAAAATAAGAAGTTTTTACTTGTTGACAAATGATCTACACAATATACATTGCCAAGAAATAAATGTGATACGGTAACCATTTTTACAGAGTGTATAATTAAAATTAATAACTGTAAAGCAAAATCAAATAAGTAACTATTTTCTGACATCTGTTTACTGCTGAGTAGAGTTGTGTGCCCGTCGACTTACAAAGTGCAAACAGAGTGAGAGCAAACGGTCACAGATGGTAACAGACAGTCGACTAACCAGAAATAATAGTTTCATTATTATTTTTGCCCAGATCTCACAGAAACCTGACTTAAAAAGTTGACTTAAAAGTTCCAGTACAAATTATTTGTCTGGATACATTTGTCTATATTTCTACACAAAATTGTAATGAGTTAAATGACTTTAAATTGTGAACCTGTGCACTTTGCTCAGTAGGTAAATCTGACATGCATCTGAGTCATCTGGGTTAGGAGCTCACTACTACTACTGTTTCACCCTTAAAACGACAAAAGCAACCAATAGATTATACCTATATACTTATAGTTTATAGATTTTTAAATGTGTTATTTGGGAAATACTTACTTCAGTCCCACTAACTGCAGGGATACATTACATAAAATACATATCTATTTATATCTTTATTATTTATTTATTTCAGTCAATGCGCGTTCACTACCTTTAAAAACACCTCACCCCCTCCTCGTCATACTGTGTATTGTTTCCATCATGGCTGCGGCCGTGACTCAGCCAAACACATCTAATACCAGATTATTTTGAATAAGATTCAAATCCTCCTCTACGTTGCTGGTCAGTATCTGTTGACCGGCGCCGTCGACCCCGGTTTCGAGACCAGATCGGACGCGTTTATCTCACCGGAACCACCGTCCTGTCTGACCTGTCCCCGCTCGTCACCGCGCGTCTTAAGGGGCGTGTGCGCGCTCCCGCGACACCAGGAAATATGGCGGCGCTCATGACTCTTAGTCAGGTAAGAACAGCCAATATGTCCAGAAAAGTCTCTTGTTTTTTAATATACGTCGTTATCAGATGACAGTGACAGCGACTAAACGATCACAACACATTGTTGCCTTTTACGCTTTGGTGAATATCGCCCTGTTGAACCGTATTAGCAACATTTCGTGGTAAAATAAGTTAACACGGTTGGCTAGAACACGTCAGGAAAGCTACGGTCTCGTCCGTTTTAATGGGACAAAGTAGATGTTATGACAAGAGAGGGGCAACGTTAGCAGCAATAATTTAACTATTTAAAATAATAACTTAGAAGTTAAATGTTAACAACAACAAATTTGTAGTTAGCTAACGTTAGCCACCACAACTCGTTACAACCATCATTAGTTTCCAACAGATTCATTTCATTCCTCGGTTTTGATTTACTCTCAGCTGGTGTTGTATTTCTGTCCTGTTTGTTTCTCCAGTTATCAAGTGGAAACCCAGCTTATGAAAACTATTACAGACAGGTAAGGGCGAGGCGACTGCTTTGATTCTCACTCCAGCTCTTCAATTAATATGATCTGACATACACACACATTGAATTAAAGTAAATACAGCTGTGTTTGTCGTCCCACATTTTTTGTCTTATTTCTTCTTTGTAGCTTGATCCAGGAAACACTGGAAAAATATCGGCTGGAGATGCAGCTCAGTTCCTTAAGAAGTCAGGCCTGTCAGACAGCACACTGGGGAAGGTGGGTCTCACACACAACACACAAAACACTCTCATATATTCACTCAGCAGCATCTAAATGTATATGTATTTGTTTCTACTTTCTTAGATTTGGGATTTGGCAGATTCGGAAAGAAAAGGCTACCTGGATAGGAGGGTAATGCCAAATTTCTATGGAAAATTTGCAGTTGCGGTTGATGATGTGCGCATTTAACAACGGTTTTTCTTTGCTTTCTTCCTCTTTTGAAGGGTTTCTTCATAGCGTTGAGACTGGTGGCTTCAGCACAGGGTGGAAATGACATCAGCCTCAACAACCTCAACCAAAACTTAGCTGCACCTAAATTTGTAAGTGAATTGGGGTGATTCAAAAATGCTTCTGGTTTAATGAAATAAAATTTCCTACTTGCATAGTGTTATTTCACTGTCATCATGCACTTATTACTGTGTTAGTGTACCCTTGTTGTTACTATCTTACTATGTACCATTACTTTATTTTTTACAGAAAGACACTAACAGCCCATTATTAAGTGTTTCAACAACACCGCCTGATTCACAGTGGGCAATAAGGGTGAGTTGATAGTATTTTTGAAGGATATAACATTCTTGAGGATATGAGAAAATTAAGCTTGTGACTAACCAGAATTTTGTTTTCTTTCCCAGCCGGATGAAAAAGGGAAATTTGAAGGCATTTTTGAGAGTCTGTCTCCTGTAAAGGGCCTCCTTTCTGGGGATAAAGTCAAGCCAGTTTTGATAAACTCCAAATTACCGCTGGATGTTTTAGGAAAGGTATTATGACATTAGTATAGTTAGTAAGTTGTGTTAACAATTTAAAGAAACTAAATCATTAATTTTGTCATTTGCTACAGATTTGGGACCTAAGTGATGTAGATAAAGATGGACATTTGGACAAAGATGAATTTACAGTGGTAAGCTGCTGTTAATCTATAATAGTAAATACTTCATATAATTAAAAATACATTTTAGCTGTTTTAGCCATATATTAATGATCTGATTTCTTTTCTTTTCTTTTTTCCCTTAGGCCATGCATCTTGTGTATCGAGCCATGGAGAAGGAGCCTATCCCAGCTAGCCTACCTGCTTCTCTCATACCCCCTTCTAAAAGGAAGAAGTCTGCAGGTGCACTGCCGGGTGCTGTGGCGGTGCTGCCTGGTCTGTCTGGGCTCACGGCCGGCCCGGCTCCTCTCAAAGACACTTTGCGAAGCACTCCTCCTCTCAGCAGCGCTACTCCCCTCACTGCCACTGCTGTCAACCTCTCTCCAAAACACTCTTTTAAATCCAGCTCACCGGTACGTCACCTCACCCTACCTCACCTGACCTGTGTTTCCTCTGAAGCATCATTTAAAACATGACTACCTGACAGTTATGGTTGGTATATAATGAAGTGTTACACTATGGTAAATATGACAGTATGATTAATAATAGATATCTGGTCACACAAGAATAGAAACTGTATGAAATATCACACCTAACATAATCACACTAATACTTAAAGTAATGATTTGCTACGTAACTATCAACTTTTGAAAGGTGAAAGCATTCATTTTTTTTAATTAATACAGAAATGTTATTTAGATTTTAATTACAATTTGTACAGAATAATTCATTTAGACAATAGAGTTTTATAAAATATAATTTTATTATATATTTCTGTTGAAAGTTTAAAAATGCAAATATTTACCAATTGCCCAGCCTTGCATGCTTCATTGAAATATATACCACGGTCTAGTTAAAAAGGAAACAAAGCTGTACTTGCACCTACTGTATTAGATGGATTCAGACAATGCAGCAATATTACCTTAACTGAACTAACTAAAAAGGCAGAAATACTAAAATCCTCTTTTAATGTCAATACATTTAATCTATTTCTCCCTAAATAAGTGTCACAACAGATTTTTTTAAGAAACAAGTGTTTCACATATCACTTATTTGCAGTTGCAAATGGATGGACTTGTTCTGCCACATTGTTTCACATTGTGCACGGGACCGTGTCATTCTCTCCACGTTAAGTATCTTTCACCCATGACTTTTGGTGAAACAGGTTTCCTTGAAACGGAAGAGAGGCAGGTTTTGTTCACACTAGGACAATGAAAACCTGAGGTGGTTGTCAGCACAGTTGTTGCAATGTCCTGTTTTTCTCAAAGAATATGCTTTTTCCTCTTGTTTAAAAACTAATTTGATTTAATGTCTATAAATAGTACTGTGTAAAAGTTATAGGCAACCCACGTTTTGTTTTAGCAGTTCTGTAGAGACCATACATATTTATCTCTCATGTTCTATATGCAGGTGTAATAAGAAAATACAGTAACTTTGTACAAAGTATTTATGAACACATGAAATGTGCTAATGATTCTGGATTCTAGCCACCCCCAGATTTATTGTGATCTACAACCACAAGGGTTAAGCTGTTGGCCAAGATAGACATGAAATCACACGTGAAATCAGCAGCTGATTCCGAGACCCCTGTCACATCTGGATCTACCAACAGTTTCTGGCAGGCATGTCTATCGGTGATCTGGATGTGGAACAATGACTTTGTTATCAGCTTATTCCCTGTGATTGGGTCACTGAAGTGCTGCTGGGCCAACAAATCTGGGGGCGGCCAGAGTCTGAATCCAGAATCATTAGTACATTTTATGTGTTCTTAAATACTTTGTACACATTTCCTGTATTTTCTTATTATATCTGCATAAAGAGGGCAGCACTGTGCCATAGGGGCCCTGCGACAAGCTGCGACCGTCCAGGGTGTACCCTGCCTCAACTTTTACACAGTACTGTACATGACCCAAAAATAATGACTGTCCAGTTTAGGTCAAGTCAATAAGATGTTGCCCCTCTCATCTGGAATTACATAGATGTTGTCCTTTGTTCATTTTAGCCTGTGGTAAACTGGGTGGTACCGGTGGCGGACCGGGAGAAATACAATGACATTTTCAAGCAAACGGACAGCGACAATGATGGCCTCGTCACCGGCACGGAAGTGATAGAGATCTTCATGCAGTCCAGTCTCTCCCAGACAATGCTGGCACAGATATGGTGAGACCTCAGCTCAGCTCAGCTCAGTTTATTTGCAGACATGTTTCTTCAAAAAGTTAGTTTGTGATTAAGTTATGCAGAAGAGAGGCTGTGTAGTTGCTGGTATATAAAGATTTTGTTTGGTACATACCATTCAATATAGAGTTTCGGCGTTTAGAGTAGAGTATAGAGTAGAGTATGGAGTTTAGGCAAATGTAGCCAAATGTGAGAGCGGCAGCCTAAACGTCAGCAGCTCCGTATAGCACAGACACAACCACAAGACTGTCATGTTCTATCATAAATGAAACTCAGATGTCACATTCTTTATTCAAGCCTAGAGCACGGAAAAACAAAACACAGATGTGTCTTTTTCATTTTCACTTTCACACTAAATCGATTTCCCACAGGACCAATCCTGCTGAACCAAAGCACTTGAACAGGGCTGAACTATCCACACACTAGACAGTCTGACCAGGTTTAATGCCCTAGCGCCATCTTTGGGGCAGTTTAGATCATGACATTCTGTTCAGAAGTTACGCACAACATTATGAAAAAAAAAATCTCTGTTTATACCAAGGTAGTGGAAATTGTTAAACAGATTTATTAATGTTTAGTATTATTTTTTCAGTGTCTAGTATATCATTTGAGTGAATATTTCTCTTTTGTCTACAGGGGATTGGCTGACACTAAACAGACGGGAAAGCTGACCAGAGAGCAGTTCTCTCTGGCCATGTATCTGATTCAGCAGAAGGTCGTTCACGGTATCGACCCTCCCGCCACTCTCACTCCAGACATGATCCCCCCTTCAGAGAGGACTGCGGCTTCAGCAGCAGCCCTTGTGAGTCTTGTGAGACTTATCTCACTACAACCATGGCTTCATCTTTTTGTAATTCTACCTATTGAAATTATTCCTATTTTCAAAAGCCAGTTTTTCACTTTTATTCGTACCTTTAAGACTCTTTGTTTCTCTGCTACTTTATGCATTTTTAAGTGGTGAGTTCTGTTCTGCTGCTTGTCAGCTTTGTCTTGCAAAAATGTTCTTTTGTGCTTTTTCCTTTTTGAGCTCTTTTCTATCCTATCTAACAGAGTTATATGGGGCTTATTTCCTCTCTGAGACCTGAACCTGCTACATTTGCTAATATGCGCAGAGTGAGTAGTTGACCTTTGTGTCACAAGGTGGCGATGTTGTTCTGTCTTACTCACATGTCTCATTCTGTATCACCTGGCATAAATGGGACCATGTTCCTTTTATTATTTATCAGTTTCTCCAATTTATTCTCTCAACTAAAAAGAAACACAGATTTTATTTTCAGCAAATATTTTTGACATTTGTTCACATTTGTTCTCATTTGCACAAATATGTCTTTTCTTTGGTGTGTGTGTGTGTGTGTGTGTGTGCATGCGTGTGAGAGAGAAGGGTTACGCTGCCACCTGCTGCAGTTTCATCAGTATTGCACCTTCACAGCAGCCAACGTCAACTAATGTACATCTACAGTCTATTCCCTTACTGATTCCTGAAAATAGTGTAAAAAAACAAAACAAATCACAAAAACAAATAATGTTACCTGATTCATCAGTAATTTACATGAAACATATTTAGAAATAAAGGTAATGTGTTTGGAAATAAAGGAAAATGTTGTGTTTTTAAGCCAAACTATGATTGTAAAGGCAAAAAGATCTATTTTAAAATAATATCATCAAAACACATGTTCTGCTCTTGGAGAGACAAATGATCACAATCGTTGCTCTCCTTTTTTTTCACTGAACCCATGAGTTGAGTTCAAAGGGAAGGACGTGTGAAGGATAATGTAAGCTGAGTCTGTTACATCTGAGAAATCCTGTTCATTTGTATTCATTGTTAACATTTTTCTGTCTTGAATAGAGAAAAAACCTTTGAGAGAGAATTCAATGAAATACAGTGAAGAACATGACATTTTTATTAATCTTTTTTGTAAAAATGCTATCATATCCAACAAATGCCTCATTTTTTGAGATTCATGCTGAAACGTCAACAAAATTTTCATATGACGTCTACTTTGAGTAATGCAATTTTGGGAAGTTATGATTTTCTATTCACATCCCTCAATTTGTCATAGGCCTGATATGCAAGACAGATTTCCCTGTGGTGTTAAATTCTTTTGTATTGTTCAACGTGCATTTCTCCTCATCCACGTATTGTCTGGATCTCTTGCTCCTTCCCTGGCTGTGCGAGGGGCTTGTATTTCCTTCCTGTGTCTTTTGTTTTGTTAGATGTATCAGTGGGGAGCTCCCCTCTCTCCCCCTGCATACTTCTCATGTCTCCTGTGCTCTACTTCTTCCTCCTTCAGTCTTTTCCTATTAGAACATTTGCCCTAATGTCTTGTTCACCTCCGTCTTATCCATTTCCTTGTCTTTCTCTCTGTTGTCATTCTTGTCATCCTTCCTCTCACTTTGTGTCACTTTGTGTCACTTTGTGTCACTTTGTGTAATTTCTCACCAAACTTTTCTTTGCTCCAACTCATCTATCTCAACATCTCTCAAATCAGGACAGCACCAGCTCCACAGGGTCGGCTGAACTGACGGGCATCAAAGAGCTAGATGACCTCAGCCAGGAAATAGCTCAGCTGCAGAGGTGAGCCCTTGCACCCTGAGTAACAGGAGGATAGCTTTGTTTCACTTCCTTTGAGAAAAAGGAGGGAAGGTTGCAGCGAGGTGATGTTGAGACTCCAGATGAAAACTCCGTTAGCATGAGTTGTATTATATGTCCCTTTAGCTTTTCTTTATTCCAAAGGAGACATCGAATAAAAAAATCCAATGCTTATACATAATAAGGTTATTTTAACCATTTCAATGAAAATTTCTGTTGGACTAAATGTTACATAATTGCCAGACATAGAGTACTTACGGATTATATGTCAGTTTAGTTTAGTATGTATACATTTACAATAGAGAGACATAAATCATGGAAAGAATGCTGAGAAGATGTTTACAACAGATCCGCCTCTTATGTTCGTTTTATGTTTATTCTTGTTATTCTTGAATTTGCCCATGCTTGAACCACAAAATAAGTTCAATTTTTGCGTCCGGCCAACATATTGTGTCAACAAAGTAACCGTCAAGTGAAGTGTTGCTTTTATGAGAGATCTGCCTCTATAAATAATTCAGTTTGGTTTTCTAACATTGAAAAAAAAAATCACACCACAAATTACTAACGAATGCCGCACCATAGATTTGTCATTTTAAACAATGTTGCCATATTGCCAACATTGACATATTTAGGGCATGATCACTGAATTTGTGACTTTCTTTCCTTGCTGCTCTTCTATGTGTTTTACCCAAAGGGAGAAATTCATCCTAGAGCAAGAGATCCGGGAAAAGGAAGAAGCCATCAGGCAACAAAACAGTGAAGTTCAGGTGAGGCCGAGCAGAACTAAATGACTAACTATCCCTTTATGATAACAAAAAATATAAATGAATTTGTGTTTAATGACTGTGTAACAGGAGGAGGTTCCCTCAGGGAAATTCACAGCACTGATAAACTTAAGACAGACATAACAGAAGAGCTAGAAAATAAAGACGCCCCAAGTACCCAACACCAACATAGAAACATACAAATTCTCCCAAATTACATCATTTTAAGATGAACTAGAGGAGGCAATAGATTAATAAAGACTCTGTCTGTCTGTAGCTGTATCCTGCAAACACTAATTTGTGTGTGTGTGCGCGCGCATCTGTGTGCGTGTGTATGTGCTTGTTTTTGTTTTCTCCTGGACCCTCAGGACATGCAGAATGACTTAGACAGGGAGAGCAGCAGCCTTCAGGACCTTGAGTCCCAAAAGCAGGATGCCCAGGAGCGTCTGGAGGAGATGGACCAGCAACGCTCCAAACTGGAAGGAATGGTCAACGATGTCAAGCAGAAATGCCAGGAAGAGTCTCAAATGGTCAGAGATTTTAGTTATTTAAATAATGTTTATATAATAACAAGAAGATGCTTTGATTTTTTTTTTATTTTTATATTCTTCTTCTGTTAACACAGCAGTACATCTGCGGTTCTTATCTTATTGTGATTAAATGTGAGGCAGATAATACTTTGGCATTTCTGTGGTCAGATTGTTGATATCAGATGACAATGAAACAGTGCTGAGGTTAAGGTTTTTTTTTTTTTGTTTTTGTTTTTTTTTATGAAATTACTTTTACACAATGATTTAGTATTTCAAAATACTGGTAGTTAAACTATTTAGGTGTTTTGCTTACTTTGTTTTTTGAGGAAATAATACACATCAAAATATAAAGCATTGCATTGCTGATTAACTTTATAAAATAAAAACATATGTCATTTAACATAACATGTAATGAGGAGTTTTAAGATATTGCTGCTTTGATCTTTCTATATCCAATTTAACGCTTCACTTTCAAAATGTATGGTAATTAATTTTTTTTTTTTACACAAAAACAATGAACCAGCAAATATAAAACTTTATCTCTTTCTTTGTACTCGGGCAGATTTCATCCCTGCAGAGTCAGATCCGCTCTCAGGAGACTGATCTGAGGAGCCAGGAGGACGAAGTGAGCCGTACTAAGGCGGACCTGAGCCGGCTGCAGGAGGAGGAGGCCCAGCTGGAGCAGAGCCTGCTCTCTGGTCGCGTCCAGCTGGACAGCATCATCAAGTCGCTCAAAACCACACAGGAAGAGATCAACCAGGTCAGTCTGGATGGAGAAACAACAGTTTACATGAGGATGTTCTGCCACTTTTGACCATTAAATGATTAACTTACTGCTTAAAAAGATGAGGTAACACAGTTAGAAAGATTTAATAGTTTATACAACGCAAGTTCTGGATTCCTAACCAACAGACTTGGAAGTAGAAATGTTTGTATGTTCGTGTAATATTCATGGAATTTGAGCTTGAATGATGTTTTGTGTTTCTGGAAGTTATTTTTAGAGCAGAACAATTTCACTTTTGTTAACCCAAGTTTTACTTCTGTGACAGAGTACTAATGTATTGAATGTGCTTTGAAGCAGGCAAATTTTTAGACCAGACTGAAGTGAAACTGTTGTTTCATAGCGGTTAAGGTTATTTTTTTCATCAACTCAACCACTAACCACTACTTACACAAGTCGTTAAAAATCAGGTACATTCGTCAGTGGAGGTGAACACATGAGAAATTGAAATTCTAGTAAATAAATCACTTCAGATAATAGTAAACAAATGGTGCTGTTGCTTTGAAAAGACCTGTTTTTAATTTAAAAATGTGGCTGAAGTAAGCTGAAGTAAAGTTAAGTTGGCATACCCATTTTAGCCAGGTAGGAAATTCTCCAGTGTTGAACAGCTCTGAAACCTATTAAAATAAGCAGTGAAGGAAATAATGTGCCCCACTTGATGGAATCAGATAAAACAGTCTTTTCTGTGTGTGTTTAGGCTCGTAGCAAGCTGTCCCTGATCCAGGACAGCCAAAAGGAGGTAACCAAGACCATTGATCAGTACAACGGTGCTCTGAGCGACATTAACGGAGGAAACTTGAACAACCTGCCAGACTTAAGTGAAGGGTTTGAGAAGGAGAACGGAGGTTTCAGGAATTCGGTGAGGAGATGATGAATATGTTTTCTGTTTTTTATGTTTTATGATGCAAAAACCTGGTTCTGGCTTTATAGCCTATCCCCAATAAAACAAAAAGAGAACTGAGAAACTGATTTAACTTGTCATCTTAATTTTAGCTCTTTTTACTATCACCGCCTCCTAAAGTTTTACTCTAATTTTATAGTCCTCAAATGTTTGGAACCTATAACTCAAGAGTGTTTTATGGGAAAATGTTTGAGGTAATACTTAATAGCGCAATAGAAAGTGTGCATGGTCACTTAAAGTAGGTACTAATAGTCAAATGTGTTTTTGCTGTTTCATTGTCATGACTTCCCCAATCTACAGTCCTCTTATTAAAGTGTTTCTTTAACATACTCCTTCCTAAGGATGAGTCTTTCAAGTCAAAGATCGCTATGTTCAACAACAACAGTGCAAAGGAGGCATCAGCAGACCCCTTCCAGACAGAAGACCCCTTCAAGTCCGACCCATTCAAAGGTCTGAACACCTTCTTGTATTTTTGTATAATTTGCTTGTTTCCTCTAATTATTCGAGATTATTCTTTACTCTGCCATAATAAAATAAAATAAAATAAAATAAAGGAAATGTTTGTAAGAGGATAAAGATGACTTCTTTGTCTTTATTCTAGATCCATTTGGAGGAGACCCCTTCAGCAGAAGTGATCCTTTTAAAGGCACCTCATCTGAGGATTTCTTTAAGAGGACAGACAAGTCAGACCTTTTTGGATCCTCAGACCCCTTTGGTAGAAAACCCACACCACCAGCTAAGGTATCAAACAACTCCTCTTTTCAGGAGTAAAAGTCAAAAGTTTATGTTTAATGACTTGCTGTAGTTGTCAGCGCTGATACTGTAGAAACAAGCTCTAGCGTATCTTCAGTATTACAGATGCGTGGAAATGTAAACCACTTCTACAAAGAGAGATTTCTTGTGGTTATGCCAATGCGGTTATTGTGTGGGTATTTTGAACAAGATATTTTGAATAGCTCACTTGCTCTACTTGTGCTTTGCTGCTTTGTTCTTTCTCAGCCAAGTGCCTTCAGCAGTGGTGATCCCTTCTCATCAAACAGCACTAAACCAAAGGATTCAGGTACTTAACTGCTCACAAACAACATCACATGCCAGTGCACAGGAAGAGAATTAATTCTGGGTCCCCTCAGTTGTAAATTCACTATTACTGAACTGTGCTTATATTACATATGATGTAGTACTTTTTTTTTTTTTTTTTGCACAAATCCAAAGCAGGTTGTATTGAAGGATGTCTTGTTTTATTACAACTATTGTAGTCAGGAAAGTGCTGTATTTGATGGTGCTACAGTAGGACAGACTTTATGTTGATTTCTCACCTCATGACTTCATGAAATAAAAGTGTAAATGCACAGTCATCCCTGTGCTAAATGTGTGCAGATTTTCCGTGCAGATTTTCCAGAATGTGGCTCTATTAACTGACATCTGAACACGACAGAATGTCCTAGTTGTGAAACTCGTCTCAAAGAGTCATTCTTTGCCTTTCTGGGTGACGTGTTAGATTTAGATTATATTTTTGGGGGCATGAGGGGCAAACAATTTTTACTCACTGTGGCTTCAATTTTTCCTGTGGTTTTGGGCTATTTTTAGTCGAGTACCTACGCATTTAACTACTGGCCAACTAAAAATACTCCCCCTACCCTGGAAAAACAGGAGGCTCGCAGGAGCCAAGCATAACAGAAACTCTGTGACTGCTGGTCCTGCTCTACTAGAATACACTGCCACTCCTTTAACCAGTTCCCTTCTGCCTCTGTCCTGTCTTTATATCTGCTGCTATTGAACTGTTATGCCTCATTCGGTATAGAAGTTGTTTTAAGTTGGTGGCCAGTTCTCGCCAGCGCTACACACCTTCACTAGAACACAGAGGCAACTGTAGACCTGAGCTGAGTTACTGTGTGTAAAAGAAAACACTGCGTACTTCACATGAATGAGGTCTCTTGTGGTTGCACATTCACAACAAACATATTCTATTACAATGTTTTGTTTTTTCACTGTAACCATTGCAGTTTTTTCATTAAGCGGCATACTTAGCTTCAAAACAAGCCAGGCACAGTTCTGGTTAACAGTATGCCAACTGACACCTTTAATTAGTTGATCAGATGCATATGTCAAGTTAAACAAAACCTCTGCTCTCCAGGTTTTTGCGAAATGTCATGGAAAATTAAACAGGCATGCCACATTCCCTCTTCTGGAAATCTCATACAGGCCTTTTCAGAATAAGCAAGATGCAGAGATGACTTGTGTGAATGTGTGGTTTGAGGCTCAACTTCATTATACTTTCAGGCTCTTTCCATATATTCAAATGTTCCAAATGCTCTTCAATGTACTCTTGTCACAGATGTGTTTGGGACGGTGGATCCCTTTGGAAACAACTCTTTTGGTGGAAGTAAAGGAGGTGGATTTGCTGACTTCAGTCAGATGTCAAAGGTAAGCTCCTGGGACTCATGGAGTTATGAACCAGTTTCACCATAAAGCATCATTTTCCACTTAAGCTGTAGAAAGCTATGTTGTTAATTTTACTCTCATCATGACTGATTTTCTTGTTTTTCTAGCAATTTGTCACATTTTTTAAAATAGTCTCTCTGGTATGAAGCCAGAGAAGTTAGACTTTGGCTGACTTTATTGTTGGACTCGGTGATAGTTGAGGGATTTTTTTGTCTTTCCCCATCTGTTTGAACAGAAGTCAAACAACCCTGCGCTCCCATCAAAGAAAAATGTGCCTAGCCGGCCTGCACCTCCTTATGGTAAGCCAACATTCATTGTGCTGAAATGATGTGTGCTGCTGAACTTTGTGTCAATGGTTGGTGGTGTTTATGATCAGCATGTGAAGTCTGATTTAAAATTGTTGGATTTAATACAATTTATTCTGCCAGTGTTGTCAGTACAACACTACATGCATTCAGCTCCACCTCCAGTGTTTGCATCTTGTCATAAAAATGTAGTGGCAATAACATTTTTTGTACGTGCGGTTATGAATGACTGTTGTCACATTTAACAGGGATTTTTGTTTCTTAATGGTATGCAGAAAAAAATAACTTCCTCATTGAGCTTCAAGGGTGCAGAGAAAGATGAACAGGAATGCTGGTGACAGAGATGTGGCAGTTGTAGTATGGGGTTTCAAAGTTGTGTGACTGGTGTTATAAAGAAATGACGTTATTTGTGTAGTCTAGTTCAGGGCTGTGTTAATTTAGATTTACCAGCAGTGTGACGAGATTAAGAATCAGCTGCATTTAGTCTCATTTTCATCTTGTTTTTTTCTGTTTGTGCGCAAATTTACAGACTTTACCCAGTACATGCCTTTCCGCTGTTACCTTGCACTTATTCCTTTAGCAGAAGCCGCAGCGTGAGAAAGTTGGTGTTCCCCTTTGCACTACCACATAGAGAAGGGCAGAGATGAGTATCAACTCTGTAGACAACGAGCTAACTCCAGAGATGTGCCTCATACGTGATGAGGAAGTGAGAAGCCCTCTGTCTTAAAGTCATGGGCTGTTATGAATGCCTGCATCACAGCCACAATTGCACAACTGTTTCAAACTGTGTCATTTCACTGTTTTTCTGCGAGTGTGTCACAATAACTTCAGGCGTTTGTGAAGAACTATAACAAATAAACTTTTTAATAATTAAAAAAAAAAATCAACAAACCAGAGATAATTTGAATTGAATTGCTACCTGTGTACTTGAATAGATGATTGAGTCTTTTTTTTTTTTTGAAGCTCTTCAGTTTGCTAATGCAAGTTTTTGGTGTGCATACAAGTTTGAGAGATCAACAGTCATGGCCGGATAATAACACCATCAGTATGAGAAATGTTCTCAAAACTTACTGTACACATGGGTGGGTCAGTCTTCTGCAATTCTGTTTTCCAAAAAAGCAGCACTGTGCTTGTAAAACTTCAATGCATCAGTGAGCTTTACACAAAAAATGTGGTTAACACCTTTTTCAAACCAATATCACCCCCGTGTGACTACTCTAAGTGACTACTTCCTGTGGAGAGAAAAAAAAAATAGCAACACAATATTTCACACGTCTTTTAAATGTTAGGTTATTTTCCCAAGGGGTTAACAGTTAGCAGCCTTTATAATCATGTGACCAAAATGGTTTGTGGCGGTGTGGGTAAAGATATTCTATATTTATTGAATAAAATGTATTTATTTATTTAAATATCTTCCTTCTCCAGTAGGTATGGTCAGGGTGGGTGCATCAGAGCCGTTCCAGAGTGCTTGCTCCACAGCAGACAGTAAAGACTCTTTTGTTGCAACCGGCTCAAGTAAAACATCCAAAGACTATCCCGTGGGTTTTGCAGATTTTGTTGCTGTAAGTGTAGCTTACTTACAGTTTTCTGTTGGATCAAGTATCTTTGCCTGCACTAGCTGCCGACCTCTTGATCTCACTCTTCAGACGTTGAGCTGAGGGCTCAGAGGTGTCAGCTCTCTGTCACTGGGCCTCACTCTGTTAACTTTCCCTCACACGTTGACTTTAGAAAGCGATCACAGGCCTGCTGTCTTTACTGGCTGTTGACTAACAACTGGCAGAACGTCTGAGAGCTTTTTAAAAGCTTTGAAGGAAAACTATGTGTTTGCATGACTGGCTCGGACAGTTTCATTATTTGTGTGCGTGTATGTGGCTGTTGCTCGTCTTCTGGTAAAGGGGCTCGCATGTTTGTCGTCTTTGGCCTCAGTGTTTGACAGGAAGTCCGGATTCGTACACTTATAGTCAGCGAGTCTGTGAACATGCCCGGTCAGGTAGCACTCGAGGAGCATTTTTCAAGTTTTGAAGCACAAGCTAAAGGCTTATTTTCTGTCAAAGCATGATATGCCTAGAAGCAGAGCACAACAGAGTAAATCTGCCTCTTTGTCTACAACCTTCCGCCTCTTTGCCAACATGTATAGTCTAACAGCTGAGTGTGCTCTCGAGTGGAGAGATGATGCATGGCAGCTTTTTGTGTCTGGTTTGTATCATTGGACATGACATGAATTTATTTTGTCCCTGATGCCAGCATGACAGTTGTGAAAGGGATTTGTGGTTTTTATATCGAGCTCTGTATTGTAATCTTTGTTTCTCTGCCAGGATCTGAACATGTCAAGGTAAGACTGTACAAGGGTGTGGTGGTCAGTCCTTTGCATGTGAAAAAAACCTGTCCGCACAGCATAATCTGAGTAGGGTGATTCATGAGCACAACTGGTTTATATATATATATATATATATATATATATATATATGTGTGTGTGTGTGTGTGTGTGTGTAAGTATAATCTGTCACATTCACCCAAGTTCTGAATATTTATGGATTTATGGGAATGATGTGACTAGTATTTGATGGCTTTATTATAGCCCTGTGTATTGTGTAGAAATCTTCTTTTTTTAAGCTTGTAGTGCTGCATTCTTTGCTTTTGTGTGACATCAAAGTGAAATCTAAATGTCTATATTTTGCAATAATTTTTTGCGATTTTTTTTTTTTTTTTTTTTTTTTAGCTTATTATTATAGATCAAATCATTCCACTTATGTTGGGACATAATTGTTGACAATTAGGCTTGCCAAATTAGAAATTATTTGTATTTGTACCTGTACCTATTGTGCCGTGATTTGTCTCTTTTGTGTATTTGTTATTTATTGTTCATATCTAATGTTTGTTTCCTGGTTGTAGTTTGGAAATGAGAGCCAGCAGCTGGAGTGGGCCAAGCAGGAGAGTGAGCGTGAGGAGCAGGAGAGGCTGAGGAGGCTGCGTCTCCAGGAGCAGCAAGACCTTGAGCTTGCCATCGCCCTCAGCAGGGCCGACATGCCCGGCGCCTGACCAGGCATGCCCCACCGCAGCTTTTCAGTCCCCGTCCTTATAGTCCCTCCATCCACAGGCTCATGACAATAGCACAGACACTGGCCCGACATGACTAGCAGCCCCTGTTACCAATTTGTGTAAGACACCAGTGTTTCTCCGGCCATGACTGGACTCATGTCCAATGACTCCACATTTAGCAACCAGTTAAGGTTCATTGCTCCCAAACTACATGGCAACTGTAATCAGGGACAATACGGAGCCACTTGATTTAAGCCTGGCTTCATCAACATAGCGATTTAACACAACCCAAGTCAGCAGGGTACTACAACTACAACCTATATCTAGCTCCATATAATGTAATGGTTAATCATCCTGCCTTAACCAAACGTTTGTCGCAAAAAAAAAAAAAAAAAAAAAAAAAAAAAAAAAATCAGTAATATTTTAATGTTTTATTTGTATACAAAAGCAATGATTCTGTGGTGTATGAAGTACTTGTAAAATGCACTGTATAAACTGTTTTATATAACCTTTAATTACTCCAAAAAATTCATGTTCAAAGTTAAACATACACGCTAACTACCCTGTTAGCTTGTGTTTAGAGGTAGTTTTTTTTCCTTTCTATTTTTTGTTTTTAAAAGAAACCTCTAGTGTAAATATTGTTAGATGATGGTTTTATGTACAAACCCGTGAACAGCAGAGTCCGTCTTTACAAAGCAAGCCTGTCCTGAAGGACTGGAGTCAACTTATCAGCATGAAAATGGCATGATTACAATTTTATTTCAAAGGTTACATGTATTTCCTGCCTTTTATGATTGCAAAGCTACTATTTATGGCCTTAAAGTATACGGATTGAAGAACTGTAATGAACCCCTCAACAGGGATTTAGATATAGGATAGAAAATGTAATGTTTTGGGAATCAATGATTAGATTTTTAGTCCTTACAAAGCTTTGGTTGCATATGATTTAGCCAAATATCACCAGTTGCTTCTTGTATTTTGCAATATTGAAGATGCTAGCGATAATCAGTTATGTCTTCCTTTCATATGAACAAAGTACAGTCTACCTGGAGCGCTGTTGCACCATCTCTGTGCTGACATCAGGGAGGTGGTGTCACGTGGTTTATCATTGGTTGCCTTGTTGTAACGCCCAAACAACTTGCACTCCCCATACAACTAAAAGCCTCTATAAGATGGAAAAGTGTAAACTTACATTGTTTATACTGGTGCTGTTACACTAAGATCTCTCCTTTTTACTACTTCTTTTTCTCCTTCACATTACCACTGATGCACGCTGAAATCCGCAGCCAACTTTGTTTTTCTTCTTTCAAATTGAACAGGATTTTTTTTTTGTCTTTTTCATTTACATTTGACATTGTCTTATGATTCAGCTGGAGGACATTTGTTTAAATGCCTTAAATATTGCTTCCTTATAATCATATAACACTAATCAGGTTTATTCGGCACATAATGTATGCACTGTATATTCCAGTTTACTGGACATGTACAGAGTGACAATGCCTTATTTATCAACATATCAACATTGTAACCTAATATTGCACAGTATGTATGTGACTATTAAATTGAATTGTCTGAATTTTAAGTTTCTCAAAACTCTACCAACTTTTAATGAAATAAAAACAATTTTTAACATTCCTGGAATATGGTAAGTACTGTATTTTACATTTAGAGTTTACGAGTAAATGTAATAACTGTAGAGAGAAGGGGTTGTGTCATATGTCACACTAAGTTCATGAGTAGTTTGTTTGATTGCAAAACAAAAGCAATGACATGTAAAACAGCGTATTGAAGGAACAGCTTGTTTGTTTTTTGTTTTGTTTTTTGTTTGGTTTTTTTTAGATATTTTGTTTCCTTCTAAAATTATTTCTCATATATTGATTGTTTATATCTTTGAGTTCTGCATTGATATTGGAACAAAAAAAGTGAAATGAGAGTGATACATTTGCATCTACCACTGTAGATATTTTTGACCCTGTGTGTGCTTCCTCTTTTTCAAATATGATAAATTCTAGCAGTTTTCAACAACACATCGAAGTCAGATTCTATTATTATGGATCAACTGCAATGATGGTGAAGTAGAGTGTCATCCCTTTGATGTGTGGTTTTACTAAGAGCTGTTCAAAGTTCATAAAACTAAAGGGAAGACGTTTTTTTCGTTTATTTGAAAAAAAAAAGTTTAATAATTTTCTACTTTTATAATGGCGTCTGGTTTTGATAAATCTACTCAAATCTGCTTTTGATGCGGGTGAAACAAATACTCTCTGACACCACGCAGACATAATATGCACAGACTTAGATACTTTGAAACTGTAGTGCAGAGTCACTCTGTGTAATTGTAGTATTAAGGCTCTTTGATGTCCTACTATAATTTCTACCCATCAGAAAGGGAGTCTAAGGGCTCACTGATGAGGGTTTGCTGTGCCCCTCTGTCCAGACGGCTCCTGGCTCACTCTGTAATTATGGAAATGGAGTGTTTGTATTTATAGGCTAAGCCCACAAGTGGCTGCCCTTCTCTGTCTTGCAGCTGCATAACATCAGAGGAACAGTGGAAATCAAGTGCCCAGGTTTTAAAATTAAAGTGGGTATACAATTGCAACATGTATAAGCTATTTACTGTTAACTGCTCTGATGGTCTGCAGGTTCTTCTTAGGCTGGATATACACACAGCAGAATGTGAACTCTGTTGATGTGGGTGGATGTGGTTAATTAAACACAATGTGTGAATATGATGCACGCATGAAAAGTAAGAAGTGCCCAAGTCAGATGTTTAGTTTCATTGTTTTTTACTATTTACAATAAATACACATTTTACAGTATAAAATCCATTTTCATATTTATATAAATTTAAGTAAAAAATAATGCACAGGACGTCAAGCCCTGATAGTGTACAGAGGGGCTGGATCAAAGAATTTCACACCAGAAAAGACGACAATGTGTCCAAACAGGAAAAAAATAGCACAATAAAACAGTTCATTTCAGGCCATTCAGACACTGAGGCAGTTTAAATAAAACATTGTCTTTGCACATGTTTTGAACCTGTATGTGCATTTTCACTCCTGTAGTTTTGTGGCCATGTCTTTCTGTCGATAAGTTTTACAGTAGCACAGTCATAGAAAGGCACTTGTGTCAAACACCGCATTCCAGTTCTGTCAAAGGAGAGTAGTATATACAGGGCCAGCCCCTTCTTGGTCTGCCTGCTCTAAAGCAAACAAAGCTTTTCTAAAGCTTTCATGGAACCAAAGTAGTACCAGCTACGTTATTAAAAATAATCACACTAAAACTTTTTTTTTTAAAATTCAATATTATATATATATAAAAAAAGGCTTTGGTCATGTGTGGAACGGTTTAAATAAAATACATCAATTGAATCACAATAAAAATAACACCCCCCCCCTCAAGTGAACCCCAAGTCCTTATGTGGGCTCCTTCACATGTGTCTCTTCATGTGAAGAGCGAGGTGGTCAGACCTGGAGAAGGCACGCTCACACAGGTGGCACTGGAAGGGCCTGTGTCCGGTGTGTTTGCGGAAATGACGGGTCAGCTCATCAGAGCGGGCGAATTTCCATCCACAGCCTTCCCAGCTGCAGTGGTATGGCTTCTCACCTGAGAGAACAGAGAGAAAAAAAGGAGAAATGTTTAGCCTGTGCTCAAAGGGGAAGTGCGGTTTTAAACAACACTGTACTGCGCTGTGCGTAATTGCGCACAGAAATAGCCGTGTTTATCGTGGAGAATATGAGCTCAGACTTACCAGTGTGAGTTCGGAGATGTGCCTTCAGGTGTGAGCTCTTCGTGTAAGTTTTGCCGCAGCCAGCGAAGTTGCAAGTGTGCGTGGCAGTGCGTTTTCGCGGCCAGGTGCGTCGTCCTCTCTTTGGTTTGGTCTCCATCAGCTCGAGGGGAGAAGAAGGTGGCGTGAGCATCACTCTCTGTGCGCCCGGCTGCAGGCTCAGACCTTCATCGTACATACCAAAGGCAGTGTGCGGAGCGTGGTAAGACATCTGCAGCTGAGCCTGAGGATGGTGGGGGAAAGCCGCCGGCGTGTGATACTTCTGTGGGAAGTTCATGGGCTGGCACAGCTGTGCCTGACAGTCCGAAGCTCCCTGGTCGTCGGGGCTGAGAGGCGGTGTCATGTTGCTGGCTGCCCGAGGAGAGATGGCCACCCGGGGCTGCTCGAAGGACATCATGCACGAAACGTTCCCTTCTTGCTTGATTTTGCTGCAGCTCTGAGGCACCATGCCCAGAATGGGACCGTAACTGTCCATGGATGGCTCCACTTTGATTTCTGGACGGGGAAAAGGAGCAGTGTTGACAAAAAACCTCCCCTGTATGTTGGGAGGATTGCGCGTAATGCCATAGTTGTTGGTTCCTTCGGAGCGAAGCAGCTCTGTCATGTGGCTGGCGCCATACGGGGGCGGCGGGGAGCGGTGGTCTTCTGCTTGGTAGGATGGCACCGAGTTTCCAGTTGTGTACATACTGGGCTCAACTGTGCCCACATATTCCGCCACGTTGTCTGAGCCAGTTGTATTGGCGAGAATAAAATCCAGATCCAAAAAATTACTCAGATCCTCGTCGTCCTTTTTGCTCTGATTGTCTAGGTTTTGTACCATCTCAAGCATGGAACAGCTGGTGGAGACTATTTTGTCCATCTCTCCTTTCCATCTCTGAAAGAAAAAAAGAAATATTTTTAATTACATCGTTGCGATCACAAACAAAACATTGAAGATGATTTCCAGCTAAACAAGTCTCGCTATAACTGATTTTTATTCAGGTAAGTGATAAAAATGCTAATTTTAAATCGTTTTCAAATTGTTTCTAACGCTTTTACAAGTCATTACTGCTATCATCCTCATCGGAACAGGTGAAACAAAGTGAGACATCTGATCTAATTCGACTCAAATGTTCTTAAAGATAAAGTTAATGAAAAAGAAATCAACTCACGTTTTCCCAGGTTTTTTCTGTTTGGTTTGAGAATGTCGAAAACGACGGTAGCATCACTCCAGATAAGGCCATCGTCTTGGTGAAATAATAATAATAATAGTAATAAAAAATCTCTTGACAAAGTCGCGTCTTGTCGAGAGGCAGCCGCGCAAGAAACCCGTGCGCCTATTTCACTGTCGCCACTCCACAGCTGCTCTCAAAAGACATGAACAAGTTTTAAAAAGTGGTAGGAGGTCCTCCGACCTTATAACTCTCTAGCCCGAGTACGCTTGGCCAATTGTGAGAGCTCAGGAAACAACGTAAAGTTTGGTAAATTTAGACCTTTATAAAGCCGCTGCTGCAGGCAGAGAGATTCAGTGCAGCTCTGTGACAGGCAGAGAGGCGCAGAGCGGCCTATAAAGATCGGGCCCTCCCCCCACGGGCTGACGCACATCAACAGACCAATCCTCACGAGGATGAAAAAAAAAACGTTACAAATTACAAACACACTAGCAATATAGCAACCATAGATACTTACGTAATACACTGAAAAGAACAAGTCTAATGACAGAAACTGCTGGAGGCCAAAGCCGCACCAACATTTTAATTTAAAGGCTGTCAGTACTTCACTTAATCATCGCGACGAAAAGGAGGTATGGTTTGTTCGTGAGCAGTAATAAAAAGTATAATTAGATTCAGTGAAGTGCAGGGAAACACACAGAAACATGAACTATTCTTTAATAAAATAACACAGAGAAAGTATCTGAAAGTATTCACCATGACTATGATACTAAAAATCAGATTTTGGAACAAACTATCTCACAGTGTTGTCACGTGTGTTTATAATAAAAACATAACAAAAGATGTTCTCCCTGTGTGCGTGTGTGTCGCTGTCTCCACCTGCTTGGCGCGTCTCGTTCTCGGCTCATTATCATTAATGGCAGATCGGTTTTGTTCTTACGCAGCAGGCTTGTCCAAACAGGCGCCAGGGTCGTCTGAAACGCGTTCTATGCCTTTTTCTTTTCTTTAACGCTCTAAACAAGTCCTGATGTAAACATGATTTAAGGTAATAGCCCATTCAGGTGTAAATGACCCGAGGAGGGAGATGCGGAGTCAACTGGTCAAATTTACATCACAACTCCTCTTCACTTGATGATGTTTCTGCTGAGAGCTCTAGTTTCTAGCATGACCATCAGATTGTTTTCTGTAAATGTTTTACATGTCATCTGCTGCAGGGTACTATAATTTATGTAACGGCTATCTGTTTTATATGGTGTTATTTTTATTTTTTGTTTTCAGAATCTTGGGACTGTGTTTAAAGTGAGTAATCTCACTTATCATGTATTACTGAATTTTATGTCTGTATACATAAATGGTGTCTTAGCATATTGCATAGTGTTATTAAAGTGTGAATACATATAGATAGATGTGATAGATGTGAATATATTTAATAGCTTTCCACTACTACTATTGTACTGTACACTGATACTATCATTTTGCCCAATCTTGTACCCCGAGAGGGACACCCCTTTCTGCAACAGGTACAGTAAAAAAAAAAGTACCGAATGTGATCATCTGTGCAAACACAGAACAGCGAGCTCAGCTCCCTATGACAGATGCATCACCTCTCATCAAGCTGTCATGTCCACCTTCACCAGTAAAACCCTGTGAGTGCAGCTGTGAGGTTTCCACATCCTGATCCCTGATCTGCACTATGTGTTCAGTGGAAAGTGCGTCACAGGGCAGGAGTCCAGTAAGGCCGGTGAGGAAGTGTGTTTTTAGTGGCAGCGGAGCAGCCGGCCTGATGTCTGAACCCCTGACCGCTGACTCTGACCCCTGCTCTCTGCAGCAGTGCTCTTCTGCTCTGCTACCAGTGAGAGTGAGAGCTGTGTCACTTCCCTTGTTACTCAGCTTACTTTGACGCTTTGTAATCTTCCAAAGTGTGAATTCAAGGAACTCAGTCCACAACTGAACTTTTAGTAAGTACAGTTATATCTCATGATATATTGTAATACACTGTATCCTACAGACTGTGTAGATCTGCTTGTACATCAACATGTGAAATACAACTCTCCCAACAGAATATTGATCTTTGTCACTGAACTGTTCACAACATTATTAATTTGAGGTTTATTTTAAACTTAAGAACAACATGACTCAAATCTTTGTCTGGGTTTCAGTGTCTTTCTAAAAGAGATATATAAGGAACTACGCTGATGCGGTTTCTTGTTGAAAGTTAAATGGCGAGATCAGTACTGCTCTCATATCTCATATTCATGATTATGAGGTTACAGCCACACTTAGTTCATAAGTGTGGCCAAATTCTAAGACTGGAAACAGAAACAGTAAAAACTTGCCTCTCTCATATGAAGCCGATTGAGCAGTGATCTGCAGGTCTATTTCTGACTTGACAGATTTGTACTGAGACTTTGAGACTGTACTCACACTTTGTAAAAAGTGATAGTAGGAATCAACCGTTTCTACAATTAACTTATAATATTCTGAACTAAAACTCACACCACAGTGAAAACTGTTCACATCTGGTTTATCCATTTTTCCTCACACTCAGTGATATGTTATGATACAACCAGACCTGGTTAACAGGAGATTTGCAACAGAAAGGTGTGAAGATTTTACAAGAATATTCTACACCCGGTGGATTCAAATGTCAGCCAGAAGGGACTGAAACATTTGCACTTGAGTAACCTGAAATGTCATGTGAAACTGCTCACAGCTTGGTCTGCTGCATAAAGTGCAGCAAAGAGATGAGAAAGACAAAAAAGAAAACTGTTGCTGGCGGGTCTGGTGTTTCCTTGGAGGGAGTGTTCACTAATTCACATGACGTTTTAAGAGACAGGTTTGTGTTTCATTCTGATCCGTCACTTCCTGTGGAGAAGTGTACGTACCCAACGAGAGAATTTCATTTGGGCAAATTGGGTGAATGTTCAGGGCCTTAAATACGATGGGTGGGACACTGTTTTGACTGCAGCAGCACACATAAAACACTTCGTAGTGGTGGTTTCAGTTTAAGAGTTCTGTTAGAAGTCCATAAAGAAGTGGTGCTTAATTGATCCCTATAGGGAAATTCTTTTTTCTCTCTCTCCACACAGAGATCAAGGGTCAAAATAGGACAAACACCTCGGAGCAGGTAGGGATTCAGTGTCACAAGTTCTCCACAGATTCTTGCTCATGCCCTTAAGTCAAAGTGCCATATCCCAACATGCAGCATGTGAGCTGTACATTTCACTTTCCCTGCAAAAGAGGAACCACTGCAATCATTGTATCAAAAAGTGTTGAATGTGGATGAGCAACATTTCTAGAGAAGCTTTAGAGAATGCCTTCCCTGAACTGAAGTTTACACAACAGCCTTACCATTGGGATGGTCCCTTCACAATTGTGACATGTCATTTCGCAATTATTTGCACTATTGGGGCTTGTGTATGCAGTTAAGTTACCAAGTTATCAACAAGTTGTTAACCAGTCGTGAAGCCACTGACATGTTGTTACACCAGTGACAGTAAAACAAATAGTTTTCTTAGTTCTTTAAGCGTTCTTATAAAAACTTTCCCACAAACAATTTTAAGAGAAATGTTGAGAATTTCAAGCATTCACCTGCATTTTTACAGACATACGGACTTTCTTTCTTCTACTACTTGCACCTTTATTTTGAAAAATAGCACCAGTTAGTTTATTTACAGACTGAACCACAATAACCAAGCACAGAAATATGAGGGGTCAATCAAAAGGACACAATGCAATTCTGATAGAAAGTATAAATGCACATCTACTACATGTAAATGAGGATCAGCATCATGTTTCCAGCTACATTTACATCATCTGTTTGACAACATATTCCCGCCCTTGACTCCAGTGTCCTTCAGTGATTGCATAAAATCACATCAACACCTCAGACTCTTAAATACTTGCTGACCTGAACTATTTACATGTCAATTAAGTCTGGAAAATCAGTGTTGTTCAACAACTTTTCATCAGTAATGTGTGTGTCATATTCTCCATGGTGAGACCCTGTGTTGTCATTTACAAGTTGTTATTGAGCTGTCAGTAACATGAATACAGGCATGCATCATGTCTGTGTCAGGTCTGTAAGTATTCCGTCACTGCGGTGAGGATTTGGACACATCAGCTCTGCCTCATGTGGCATACGCCGCTAACTTCCATGGAAAAACAGTGTGTAAGTGTGAGAGGTAGCGCTGGGCCTGCTTGGGACGTCCTGACAGAATGAGAGTCAGTGAGAGTTTGAGAGTGAGTGGGATCCTGTTCTGGGCTTATATAGCCCAGTTATTTTTAACCGCCCACCCCTCGCTTATTACGGCGTTTCCCCCTCGGACCACTCAGGAAGCACGTTTGGCTCCTTTTCCTGCTCACACGCGGCCTGATTCAAACAGAATCAAGGAATGATAGCATTGAGGCTCTCCGTCCCCCTGCTGGAAAAAGAAGGGGGAAAGGGGGCAGGATGAGGGGGGAGAAAAATGTTTAACAGAAAATGTTGGCACGTGCCAATGGCGTGACATTCAAAGTGATGGCTCCAGTCCTACTCCAATTTCAGAAACCTTCAAATGTTTGTTATAAAACAGCACAGGGAGCAGTGCACATTCATACCTGCTGGGAAGCATTCAACAAAGTATCTTTAATGAATTAACATAACTAAAGAACAGCTGAGTTTCACTGTTAAAGATAACGGTCACTAAACAGCTACCAGTAGCCCACTGTATTTACAATGGTTAATTGCACTGCACTAATTTGAATAATGTGTTACATGACTGTGCATGTTTGTTTGAATTGTTGAGATGCAAAAGTGAACCAGCTGATGAGGAGAACACAGAGACAAGGTCTAATCCTGACAATTTTCATCACACAGACAAACATAACTGTAAATCTTAGTTTTAAAAGAAGCAGTTTCATTACAGCAATATTGTTAAAATTTATTGTATCGACTTGTATTGGCAATGTGAAGTTCTTGAATATGTTTAGTTTGTTACATTTTAATAGATTTATTGTATTGTGTGCTTATAAAACTGTAACATCAACTGTATTGTTAAAAACTGAGAAAAAATGCCCTCTCCCGTATATAAGGAATGAAGTTTTAAGCTTGTGACTAAGTCGAGATAACAAACCAGTTTATCGTCTCTACACACATTAGTGAGGTGAGACTTTGAAAACAAAGGCAATGCACAGCGTTTCATGCTGCGTTCCACAGCACCTCTGCATTAAAACAGCAAGCGTCTGGCTTTCACAGAACCCAAACATGTGTCTCGACAACCAACGTAGCTTTCAGCAAGTGTTATGGAAACCCACCTTTTAAAAATATGCAGCTCACTCCAGCTAACATGGCAGGAATAAAGGATACATGTGGATATAATTGAGCCAGTAGAGCAACTGGGGGATGGGCCCCAATTTATTAGCTGTTAACACCAGGAATCATAGTGGTCCCACTCGTCACACCACAGACACATGGCTTCACTGGCTGTGAAAATGTTGTTTTTTTCTCTCCAAAGTGCAAAGAAAGGTTCTTTTTATTTGATAAATGAGAATGGGCAGCCTCTCAGGGGCTTGAAGTGGACCACTTTGAAAGCACTGGACCATTTTCAGACCAGCCTTTGGACACATGACCATTCAAAGAGTTGGTCACGATCAACGCACGTCATGAAATACAAGTTATTTCGCTGTTGGAAATATTTGTAATGGCTTGTTTTTCACCTTCAGAATAGAGGAACAGTCAGACTATTTTGGGATATACGTTTACTCACTCTCTCCCACCACTGACTGTGCTTGTGAAAATTATTTAATTAGGAATTAGAGGTGTCCATTAAAACATGATTAAGTTTTTACCGTTGTGTTTGTATTTTCCGACCCATCTAGTGTCAGCATGTGAACTCAACTGTTCAATCAACACTTTGAGTATGATGACATTATATAAAGTTGAGTTTATCCTACTGAAAGGTGGGGGAGGCCTGTATGTTTTTTCCCTCGGTGTGGTACGACAGCCTCAGACCGGCACACATTTGAACATGCCGAACTAAACTGTGCCAGCTGTTCAAATAGCATAACCCCAGCCTTGACACAGGTTCCCCATTGAAGCCACGCTTTGCTTGATTGAGTGATCCAGCCTGCAGTGCACTTTATAGTGTACACACCTCGAAATGGCGACATTTGTAAAAAGGCTAATAAAAACATTCCTGCAGCAAGGAATGCTCCAGGTATTTCCTCCCCTACACCTGGTTACGATTCCTTGAGTGCACTCGACTGTTTTAACAGAACCACGCTGTTTGAGAGAGTGGATATTGATCCTGTACTCGTGAACAGGCTTGTGTTTTGCTAAATGAATGACACTGAAAACACAGATGTCTAGAAAAGTGCTAAAAACTGATGCAATTTCAGCCCAAGCTGTCAGAAGCTGATTGTTGAGTTGTTTAGGGAACGAGTGAGTATGGTTTGTAATGTAATGGTGAAATTAATGGAATTATCATGTATGAAATCCAGTCGGAAGCTGTGACAGCTCATCAGCTGTCACAGCTGTATTATTCAAAACAAGGGTCATGAGGTCAAGATGTGACGGACTAAAACCAGACTTTGTGATTAAATTCATATGTAAGTTTGTCAATCTCAGGGTCATATGATATTTCAAAAACTTACATATGAAATTCAATTTCCCTGTCGTACTACTCAGCCTGTAAAAACAGAACGATCTAGGGTGACTCTGTAAAGCCACAGATGATGACTTTTTAAACCTTTTAACCTTTTTAAAGAGATAACACGCGAGAGTCACAGTACTATCAATATCATGTTAATACAGTAATCACTCTAATTTGAATTCTACTTTTGCCCTGTACCAAAGCCTGGAATATGAAATATTTGGCCCTTAGCTTCACTATTCACTAGTACATCAACTGTGAGTGCTTACTGTAACTGAGATTAGCTGCCTGTTGCTACTGAAAATGATGTTATCAGTGCAGTGAAAGCAAAGAAAATCTCAGTAAACTTGTACATAATGATCTGAAATTTTCTATAAGATTCCTGAAAGCCACAGGAAGCTGCAAATTCAGTTATAATTCTCCACAGGTTCATTACTGTGATTAAAACATTCATTATATTTAATTGGAGCCTCTTCACATGCTGTTTAGCATTTGATTATTTTCCCATATTCATAAATAGTTTCCAAATATCTAGTGTGGCAGCTGCCTGGGTTAGAGTAATTACAGAAACTCAAATCCACACAGGTGAGGACTGTTCTCCTCCGTGTTTAAGGGCCGAGAGGCATCGAGAGTTCGCCTGCGAGCCATCCGGCATTCAGTCAGTCAATAAGTCATCAAGCTGTGGCACTTAGGAGGTCAGACATGTTCCTCTGCACATTACAGATGCTATCTCAAAGGAGCACGGGGACATTAACCCAGTCAAACTGCCATAAAATACCCCTGTTAAGCGGGTGAGGGGTGAGAAAGATGCTGTCAGGTGGTAGCTGGTGTAGCGTACTCAGTATCACTTAATTTTTAGCTTCCACAGCATATATCTTGACAAATAGATCTTTTAAAGTGATGGCTGCACTGTGGGACTCAGCATGAGAAAACAGTGAAGTGATTTGTGGCTGCAACAACTGTTAAATCAGTGTCCTTTCCATTTGGACAGTTAGAACAGTTAAAGGGAGTGTTCAGGTGCTGAGGGCGTATCAACAACTGAGTAATTTTGACTTTTGGGTTTGGTTGCAAAAAGGCAGAGAGAATAACAACTTGTGGTTGACAAACCAACGAGATCCGGTGTGTACCGACCATTTGGCACGCGCAGCATTCAGATTTTGATGTGTCCCTCTTTCACTCTGAGGCTGCTGACAGGAATTGGTGTTTGTAGTGTGGTTTTGTCAGCTAACCAGGTGGGTCCATGATGCACAGAGCAAATCCACACCAATGCAAAATATTAAGTTCTTCATGAGTGAAGTGTGCTACCTCAACGGAGAGAGTGGTTTGCTGAGCCACATGTCGGTTTCCTTTCTAACTTTCAGCAGTTTCTTTTGTGGCTATGCGCAATCCACTGATGTAACCTGATTTAAAATCTGTACAAAGTCGTTTACAGTTGGAGGATTTCCATCTATTTTAAATACAGTTGTGTTTTACTACTGTAGCAGAACTGAAAATACCCACACAGCACCCTGTCTAAAGTCTAAAACAGCTTTGAAAACTCCCTGGAGGAGTGAAGTGAGTCAAATTACTTCTGAAGCCGCATACCTAATTGATTTATTTACTACACCTGGCTTCAATAAATGGCTCCAAAGCGCAGGTTACTGGTCTATTTAACACTTTAACCAAGGTATAATTAACTTACTGTAATGGCTCAGGGGCCTCGCCCGACTGGTTAACTTCAAACTCCCCCCTGTCCTCGCTGCTCTTTAATAACCTGTATCTCTCGCATCATCTGAGCCTCCTCACTCACTTCCTGAATGGGGCCCACCGTTGATCAGGCTGTAATTTATGGGCTTTTTAGTGGGGCCAAAATAGACAGGGACTGGTTCTTGTCATGGCTGAAAAGCAGGGGAGTGAAGACCATACTCAGAGCACAGTTGAAATCTAAGATGACAGAAACTGTCATGGGAATAATTGTGATTACAGAACTGTATAATTACTCAGGATGTCTAATTCAAGTTTCAGTGCTTATTGTTGTAATATGTCAAGGCAGGGTCGGGTCTGTCTGTGAATGAATGAGGTTATTACTACAATAAGAGACGTTGACGTAACTGCACAGCGGTGTTCTGTGACTGGCTCTCTTATTCATCATCTGTTCCCTTGAATATGTGATCATCTTGTGTTTAACTGGCTGTGCAAACATGCACACACTCACACACACGCGCGTGTGCATACACACACACACACACACACACGCACGCACACACACACACGCACACACACACGCGCGCACACACACACACACACACACACACACGCACACACACACACACACACACACACACACACACACACACACACACACACACACACACACACACACACACACACACACACACACACACACACACACACACACACACACACACACACGCACACACATGCGCGCACACACACACACACACACACACACGCGCGCACACACACGCGCGCACACACACAACAACTCTCGCAACCTCTGCATCTAAACCACTGACCACATTTCTTAGACGTCTTTAAAAGGTCAAAAGTCAAAGTAACTGTTTCTCTGAGCCCATGACCTCCAGAGAGCTTGAGGTCCTAACCCTCTCAACCTTGACTGACCTGAGCTCTCCTCAAGCACTTATCAGACCCATCTTGTTTGCAGCTCAGCTCAACTGTCAGAACCTGTTCTCACACTGGCTCGTCACCAGACCTGTTACATCTGTTGTCCTTTGACTCTAACCACTCAGGTAATGACTGCTGACTCGATTAATGCCCTTCTTGTTTTTGTTCTAAACTGAGCCCTCACAATTGTCAGCATACCTGAGCACTTCTCAGGTCATGTACTTCAACCTGTGGCAGGCTGAGGGGATAAACACACTTGATCCATACATGCATGGGCTCTTATATGGAAGGAAGACCCCACAGCTGTAGGTGACATTCTTAAATGCAGCTGCTCTGTTTAACCTCAGGAGCTTTTGCTAATCTACCTGCCTGGCACATTATGCAATTCAGAGATTCTTTTGTTAAAGGGATAGAGATGTTATTTCACAAAGGTCTGTATGCATGTGAGTACAACTTTCTAATAACAAGAGATGGAGGTTTAGTTTGAGGAACTGCATTCCTACATGCATTTCCTTAATGTATCTTATTGAATGATGTGCTTATTTAAACATTCATTGTCTCTCATGCAATAAAAAAGAAATCAATTTGTGGAGGTGGTGAAACAGTTTTCTCAGTTCTGCTTTAGACTTTTAAAGAAGTCACATATTGTAGGTTGTCAGTGTATTTTGAGAGCTAGTATTACAGAGGTGTACTCTGGTTTAATGCAGCTGGTAACCACTTCCTGTTTTTCGAACAGTGAATCTTCTCACAGTTTGGCCATAATTTCCTGAAGTGTGTGTTTCGTGTGTGTGTGAGCATGAGCATTTGTGTGTTGTGGGTTAACGCAAACTGAGGTGGCTTGCATGTTTGCAAAGAACAATCACAGTTCCTCTCTACTTCGTGTGGTGCACCTTTAAGAGCTGCAAATACTATCGAACTAAAGATTTATCAAGAATGCATCAATAGTATTCTGACATGTTAGTGTGTGTATGTGTGTGTATGCACGAGCGTGTGTATGTGCAGTTATGCAAATTGGTGTGTCAGTGCAGCTTCATGTGTGAATGTTGTGGTTGTATCATTCTTGTAATGGAATAACAAGTGAAATACACTGAAGCTTCTTTGTTTTTTAACGCTTTCAGGAAACATTGCAGTGCATCATTCACTGTTCAAGAAACATATTGTAACGTTCTTGCTCAGCATCACCGGTAGATTACAAGTCAGATTACACTGTGCTCACATTGTCTTCTAATCTATGCATCTGTCTTTCGAGCGTTGTTTGCGAGCCACGTGGAGCTCTCGTGGGCTCGGGAAAGAGACGTCACATTCTTGCCCATGTCGAATGTTGTCTTTCAAATCAGGGATTAACAGGAACACATGTACACCAGTTGTGTATATAATGTGTGGGTCGGAGTGAGTCGAGGGAACTGCAGGGCCCTAATTTGTTTTCACAGACTCCGAGGTTGACCGTGTTAAGATTTATACTCATCTGGCATTTTTCGCCCTCGCCCCATTGCGTTGCACAAGCCTGACTAATACACTGTTGGACAGGAAACACAGAGCTGGGCCTCACAGCTCAGTGTGTTCTCTGCAGTTGACACTATGATGAGGGATTAGCATTATTATTTACTGCTAATGAAATCAATTGAACAAAAAGACGTTACAAAGAGAAACAGATAATCTAGCAGCTGCATCTCATAGGTAGGTACATGCACCACAAGTTAGAGAAGTGGGCCTGACTTGTGGGGGAAGAGGTTCCCCACTGGTTTTACACAGAGATAAACTGCACATTTTGCTGAAAATAGGTCCTCTTCATCTCTACTTGACCTAGAATTTGTGCGACCACATTGAAGGTTTTTCATCCAACCCTGCTGTTACCTGCTAACTGAACAACAGAGCTGAAATCTGAGACATTAGACACGAAGCTTCACTGTGAAGCCTGTTAACCAAAGCAGCCCTCCCCCTGAAAACCAGAGGGTCCTTCACCAAAGACTGTATAAGATGTCCTCTTTTATCCTGAAATATCCTCATCAGAGGACAAAATGGAGTTATAATGGAAATGTATGGTAGGGTGTGTCGTGTTATGAGAATCCCACAAATTATGGGCTGGTGGGGAATTGTTCTAATCCAGCAAACCAGTGCTGCGGAAACAGAGCTGCCATTTTGGAGAAAGGGAAGGAGTCAGTTATTTCCTGCGTCCAGGCTGAGATCTGATGGATCATGGGGAAGCTGTGTGGGCTATTGTGGTGTTTTCTCAGGGTTAGGGTACCCCACGATTTTGAGGGTTTGGAGGTTTTATATCTGTGTGAAAATACCTGTCAGTGAGATTATAAAATACAGTCAAACAGTGTAGAGGTTATAATTAGGGTCAAATCCCATCCAAATATGGCTTAGATTAATTTCTCCTTGTGATTTTCCCTCTCTGAGCAGGAAAATGTGAGGTACAGTAATCAAAGATAGCGTCTGATTTCAGCTACTTGGTGTATCCTTGATGTCATTCTTTACTAATAATTCACCCTACTTGTTCAGCTAAAGCTTTCATCAGATGTTCAGATGCAACAACGTCCTGGATCACGTTGTGTTTCTGTGGCGTGCTGCTTTTCTTGGAATGTGCACCAGCTCTTTGATTGTTCTGTTTCCTGTGATTTCAGAGGCCCTTTGTCTCTGTATGGTAGCTCACTAATCAGGGAATGCCGTCATAGCTCCCTGTCGCTCTGCCGCTCTCTGCTAATGTCACCCTTCGTGTAATGATATTTTTGGCTCTGTTCTCATGCTCCTTGCAGCCCATTGAAGCAAAAGAGAAAAAAAATGTCTGCATTGGCAAGAACAGTCACCTTTAGGAATGTGTAGAGTAAAAAAAGAGATTGTGGTGTTGGTGGCAGCTGAGCTCCGTCATGAGGCATTACTCCAAAAGTGAAAAAATAACAGTAAATCCCTCTGAACGGGACCTTCCTCTCACCTTCACATGCCTGTTCCTCCTCCTGTATGATTTATGATTTGATATATTACAGGCTACTGGATACATGGATCATTTTTCACATTTTATAAAATGTGCAAGGAGGAACACATATGCCAAGATTGGAGAATCATAATAAGGTTCTTTTTTTCTTTTTGTACTCTGGGTTTCCCCCTCTTCTTTTGCTTAGACTGTGGTTTCATGATGTGTTATGGGATCCATGAAACAACAATGAAACCAGATGTGCTTAGTAATGTGTCTATGTACAGTCTTAACAACTTTGCAGAAGTTGAGAGCTGAGAACACACTATGTAGTCAGTGTGAGAACTCTCTGCCATCTAAGCTTTCTGGAAGAGTGTTTGTTCCCTTTTATACCGTCTCTTAAAATAAGCCCCCTCCCATTGGCTGAGAGCACGCTAGTCATTGAATCACATCAGGCCAATTAGAGAGTAACACTTCCTTTACTGTGAAAGATGTTTCCTGTTGATAGTAAACGTGTGGCCTGCTGAGGGGGGGTGGGGGGTGGGGGTTTGTTGAAACACTGCCAGTGTTTCCCTGACCTTTGTGGCCCTCATGGCGGAAAAACTGATGCTGTCTTTGGGGTGAAGTGTGTGTTTTGACTGTGTGTATGTGTTTGTGTGTTGTACAGCAGTGGTAAAAAAAGTACATCCACAAGGTCCTTGTACTTCACTTTTTGTTAAAGGGAAGTACTTTTCATATATGGTACGTGTTCATTAGACAACTATTGTTACTATTGACTGATCAGATTAATATTTGACACATAGCACATTAAACTTTTATAAAAATGTTACACAATATTAAAGTTTAAACCAAATATTGAGGCTTAAAGGGATACCGCTAATATTTTTTATAAAGGAGGCTGTTACTTTGAAATACTTGTTTGCATTGATGTTTTCACTCAACACACACACACACACATGTGCATCTATGTTGATGACATGGATGTTGACATCATGGATGAACTGTGAATCTGACTCATTTCTGCCGTGTCACGTCTTCCCTGTGTCACAGGCCGGCGCCAACAGCATATCCTGCTGTTTCACACGCTGGTGCCAGCCTGAGATGATGTGAAGTGGTTTTCTCCCTGTGGGAATGACAGCTTCACTATGATCAACTAAGGCAGATCAGATTCCAAGGTTGTATTTAGAACAGCCAACAGATTTGATGTTTAACTCTTTGAGGCGCGCGTGTTGTGTTTTCACAGCCATCTAAACAAACAGAAAACCGCAAGGGATCTTTTTTTTCACCCTCCTTTTTGATGTCTGTGAGAAAATAAGACACACAAAGGTTAAGAATCTTTGAAGCCTGAATCCTTGTGTTATCTCTGAAAACTTCTGGTGAAAAATCGCTGTCTGCTGACCTCTCACAGGGCTCCAGTGACCAGTCTCACCCCTCACGCCCACCTGTTTCTGCGGCCTGCGTAGACTCATGCTTGTTTACTTCTAATGGGACTCTGCTGCAGAGTTAAAACCGAGGGGCCCGATGGTTGCGGCCACAGGTTAGAGGAATGTCTACCGTCTGGACGGGAAAATGTAATCAGCTGAGATCAGCGAATTAGAGGCCAGTTTCTCTTTCTCCCCTTCATGCTCTCACTTTTCCTCCATATGCTTCTCACGCATACATTCACTCTCAGTTTTTCTCACTCAGTCATACACACACACACACACGCACACACATGCACACACATGCACGCACACACATGCTCTTTCAGATGAAGAAAAATGACACCTTTTCTTTCAGCTATTTCCTCTGTTTTTACATACTTGTGCCTGGGGTACAAGAGGCAACCTTGTGTTTTCATGTGACAAAACACACAAGAAGTCTGTGTAGATTTGGGAGAAGTGAATAGCCTAATTCATCATTCAGGGTTAGACTTGTCTCAACCTCATCTGGGAATATCTCTATCTACACTTAAAAAGTGGGACTGTTGGCACTGTCTCTTGAGCTTAAAGGAACTACAACTCAGTCTTGTCCTCCATTTGACTGATGACTTCTCTGGAGAGTCAAAATTCCAGAGTTTAAGTGTGGTTTTACCTAAACGCTGTAAGCCTGTGTTTCTCCTAAACTTCTCCTGTTCAGCAGAAGGAATAATATTTTATGATAAAAAAATACAGAGTTTTCTTGTAATCTTGCTGAGCCTCACAGGAACCTAAAGTCCAGTTTTAAGGGGAAAAGCAGCCTTGAAGATAATGAAAATATGCAGAATCCTCTGAAGACAAAGGGGGCACAGTTTCCTCTGAAACCATCTTTTTGCAACAATGAAGAGATAACACTCCGAATTGGGGATATTTACTGGTGAATTTCTCTGTTCAAGGAGCTCCTCTCCCATGACTTAATCACATGTATATATATATATATATATATATACACACACACACACACACACACACACAAATATGGTCATGGTCAAACAATTTGCTGGAAATGCTGTAAGCATGTATTGGATGTGACACGCAAGACAAGTGTCACTGACAGTGTAGAGGTTATATTTGCTGATGTGTCATTTCAGTGGAACATGTGGAGATGAGTTTACTGCTGGTTGCCAGCTACTTAGTATGTGGCGCAATTACTGCCTGTCCTTTAATTTAAAGGCCTAAACCAAGTCCATACAATACACTTTTTCACATCCTCTAGATGCACAACAGCTGTCATTGACGGCAAAATGACGGTGATCCATATCTCTCCTAAGTACTGAGTGTTGCATAGGAAAGAGTGATTTAGTCAACAGGGAGTGGTTTTGGACGCAGGCGTATTGCAGATTATTAAAACACATTTGTCGTTCTCATCATTACACACAGATGTTGCCTGATCCACCAGCACTGAAATCTTGGGGAAATGTTATCTATCATCAATTATGCAAAAATTACATCTTTCAGTGTGTTTGTGATACACGATTCATTGTATTTAACAGTTTAGTGTTTGTTTCATTTCACCTATTCTATGCAGTGTTTTGTACTTCAATTCATAGCAACACATTATAAAGTAAACAAGCAAACAACAAGTGCCTCAAGCATAAACGAGTAAATGTGTTATTTTCCAGCAGTGACGATTGTGTGCGTCTGTCAGCGCACTCATGTGTCACACTGTATATATTAACTCTCACCAGAGGCTTTATTTCTGATAATTAAGCCTCCTCAGTGGATGTTAAGGGTAACAGGTCAACCACAGGCACGCTCACCCCATGCTGGAAGTCCTCTGTTGCCCGTCACGTACACTCACTCTCACACATTCTCACTCACCCTCACACACATGTTGATAACCACACTTGTAATGTGAACCTTACTGCTGAGAAGAGTAGCCCTATAATTACAGAGCAATGGTGGGAAAGCCATAATCACACAGACCCAAATAGAAATCTGAATCAACAGATGATTCCAGATTGTTTCGTTCCCTCTGTTTACACAAGGTCGTTTTGATTTACATTTGGAACTGGAAAAACCTATTGTCCCTCACACAAATGTTAACATTTCTCTGACTGAGCTTTTAAGAAGCCTATGAGTGGTGATATGTAATTGTCCTGTTGTTTTTTTGCTTTCACTCAGAGACCACATCAAAGATGCTTTTCTATTGCTTGCCATACGATAGAAAGGCAGTTTGATGCTGATAAAAACTGATTAAAAAAAGGCGTATAGATTTTAATCAGCTCTGAATAGCACGCTTGTGCTGGCTGGCATACACCTGACACCACAGTGTTATTCTGTTATACACACAAACAATACATTTCCTCTATTTCAGTCCAGCTAATGGAAACATTAAATGAGCAGAAACTATGACACCTTCATGGTATGATGATTAGATGTAATGCACATTTTCTTTCCATATAAATGTATGTTGTTGTAACTGGAGGTTTGGTCACCTGTTTATAGGCTTGTTGATCATGCATGAGACGCATTGACCTGTTTAATGAATAGTTGGCAGGAAATGTTCTTCATTTGGACCATTTTGGTTTTTATGACACATTCTGAAATAATTTCCTTTTTTGTAATATACAGTAACGAACTCCAGGCTCAGTGACAAATCTACAGGAAAAAAGAAAATCCACTGCATCATGCTACATGTCATTAATTTAAACATACAGTAGGTGGGATTGTTTTATGATTAGTCTCCATAGTAACAGTCTTTCTGATGACATAGCGGTCAAAGTACAACATATAAAACTTGTGTCATAGATGTGACTGTTTCTTGCCTGTCTGTCTATCTACCTATCATTATGAACAATTCATCATCTGTTTTCTGCATCAAAACTCAGCCGTTTGTCACTGCAGCTTTAAAAAAAACACTGTTTAAAACACTGTCGTTGCTCAATGGCAATTGCCTAAGACACCCCATTCCTGGGAAATGAATGCATGCCCTTGTTCCAATTTTAGTTTTTGCCCGCCACCATGGGCTGCTATTTGGTCTGCCATTTCTCAGGGTTGTGGGCTTCTTTAATGAGCACTTTGATCCCACTCAGGTCTGGCGCTGGTGTTTACGCGACCCTTTAGAAAAAACAAAAAAAAAAAAAAAAAAAAAAAAAAAAAAAAAAAGAAAAGAAAAGAAAAAGAAAAACGTATCTCATTCTCTGCTAAAGACCTTGGAGCTGTGGTGTCCAGTGTAGCAACCCCGGGGACCTCATCTTTATCCTCTGACCCTGAGTAACCGCAGAGAAGTCGTAGTCAAGTGCACTTCCAAGTTACAGCAGGGTGGTTGTGGATTTACTGTGGAAAGTACAACAACAGATGAGAAATGTACACTAGAGGAGGGTCAAGAGGGACAGAAAATGAAACTAATATTGAAACATTTCCAGTCAAACTGTCAGATTCCTTTAGATTATGAGTTTTCATTGCAGATGTCAGTGTCAGTTGTTTTTTCAAGTTCATTTACAGTGTAACATGTGTTCTTTATTTGGAATTCTCTTTATCAGTCTCATAAATTTCATAACTGAGCTACAACAGCTTTTTGGCACTACACATCAGATATTTCATATCCAGCGTAGACTTGACATGGAGCAGCTGTGTGGTGAGGATGAAGGCTTAAATACATTTTAAGTTGTTGAATTTGCATGCTTTCATGTGACTTACGTAATAATACGTAATAAGTCGACAACTCCATATCCTCCATGAAATTTAAATTTAAATTACACAATATCCTCAATATATTGATTATATTGATTTAGCTTAATTTGATAAAGACGCAAAAGGTTTGACAGCTTTCGTATCATGAAAGCTCATACTTTCACACTGACCTGCCAGCGGGTCAATCAGATCACAATCTTTTCAACATATAATCGTGATCCATAATCTGTGTTGCTATCTTCCTTCAATATTTTGAAGCGTATGAGGACCAAGAGATGAAAGTTAAGCTCGTCACTTTAACACTTTGGATTGGACCTATGTAAAACATCTGTTCAAAATAAAATTCAAATTCACAACTAAAAAAATAATATTACATCGAAGACACTTGCAGATTGTACTGTCTATTTATTGTAAGTGCCATCTTTGACTGTGACACGCTCAGTCATATCGTTTGCTGCATTTATCATACTTTTTGTCTGACGCGTCAGTCAGTAAAAATTGTTCGATGTTTTAGAACACTGCGAGATGCAGACAACTGTGGTGAAACACTCACCGCATTCATATAGATTGTTTCTGGTTAAGATGGCTGAGGAAGATCTGTCATATTACGCAACAAAGTTTACAGATAAGCTGACTGAGTAATATCTGAGTGAGCATAGCCAAAACATTGCTACGCTACTGACGTCAACTTTTTTGGCACACATGCTGCCAGCCCACGGTTAACTGTTTTTCAACTACGTCATGTATAAAAGAGATAGAAAATTGTTATGATAATTTAGTTACTACTGCTATGAGGCAATCACGCTCATGGTTTGTGAATAGTGTGGATCTGTGTTATAAAGGCGAGTAAGTGTCATCAAATCATGAGCATCTTATAAACTTCTATATAAAATCTACTGTGCAGCCAAACATGGTTAAAACCAACAACATTGTGCTGTAAATTGATGCTCAAGATACTGTAGCTATGGCAGCTAAAATATTCATATTTATATTTGAGTTTGTGGCGGTGGTAAATAAGGGAGCTGTACAATTATGAAATTATGAATTTATATAATATACATACATATGATTATAACCTCAAGTCAAAATTCACAATTAGTTTCACATGGATTAGAATAGAGATGAGAGAAATCCTATGCTATGACTCAGAGGTATGTGCGTGTGCGTGGACATAGTCTTTTAACAACGTGGACAATCGCTGAGGTGAGTTCTTTTTATGTCCCTGAAGTCATCAGCAGGAATTACCACATTCCATCAAATGAATAAGCAGCTGTATGTGGAAACGATACAATAAAGCAGTTCAACGAGGCGTGCTAAATGTCCCAGGCTCATTCATCATTTAGCACGAAGTTTCATCCAATGTCAGGTTTGGCAAAAACTCTGTCCTGTTTCAAACTGTAGGAGCAATGTGGATCAACCAAGCAACCAAACCAGACAAACAGTATGAAACACGTGTCATTGGTCTGTATACTACTCATCCTGGGAAACAGTAAAGAAATGCACTTAAGGTGTGTAACATCACATCAGTGTCATTATGATTTCACCTTAGAGTGGGTGAGGGCTACTTCATATCACTCTGAAATATTAATCTCTAAATCCTGTTCAAAAAAGGAAGACAGGATATGCAAAGACTGCATAACTGCCAGGGTGACAGGTGTGTTTGTGTCTGTGTTTGCTTTTGCAGACTCAACCTGAAACTGAGATAAAAACAAAAGACACAAATATGGTTTTATGACTTTACACGACTTATGTATGTGCTTTAAGATATTTGTAACGCACACACAGTGAATTTTCTCATCCTTGCTCGGGCAGCAAAGACAGACTTGGACAATGTGATGGGAACTATTTAGAGCCAAAGACAAGAAGACAACTTGCATGTTGATTTAGTGAGTCACGGTTGTTGCTGTTTGCACTAGGCTATTAATCACAAGAGTGTATGGCCATGTGAGCGGGTGGAGAAGCAGGATCCTGCTGCAGGTAGATGGACCAATCACATCACTCATATAAGACAGGCCAAAAGAAAAAAAAGAATAAATAAAAAGGCATGTAAAGGAAACCAAAAGTTATGCATTCACATGCATATTCACGTGTAGAGGATGGATTAGTGAGAGGTGGATCAGAGGAATTAACCAGGTGTAAATGGTAGTCAGGCTGGATGCTTTGCCTGGACTTGCCTTGTATGTGCCCATCCACGTGTTCTACATACCCATGTGTCAGTGGTTGTGAGTCATGCCAGACAACGTTGTTTGCCCAGGCTGCCATGACTCAACACAGGCTTGTTGGATGGGACTGGGACTGTCGATCTTTTCTCATGTCTTAAGTGCAGTATCTGTTTGACTTGGGCTCTGGAGAGGTATTCCTGTATGCGTTTTTCTCATGCAACTGAATTGAAATCCATCTTAAAAGCATCTGAATCTGCCTCTTACATGTCACTCAAGATTACTTTAGGTCTTTACAAAGGCATCAACCATGTTGACAAAGTACATGCAAGGGGATGCAAGAGTAAAGTTTTTTTTTTCTAACATAACACACTACATAAGTACACACACACAGTTCTTTGCTTGGAAAAAGTGCGTGGGCGACTGTCAAGGCATGTGTTGGTGCCCGGCCAAGGGTTACAGCCTGATGGAGACAGCGTTAACCTCAGTGCTGATACAGAGACATTATTGGTGTCTTATCTCGGTCCCGGGATACCTAAGTCAGCTATACACCACTTCAGCAATAGAATTTTATAGCAACAGAAAAAATGGCCATAAACATAAAATGAGTGACTGATAGCTGCACTCGACTGAAGGATGCCCTCTAATTAGTGTGTTTTATGAGCCCAGGATCCACAGTGAAAACATGTTCGTGCTGCGTCGGAGAGCAAACACTGCCTGGGAGGTCAAAGTGGCTGTAGTGAGCTCTGAAGTGTCCTCAGACCAAGTTCAGAGCTGTACGAGGGAAGTCTCACGTTAGACCTTTGGTGCCAGTATCTTGTTTGCTAATTGCTTGGTTAATTACAGTGTGAGTAATGGGACCATTTCAATGTGTAACAGCAAAGAAATGATAAGGTGTCACGCATTCATTCTTTCTTGTATCAGCACGGTTTAGTGGCTGATTTGTTGTACAGAGCAGAACCAACACATAACATGTTGAAATGAAACCACGGCAAACCACGGCAAGCTCCTTAAAAAATTATAATAGATTTTATTTTGTGTCTTGTGTATGAAATAACTATTAGATAATAATAAATATCAATGATAAAAATTAATAAATAATATGTATTAAATAAGTCTTATTTAAGGGCCTACAGTCACCTGTCCCACACACAGTATGATTCTTGAAAACTGTATCCTCAACTGCCCCAAAATGTATCTACTTCTCAAGTTGAGTTATTAGTTTGAGTTGTTGCAGAACTTGGCAGTGTCTTATGTCTCTGGAAGGAAGGTTCGTGACCATTACCATTTCTTGGAAAGAAGGGAGAAATAGCAGATTTATGAAGAAAGAAGTTATTTCTGCATGTCTAATAAAAAATTAAACAAGTTGCAACAACAACATAGCTGATGTAAGGTAACATTAGGGTAACATTGGGTCACTTGTCTTCCATAATTCACAGTGAGTGAACACAGGGCTAATGAAGGAAGGAATTACCCTTTGTTAGTGTGGGTGGTGCCATCTCCAACTCTTCCTGTCCATGTTTCGAAGTGCAAATGAACAAAATGTAAAAACTGGTTACTGTTGAAAGAGAATGACTTTATATATAAAATGAATATAGTGCAGACTTACTGGGTTAACACTGTGGCTAAAGTTATAGATAATTTAAACTCTTCACTAATGAGATGATGGCACTTTTAAACAAAAATGTTTGCCAAGAAATAAAAACAAAACAAAACAAAAAAAAAAGCTGTTAAGTCTTATGACATTTCAGGGATAAATCCTCCAGAGAACCTTCCAAAATATCCTGTTTCACCTGCTCCTGAGTGAATGAACCAATGAGATCTCATACCCAACAACTCGCAAAGAAAAGCCCTTTAAATGATTGAAATATTTCAAATGCTCCTTCACACAAAAGAAGTAAAAACAAGGGAGTTGAGTGAGAGGCATGGGAGCTCCCCCCATGACCCTGTGGTCACCCAGAAAGTGGGAAGGGTTAATCCCAGTTTACACTGACCTCACTCAGCAGCTCCTCAGCACTGCAGTGATAAACATGAGTATGAGGGAGATTCTCCTCTCACCTGAAGACATCACAGTGCCCCCAGCCTGACCCCTGAGGTGCCGACAGACTCGACATGACAACCGTACTGTGGGGAATAAGTAAGAGAGAGAGAAGCACTGGAAGCCACAGGGTTTCTTTTTCAGACACGGAAAATTCATATGTCTGTCTATCTCATCTATATGGTAAAATAATAACATTCTGTGATGGAAACAGTTACACATTGTGTGATTAATGCCGTGAAACACATAACACAAGACAACAGAGGAAGTCACGTATAATGTAGAAAGTGAGTGGTTGCTTAATGCAATTTGCAACTATGTCTTTTTATGTCGTCAGTTCTGTAAATTCAGTCACAGCTCAGATACACGGTGAACTTCTCTCTTCAGTCAATAGTGAATGTTGATGTGAAGAATGAAACTAAAACTGTTTTTGTTTGTTTTACAAGCAGTGTGCTCAGTATGACTGGCAGTGTATGGTTCTATCAAGCCTTTGATTTTTGACTGAAATGTGGCATCAAACATTGGTCAACATTGGCTGTTTTTGGTTTCTTTCCAATTCACAAGTCACATGTTGTTTCATGCTAATGCTGTCTCAGCAAAGCCAAAAATAATGCCAAATTACTGGTGAGGATGACTTACAATCACCTTTGTCATAGCAATCCTGACAAGTTCCAGGTGACAAGCTTAGTGCAAGTTTGGATTTGATGTGGTGTTACGCATACAACTGGTCCAAACAGGACTGACAAAAATTAAAAAAAAAAAAAAAAAAAATCGTGAGAACAAAAGACAAAAGACAAGAAGAGAAAGACATTAAATACACAGAGAGAGGTAGCAAAGAAAAGAAAATGTGAGATGAATCATAAAACTCACTGTTTTCTTGTCTCTTGTGTACTTCAGAGAAATTATCTGCTGCTTTTCCTGCAGCAGATAATATCCCTGCTATCATTCTAGGTAAATGCAGAGTTCAAAGAATGTCAGGAAAACTGTTTGCAAAGCACTGGGCGTTGACATTAGCTTTGAAACAATTTGTTTTTTCATTTTGCACTTATCTTTATTTCTATCGATAAGGTGAAGTTGATTCATCAATGTCAAAGGTGGGTTTTTTGTTTTGTTTTTTTGTCACCAACTGGATTACTTCATTTCTAATTTTTCAAAGTGATTAACGTCTAATCTATATGCTCTGCATATATTTGTTGGACGATAGCAAGACGTACATTTTGGAAACACCTATAAATCAACTTACATGACTATGAAAACATGCCCAGACTCAAGGTGTGTTATGTGTTGAATGGGCTAATAAAACTATTACTACATTCCATATGTGTGTTTACCTGCCCGCTCAGGTCTCGTCTTCAACCACACCCTTACAATGTTTTTATAGTAACATCTACATTCATGTAACTGAATTACATGTGAGAATACACCTGCATATTTCTGTAGGTACTTGTACAAGCAGATATAAATAGTTCAAATTTATTGCTTTAGGAATTAATTCTGTTTGTGCCGGTGCATTATGTGCAAATCTGCACATATGTGCAGATCTGACAACGTGCAAACTTGACAAAATATACTACAGTAAATTTCAACTGAAAAACATGTAACTTTTGAAAATCAGCAGCAGAATTATTGCTTTTCTTCCTGGAGGTGCATACAACACTGAAAAGGGTTGTACAAAGTGAGAAAACTCCTACAAACCATTTCCAGAGAGTGTTTTCTTCCTGCTTTGTTTACATGTACAAGCAATAAAACTGTAATAAAAACGATCTACAGAGGAGCTGCTTGAGCGCAGCCTCCCAGTAAAACATTACCTGAAGCTTTGTAGGTATTTTAATGAGCACATCATAAACCAAATGTGCACTTCTGTTGACAAAGAGAAAAAATAAAAGGAGCACTGGCTGCGTTCTGTCTGTCTATTCACAAAGCGCTTTTTGTGCTGCATCTGTCTGTTACTTTGTAATTATTTACCAGTTATGAGAAGCATCAAGTCATGCAGGTAAAGCCAGTTAAGGGTTTGATTCTGTCTCAGGTAACCACATAAAATTCCATATAATCCTATAACTCTTCTTAATACCTGTGATTTTTTTTTAATGTTTGGTTTTGTGAAACTCAGGCCTGTTTGTGGAGGAAACCGAGGAGCCTTCAGCTGTTTGTTGGTTTGTTGGCTTTGCAAAAATACACAAAAGTGTGTTCAAAGTGAGCTCACAGGGTCTTAAATCTGGTGATATGCCCCTGCTGTGTGACCAGAGGCTACAATGTATTGCCAAAAAGCCTTGTGTTCCAGTGACTCAGCCAAACTTTGTTTTTTTTTGTTTTTTTTTTTTTTATTTTGAGGCAAGAAAGAAGTAAGATTTGATGAAGATTGCATCATGTCAAACCCATTATCAGCAGCAGAAGTGCTTCAGCTGGGCGTGCTTCCACACACACTCACATAAACACACACACACACACACATACCCCATGCACCTGTGCAGGACTGTGCTGAAAGGGACTGATAGCAGAGTAAAAGAACTTGACATTTGTTTTCCTAATCACCTGCGACACCTCCTTTCTGTTTGTGCAGAGCAAGAAGTATCACACAGCTCAACAAAAGCTCCATTTACTTGCTGTCCTTATTTGTCCAAACGTGTTTCCCTCCAGCTCCCTGAAACCACAAGCTCATTATTTCATCCTCTGTAATGTTAGCTTTTAAATCCACATCAGCACACTCATTTGTGAGAGATTGTAAATATTTATGCAGCGTGTCACAAAAACACACACACAAATACACACACACACGTGCACATGCACCCAACTGGCAAACAGACACACACATGTGAGCACACTTGCACCCTCCCATTTGTTCAGATTTCCTCCTTTTATTTTCAGTGTGAGCTGGAATAGTTTCACTGGTGACTTTGTGCTGGATCTGTGAAATCTTACCAGATTATTCAAGCACATAAAAGTTCTGTGCTGTTTTGCCTGATTGTAGTTGTTGTTGTTGTTGCATAGTTCTTTGTTTCGGTGAGTAAAATGATTGTGCAAATCGTACTTGTAAAACACTTTTACACTGAACTGTACGTTGGCCGGGAGGTGCAAACCAAGATTACAAAATGTGAAACACTTTTACATAGCTTGAGACAAATGTACATTTTAGAAAACATTTTTACATATCATAAAAGGGAATGTACCAACTCAGCCAATAAGATGTCGCTGTCCATCTTGGCTGCCCATGAACTCTATCAACAAAAACTTGTAATAGCTGTTCCCTGTTATCACTTCACATTCAATCCTGGAGTTGGTACATTCCCTTTCCGGTTGATGGTTGATATTTGTAAATTTGTTTCGGGACTTGTAAAAGTGTTTCGCCGCTTGTAAATTTGTTTTGCCGTTTGTTGTGTTTCGTGTCTTGTTCATTTGTTTTCTGAAATGTAAATTTGTTTCGAGACTTGTAAATGTGTTATGGTAATGTAATTTGTTTTATGATGTTTTCTAAAAGTGTTTCACGTTTTGTAATCTTGGTTTGCACCTCCCGCCCATCGTAGAACTGCTCTTTTCAAACGTTTCTGCAGAAATGCTAAACGGAATAAAATGGTTTCATTTCATTTGAATGGGAGGTCAGTCAATAAATAAGGAACTGTATTTGGTAACAAGCTGTTGAAACCATTTATTTTTTTCATTTTGATGCCACAGTCTGAGGTTATGTAATTGAGACAATAGATCAAACTGTTTTGTCGATATTATAGCGTTAACGTTTTTTATACTCCATATCATGCACATTTAAATATGTTTAATTGAGATGAAATACATGTAACTTAATGAAAAAATCCCAACTCTTGCATTTCATGACAGTAAATAACAAACAGCTCACAACTCTTCTTTTAGAATATAAAATCTGTGCTGCAATCGTATGACTGCTGCTGCTCTGCCTTGTCTCCCTCTGCTCACAGTGTTTTTCCTCCTTCACAACCAGTTATTTTTTTTTTCTTATCACTGCAACATTAACAGAAGGATTAATGTTGTGAATGTTGTCCTTCAGTCATAAATAGACTAAGACACAATGGGCCTGTGGGAACAGACACATAGGAGCTCACAGTATTTTTTTGTCAACTTATTTCAGTTTATATCAAAACACAAGGATGTTCAGTGTAGCTGCAACATATGAATACAGCTGAAATGATCAGAGAAGACTCAGGTATCAGCATGTCACATGTATTAAAGGACGGAGGTTTTGAATGTTTGGCTTTCCAACATGAAATGTTAATAACAGTCATTTTAAACAGAAGCTCTGGATTAAGTTGGGGCCTCTTAACTCTTTGGGCCCCTGAGCCATGCCTGGTTGGCCTCCTCAGTAATCCATCCATGCCATCAGTTGTGTTACAACTGATTGAGCACTGAAATTTGTCACTCTACTGCAACCTTCAACTTAAACTCTTCATGACTAAAATGATCTGCCGTTATTATCGTCGTAAAAGTATAAACATTTGGATGTGATGTTGAGTGTGTTATTTCAACAACATATCATAACATATCACATCTTCAGATTGCAGTGTAAATCACTAATATCACTTTTAACTTTTTTGTAAATGATTAACCAATGATTCATTCTGCCCTCCTAGCTTCCCCCCCCCCCCATCACCCTGCGTCTCAGGTTGCCTGCAGTCAGGTGTGATGGCCCGAGGCCTTTGGTTAAATCCCCAGCCCAGACGTCTGCACAGCCCTGGTCTGCCTCATTGGGAGTCTTGCATTGATTGTCGCTCCAGCCCCCCTCTCCCTCTTTGTTAATGGGAGCCTTGCATTGTGAGGGGCCTCTTGTATTATTGTCTTGCTGAGTGCTGAAGTACTGGCTGCCAAGGCACCGGGCTGCCAGCAGCTCCTGTGAGGTCTTGTTGACCTGCTGAGCCACCAGAGAGTCGATCAGGGCACCGAAAAACCCCATCAGGACCGAAGAATGTGGGCAAGCTGCTGCTGTCTGGATTAAAGACAGACTCAAACAGTAGCCAAACACAATGGGGATATGTAAATGCAACAATATCAGGTAAAAATATAAAAACACAACCTGCCCCTAATAGAAAATTAGCTGCAACTGAAGTTGTTGTGTAAGAAGCAAGAAAACATTTAAGTAAATGAAACTTGAGAAAAGTGGTGGTTCAACACAGATTGAAATAATCTGAAATAAAAGACAAAATAAACACAGAAACAGTGAATCATTCAGCTGCAGCTGCGAAGATAAAGGAATGTGCAGTATTTGTTTTCAGACTCCATGTTAATGCAGGATGCTGTAATCAAATCGTCATATCAATATCTGCCTCTTTCTGCCAACGGGTGTCTTGAATCCTCCCGCACAGTTGCTTCAAAGCCATTGTTTTACTAAACTGATCAAAAACGCAGCTGCTATCAGATCAGGGGACGTTTTAACATCTGTCAACAGGAGAAACAGGCAGGCAGGAGAAACTGTGAGACTATTTCTGTCATCTGTGGTTGGTTCTCTCTCTCTCTCTCTCTCTCTCTCTCTCTCTATATATATATATATATATATATATATATATATATATATATATATATATATATATGACAGAGAGAGGTATTTACAGTTCACATTAATGAATAAACAGTGTTGTCTTTGAATATTTATTTAGTCAAAACATGTCTAATATATCCAAATAAATAATGGTTAATAAAACTGGCTGATCCGCATCTTTTAAAACATTGGCCATTATATCAAGTTTTGTGGGAAAATTGAATTCCCCAGTGAAAAGGAAATACATATATACAGAAGCATTTGGAAACACAAGCTGCAACATTATACTGACGGTCATACAGATAAACCCGAGGTTACCTCTTCAGTGGAGCCACTGGAGGGATGTGCACTGGACTCATGTAACTGAAGCTCACAGTGAGTGTTGGGGGATAATGGCGGAGGCTGAGCCTGCTCCTATTGTCCACCTGCATTGTGTTACATGGGAATGAGGACGACAGGAAACCTACCTTTTGTTGAACTCTTATATTTTGTATTATCACACCAGCGCTGGTCGGTTCGCATGCACAAAAACCAGAGCACGCACAAACACCACACACACACACACACACACACACACACACACACACACACACACATTTACATCATACGCGAGCTTCATGAGCTTTATGTTTTACTTCAAAGGCTGGAAATCTCCACACAAAGAAAATGACAGGAGGCAAATTAGAAGGAGGACACGGGTGCTTCTTCAGAGGGAGAGGAAGCACATCGGAAGCACCTTTAATCTTCCACAACTCGGCCAAACTGAACACCCGGAGGAAATGACGTTGCATGGTTTACTCTGAAGCCACGCAATATCACACAGCAACATACAAAATTTGTTCTTCACCCAGATATTATTGTCCACAGAGTTATACAGGTTATGTTCTTTAATATTCTGAGCTTCTCTGTGAACATCTTCTTTGACAAATTATGTTGCTAATCCGATGGGACAATGAGAAGAGTAGTCTAATGAAGAATTATAATCCAGTAACACGAATGATGCTTCATTGCTTTTACTCAGAGGATAAACAAGTTTCTGTTTTGTTGTTTGAAAGTTAAGCAGGTTTCCTAAAATGCAGATGTATAATCGCACAATAAACCTTTTTCTTATTGTTTATCTCATTCTGACTAAAAAAGTTTGCTGTCATGATTATTGTTTTGTTTTTACAACATCAGAAGCTGGAGGGCTTATCCTTTCATTCCCTTTGTTCTACAGTTCCCTGTGTACCACACAGAAAGATGAAAAAAGAGAGAAATCCAAACATGATTCTTTAGTAATGAATTGAAAGAAATGAAGCACTAAAATGATATTTGATGTAAATTGAAACCTTTAAAAGAAGCCCGTGCTGCTCCAGCAGCCCAGCTTAACTCATCATCTCCTTCTTTGTGACAACCCGTAATTGCAGGCGTTTTAAGCAGCCCTGGAGATGTGTTGTAGATAAGCTGTCCAGTTTAACACAGTCAAAGCTCCTCAGTCGTTTCTTTTGGGCACACCATTCCCGTAGGCTGCAGATTTTCTGCGGCAGTGTCGTATTTCAAAGATGTAATGTTGTTCAGAACACATTAGAGTACGATGACTGATTCATCTTGTAATTAGCGGCGGGGAGATGATCTGAAATGAAAGTCTCATATTCGAACGACAGTTTCATTCCTTCAGCTGTAGAAGACACGAGACTCTGAAAGGACACTGGAGAACAACAGTTGTTTATGTGATTAGTGGTCACAGCTTTTTAGTAAAGCAAACTCTTTAATTACAGAAAACACCAATGGAGGTAAATGCCCCGTCATCTGATAGCATCTCGGCTAAAATAACCCCTCCTCCCTCCCCTGCTCCTTCTTCTAACACCAGAAACTAAAGACAGGTAATGAAGCTGTAGCCCTGAGGTCTCTCTGTCCTTAAACTAATCAAGAATGACAATAGGAGCACATCTCATTTGTTGTGATAGAAAAAAACAAAACAAAACATTAGGACAAAATTAAACAGCTGTTTTTTCATGTGGGAGTTTAGATATGACAAGCCACCAACAATGATTGTAAAGATTTGACCCAAGATCACACTCATGTTTACTGGAACAAACCTGTGTGATTTTAGAAGGAGGATTTCCAAGCAGAATTTCTTGGCAAACAGGAGTGAGTTCTTGCTTGTGGCTGATTAACATCCTGTGAAACCCAAAATGAGGAAGCACTTGCTTTTACTTGACTCATCCAGCAGCGGTTTCCTTTGATTAGCTGCAAACATTGGATCTGTTTTTTTTCTGTACTCAAACCTGCCAAAAAAAACCACCAAAAACACCAAAAAAACAAACAAACAAACAAAAAAAACTAACATACACAGAATTCGAAAATTGTTTATGATGCTGTTTGAGTAAAAGTGAAGAGTTAACTTAACCAGACTGAGCTCCTCAGGCAGGTCTTTCTAAAAGCCAAAGGGTAGGTCACCTTCGGTCTTTAACCTTGAGAGGGGAAAAGTCAGGTGAGGATGGTGAGGATCTCAGGTTGCAGAGAAGAATCAGCAGCCCCAGAAAGAAAACTGAAAATGAAAGGACACAATAGTAACCAGTAAAAACTGCTGATCACATCTAAGAAGTGTGTATACACACACACATTTAGGTTATAAACAAGGAGATGTCAGATATTTGTTTCCTAAAATACACATTTTTTGTGTTAAGTTCAATCAATGCTGTTATTCAGAATTTATTTTCTGAATTTGCAGAATTTCATCAGTTATGTTTGGGTTGCAGAACACGTGGCACACAGGAGTGTGACACCAGACTGTGTATGTGTGTGAGTCATGTATGTGATTAGATGAAGGCAGAAAAAAAGCTTACGTGCGAACGCTTAATACAGTGTCTCCTGCTTCACACTGAGCCAAGATCGCGGTCATTCCCTGAGGCTGAACAAGTGCAGGAAAAGTTCAAAATTCTTCCTGCAAACATAGGTGTCATAGGAAAACAGCATTTAAGTCACTTTCTTTTGATCTAGATCATGTCTGACACTGAAAGGACTGAAACACTGAAACTCTTATTTTTTTTTGCCCCAACAAGACTTTAAACAAACTTACTACAGATATGTGCGTCCTGTAACGATTGTTCCCCAGAAACTCAGCACTGTGACAGTTTGTAAGCCTTTTACCTGTCGCTGTAAAATATGAAACACAGATTAGCTTTATATTAAAATTCTGATTCCCGAGGAAAGGTCAAATGAAGTCATCTGCATGGTTAGATACCAAAAAAAAGTACTGGAGATTATTTTTATGGCAAAGGTGAACTGACTCTTACAAATAAAAGCATTTCATATTGCTCATTATGTTTTGCAAACAAACTGGAGGTTTTCTGTCAGTTTCCGGTAAAATGACAGAAAAAAAGGAGTTGCAGATGATGCAGAAAAGAAATTATTTGTATTGCAGGAATATTGTTGATGCTAGTGCGTAATTGGCCGCGTGAGAAGGCATGAGTGTAAAAACAACGTACTATGTTGCCGGCAGCTTGATTTCTGTGTATGAGTCACTGTAACCGCAGGCCATGGGTGTGCCGTCTTTTGTCCCCCATCAAACCACATTCACCAGAGATAACAGAATTTGGCAAAAACGGGATTTCAGATCGATGTATGTGAAAGAGCATCAAGTTTGTTTTATAAGACAATTAAGTCTCTTGTCAAGTGCCCAACATAAATATTTTCTGCATTTATCACTGTAGCAACATTATGCAACAAAGCTCTGTTTTTTCCTCCAGGATGTATAAATGTTTTTATTTTATATTTCTACTAAAATTTAACTTGTGGATATAAAACTTGGATGATGAATGTTGAATCTGTCCAGGTAATGTCTCTAACAGTCGGATACCTGAAGGCACCATTAAAAAAGATAAGGAGGCATATGGCTCATTTATGTGTTGTAAAACTCTTTGGCATCAATTCAGTCTCCTCCTGCAGTAGATTAGATAAAACACTGGCACACCACCAGATTAAATAACTTCTACGGCAAATATTTAATTTATTCTCAGAGATAAGGCCTTGACATTTGCAAACAATTCGCCTACAGTCATCATGCCATAAACAAAAGCGATTTGAAAGACTGACTGCAGATCTGCAAATCACATCAACTTTACAGTTGAAATGTGCTAATTGACCAAACACTGATCATCACTCAAGATCCTAAATCAAACAACAAGAGGTGAAGTAAACAGAGTATCATGTACTGTACACGTCTGCCCTCAGAGGATGTGATGGACAAAAAAAAAAAAAAACGTCAGTGAGACAAGTCACAGCGTATGGCAGCGGCAGCAATTACCTCTCTAACCCTTTGTAGTGTTTCACATTAAAATACTTGCTTCATGAACTTACAATGAGTAATAAATAATAGGATGAGCCATGTGCAGTCTTGTTCTTTTGACTAAGAGTGATACTGATGAGTTCAATTAACTTTCGGTTGCACCCGTGGTCCTTGTTGTACTTTGTAAATACAACATTGCAGACTTGCAGACTATCAAAATTTCTAAACTGTAAAATACTTGCGCACACGCCTAAAAGTGACAAAATATGAAGTCATAATTCAGATTTCCAGTGCCTCTTTCTGTCTCTTACTCTAAAACAGTCAAAGCGATAGTAGACAGAGCCACACCCACAGTCACTGTGAATTTATTCAAACAGAATATAAAGTCCAGGAAGAGGCTGCTACTGTATTTAGTTTAGTTTCAGTTAATAAACAGCAACAAAATATGACTTGTGCGTGTTCTGCTGTTAAAGGTACAATATCAGTTGAAGAAATGTGAGTCGAGAGTTACTTACATGAAGGTTAAAGATCATATGTCTAAGATTTTACTTTTCCCAAAACATATGATGGTCATAATATGTTTATAGCTTTAATAGAGTTGTTAGTTCACCAGCCCCAGAGCTCTGGCTTTAAAATCTGCTCCTCTGGCCAGGACTAGAAGAAAAACGCTCCCCTGCAACAAGCTTTACAAGAAATTGCAATTTAATACAACGCAGTGAAATAAAAAGTAATGGTAGTTCTGTTCTGGATCATTATTTATTATTTTATCACACAACCATCCCCTGAACTGAATTATTGCATCTAACAGTGGAAGACAGCTGAGAGCAACAGAGCAACCAAACACAGACAGAATGTGACTTGGCATTGTAGCGAATTATTGCTTCGACTGCTACTCTCTTTGTGAAAAAAACTGAGCAAACATGATGTCCTTTAATCCCTCATTAACACAAAGAATTTCTGCAACGTTACAATTAAAGTATAGCCATTGTACAGTAACATTATCTTTAACTAGTCACACCTGTTACACTGAGAACACTGTGTGCTCCAAATCTTTTCTTGGATAATGTTGGAACTGGAAACGCTTTCAACTCGATGAAAACGCCTACAGATCATAAAACTCCCCAAACTGGACAATGAAGTTGAAGCTGTTAAAATTTTTATAGTGAAATACCCCTGCCTGTTCTCTCAGTCTCGTACACACCAGCAGAAGTCAAACATTTACTGACCCTAAAAATAAATGTTTTCTGCCGATTGTATAATTACATGGCGCGGGGATGTTAGTGTGTAATGTGATGCTTTTTTGTGTGTTTGTGAAGGGAAGGGGTTGCGGAAAGGGGAGGGAGATGGGGCGGGGGAGCTTTGGTACAATATAATTAAAATAGGATGGCCTTCGCAGGGTTCAGCTTGTTATTGTCTTTTCAACCTCAAAAAGACGGCATGTAAAAATAGACATGTGGCAGAGGTTTTTCTCTTTCTTCCCCTATGTATTTTACAAAAATTCGATGAATGAATTCTGCTTTGAAGTGGCGACGCAGATCAACGTCCAGATATCCAGTGAAATGACAGCCTCAGCGTTCCCTCAATCACGTTTTTGTACCAAATTGCATGCATGTCCACTGTAAAGTTGTCAACACAATAAATCCACACTCTTTAAACAGCCCTTAAAAAGTTCAGGTAAACCTTCAACTGTTGGTGCTCCCTGAGTTTCACCTCCGTTTGGTCAGTGCTTGCTTTTCTGACTTATGCAATTCCATCCAAAAGGTATTTTATTGAAGTGGTTGCCTATTTGCCTTCACATTAAACACCAGAGGAATGTGTCCCTGGGTTTGCTGAGGTTGTTTTGATGTGCATTCAAAAAGCCTGTGTGTGCAGAAGGAGCTCATTCACAGCTCGCAGGGACTCAATAGCTTCATTTGTCCTTGAAGGTAAACACTCACAGAGGAGGCCCTCAAATATGGCCTTTTCAAATGCCAAGGCCCCCTCGGCTCTCCATCTTATGTGACAATGAACAAATTCCTATTCAAAAGCACTTACTGTGCGATAGCATAGCATTGTGGTGCCTTCAACACACCTGAGTAAATGAATGAATCACATCATTGTTAAACAAAGACGGCCTTGAACTGTAAACGTGACATTCGTGTATGATGCACTAAATCTGGATGGATGCCACATTTCAGAACCAGAAAACCTGTTTGACATATTGAAATCGATCCAAAATCAATAAATGTTCTAGGGGATTAAAATAATTCTGTCATGTAGTCCTACCCTGGTCTGTGTTCTCATGCTTGTTTGTCTGATAAGCTATAGGTACCCTTTTACATCTAAACAACATGAATTTGTTCCAATTATGTTCTTTAACATACACACACACCCATATGCATGTATATAGGTCTCCTATGGACTTCATGGCAGCTGCGTAAGTACAGACACTGTGCGTGTGAATCACTGGGCTAGATTATTATCTTAGACATCTTTAACTACTTGCTGCTGCTGTGCGCCAGGCACAACTGCAAACTGCTGATTGACGTTAGAGACAAAGTAAAAACAGTCAATGTATACAATTGTGGAATCTGCGCCTAAGAATTAGATTTAAAAACAACTAATGGAAAGCACATCTACGGTGGCCAGGAGGTGCAAAACAAGATTACAAAATGTGAAACACTTTTTCAAAGCTTGAGCTTACAAAGCTTTGTAAAAGTGTTTCAAATTTTGGAAACTTGGGTTGCACCTCCCGGCACCGTACACAACAGACAAGGCTCCTAAAAATAAAGTCAGAAGCTGTCGACCATGTCTGGATCTGATTGTCTGATTGTCTGATTGTCAGAATACCAAGACACCACAACACATTTCACCCTGCAGGTTCCCAGCTCGTCGCACTGACTCATCTGCGCTTTCATCTACCGTAGTATCCCCCGTCAGGTGCAGCGAAGTGTGTGTGTCTGTGTGTGTTTTAAGCCATTCCCAGGTGAGGTGTGTGTGCTTGATTGTCTGTCATGTCTTTCATTCCTCTTATTACATACAGTCAACTCGAGTGAGATTCTGATGGCGTCCGCTGTCAACACCACAGAAGTAGATACACAGAATAAGTTCAGGTCCAACAACAATTACGAAGGTTTGAGACTGTGTAGGCGTGAGGATGTGTTGTTTTGTCGAGAAGAGCTTCACATTCCCACAACACCTGTAAAATTCCACTCTGGATTGCAGTGTTGTTGCTGCCAGAAGACAACCCACACAAACCAGTGCTCTCATACTTGAGATTAAAAAAAAGTGTACTTATGCATGACCAAAACCCACAATGATAAAATTTGTACCTTCCAATTGACTGTTTGTTCTAACAGCAGATAATCCGATGTGAATGTGATGTATTTACATTTGTGTTGTTGCTGTGGTTGCAACTTTATACATGTACATATCAGCATTAGCATTAGCATCCATGAAAGTTTGTATTTCTGTGGACCTGAAGACATTAGCCGTGTTTCCACCAACAAGTTCCCGGTAACATATAAGGGCTGGGAACCTTTTCAGGAACGTCCTCTCACATCCCTGTAGCGTCTGTGTCTCCACTAAGGGAGGTGGGATGGACTTTGCAGATCGTCTTCTCTGGGATTGCTTTATTACGATATTATTAATAAACTACACACTGTAGACCTGTGTGTGTGTGTGTGTGTGTGTGTGTGTGTGAGAGAGAGAGAGAGAGAGAGAGAATTGAACCATCTGTTTGTTTTTAACATTGTGTATCGCATTGGAAAGGATAAATTAAATAATTTGTAGCGGCCATTGTTGATTCTGTGGCGAACTGCACATTGATCATTACGTGTGAAAACCTGCGACCATTATGCGAAGGTTTCAACTGTATCACTTTGTTTCCTTCTTCTATTCTATTTTTAGAAACTACTAATAGATATGCTTCTGCCGCTCATTTTGTTCTTTTTTGTTGACTGCGTCATGTCCCGCCTTGAGTTATAACCAATCACCACTGTCAACCTAAAACCCCACCCAAGAACTTTTTGGGGCCAAATGGGGTTCCTACCCCTGGGCCCCAAAAAAGGCCCCAGAAAAAGGTTCCTGACTTTTGCGTCTCAGGGACTGTTCTTCTGGTGGAGACACGTGCCAACATATTCACTAGTTCTCTTTTTAGCCTCATATACAGTAGTGTCCACTAAGTGACGCTTTGAATTTATTCATCAATTATTATTCAATCAATTAATAATACAAAAATATAGATTAATGCAGCTTTAAAAGATAATGGTTCATCAAAATGGCTGCAAAACTTCAAAACTTCCAAAACCTGCAAATGAGACAATAAAATGCTGCATATTGATATTTGACTGTTAGGTTTCTAACTTTGTGTATTTCATGAAAATCTGATTTGATTTTGATATGAATCATATTGTTGTTGCTAATATAATCAACTATTTCAATCAATCAACTGGCATTTCACTTTCATAAACACACACGAGTGCACATAAACATGTTTGTGAAGATTCATGTTTAAGAAAAAAAAGAAAAGAAAAGAAAAGAAAAGAAAAAATAAAAAGAAGAAAAAAACATGTCTAAGATATAATTTTTTTTCCCACATCGAGATGTCATTTAGTCACATAAAACTTGTTTGGTGCTTCATCTCTTCTACCATCTGATAATGGAAAAATGATTTGAAAATGCTTCAACAGTGAAAGGTCATTCTTGATGAAACTTTTGTTTAGATGTAGATATTGTATATCTTCTTGTTTTCCTGTGAACTTGTAAAACTCGTCTCTGTTTTGATGGTTATACATACCTGCACAAAACAAAGAAAAAGAATCCGTCTCTCCTCTGTATCAGCATTGTCTAAGTTCACCCCATCAGCGTGCAAATCATGTAAATTGCAGGGAAGGGTGGGTATGTATGCTGTAATTTCAATGGAATATGTGTGCTTAAATTAGAGCGCGGCGTGGTTAGGGGGGGCAAATGTACCGAGCCACTGGGGCCTCTGTCTGGTGATTGGCTGCGTGTTGTGCTAACAGACAGGGCCTTTCCACTGGTCGTGACGGGCGGTTCTGATGTGGCCGACCACGCGGCCCTGATGACGGGGTTGCATGTGTTCCTTGACCCTGACCATAATGGACAACTTTTACCCGCCGGAAGAAAATTACAGCCCCTCAGGAATGTTGCTGTTATTATTTTTCCTTCTTCCTATAAAATAGACGAGGACATTTCAACGTCTCAGCCATTATAAAACCATTGCAGCAAACCATCCGTGAAGGGAAATGGGCTTTTTGGTTGTTGTTGTCCATGTAGGAGGGTAATAGATGATTGAGAGGGACAACAGATGAGTTTATGGGGATGTTCTGCTAAATTGGACTTGGGCAATCAACACATTTGACTAATTTCTTCCTCTGTAACCCGCCTACTACTGCTCTAATTCTCTACTGTGGTTGAAATGTACTGTATCTGTCACTCATCCTTTGTCAGATGCAGAGGGAGTGGATGCTACATGCAGTTGGGAATGCATTCACTGTTTTCATTTTCAAAAAACGCTTTCCCACACAAGATTCTAACAATATAACTCAAATACTTTAACACATCTTCAGTGGGAACAGCACAAGTTAAACTCCCCTGACATTTAAATCATCCTCAAAATATATCTCCTGAAGGATTCCTTTAAACCAACCTGTGCACCCTGGTAAAACTAAAAGTGACTCACAGAAGTCCACTCCATATAAACTAAAATTGCTTGATATATTTGGCTTGAGTCATTCGGGTAAATTTAATGGGGTCTGTAAGAAGCTAAATAGAATTACCACATGGGTCAACACTAAAAGTGATGCTGGTTTGGCTACAGCAGCTCTAGCATCTGTTTAAAAGCTATAAGCTTTACACAAATGGGGAACTCTGGCTCACCCTTACGCTCATATGGAAAGTGCAGCCCAGATAGCATCCAAACAGGTGGCAGAGCTGTGCTGTTTCATCTCTGTGTAGTGAAACTCCTCAGTAGGACTTAGGCCAAGAGGTTCTGTTGAACTGTGAGACAAAAACAGGATTTTTTTTCCTTCTTTGGCCCCCCCTCCCTTTTTTTTTTTTTTTTTTTTTTTTTGAAGTGAGGAGATAAAGATCACTGAGATTAACGCAGCCTGAATTCAGGAAGATGACTCTCGAGGTCTTTCCATTTTAGTGTGTGTGTGCGTGTGTGTGAGGGGGTGTATCGTCAATGATCATATCTGCTGAGGAGGATCAAAGGAGAAGAACCACAGCCCTGAAGGGATGCTGTTGCCTCATGTTGCTCGTCACCTCGTTTCACCTGTCCTGTCAGGTGTTAATGCGGAAGAGAGGAGGAGAAAAGAAAGAGTGAGATAGGTGGAGATAGTCAGGCTATTATGTTTCAAGTCAGATGAAGAGCGCAATGAGGAAGAGGGCAGGTGGAGAATTCTCTTCGATCATCAAACATTTCCTGGCCGCTTGGTAATGACAGGCATCATGCAGCCGGTTCTCGATCCACCTCTTAAATTAAGTGAACTTTATGTTCAAGGACACACCATGTGCAGATCACGATTCCCCGCTTCCACCTTTAAATACACACCTGAAAAGACATTCCTGTGGTTTAGGATACAACCACATAACACAAATCTTATATAGTTTCCTGACAGCTATTTTCCAAAGGACAACACACACACCTACTTTGGTACATTTGTTGTTTTTGCCAAAGTTGCACATTCATACTGTTATAAACAATAACAGTGCAGCTGGCTCATTTAGGGATTCTACAAAATTTAGGAATATTTGGCAATTAAACAAAAATTTACTATATGAAAGATCTAAATCCAACGTACTCTTTTCAAAATGTCGGTGTTTTCTGTCTTTAACTGCCTTCTCTTACAGCAATAATGAAATTATGACATATTCTTTCTCTCACTCTTTATTCCCTGTAATATCAAAGGATGTCCCAGTATATGATATGTTACACATGGCAGCAAAAAAGTCATTGTTTTAGGAAAGAAACTCCCAAACTAACATTTCATTTTTCCCATCTGTGTTTATCCATTGTTGTCTCTTTTCTCTCTCCCTTGTAGTAAATCCTGTCAAACATCTTGCTCTGAAGCCCATAAGTCAAAAAAAGTGTCCAAAACACTCAAGAGAATTAACAAATAAAGTCATGTTATCACAACCTAGTAATACAGCTTTGAGCAAGAACTATTTGGGGAAACTCTTGATGGTGCATTCAGCAACCGTTATGTGCAAGAGAGGACTACATTTACATGATCATTTTCACAATATACTTGTTCTCATTGTTCTTTGGGCCTTCTTGAATGCACAAGAAAGATTAATGTTCAATAATGTACCGTATGTTGTATTTCATATGACAAACACAGGTTCTTTTTATATCTTCACACTTAAACTTCCTTTTTTTTTTTTATAAGGATCAGCCACACACACATAGCTCTGACTGCACTGAGATTTCCTCATTAGTTGACAGAAGATGATCGGTATGAAGCCCCAAGCTGTGACTCAACACTGTGTCCTGTTTGGTAGGACAGTTAGGAGCACATGATTTGCATAAAGTTTATGTATTTTTTTAAGAATTATTTCCTCTATTTACTTAGTGTCATACAAAGGCCATGACAAATGACACATACATGATGTAATTCTGTTTTAAAACAATAAGGTGTGCGTGAAGCTACGAGGAAGTACATTTTGTAGGGTCACAGGGACACACACAATAAGAAGCTGTGAACAATTTTATTGAAACCACAGTCTTTGATTGGCACCTGTAATTTATTTCGTCGCACTGACTCATCTGCGCTTTCATCTACCGTAGTATCCCCGTCAGGTGCAGCCCGAAGTGTGTGTGTCTGTGTGTGTTTTAAGCCATTCCCAGGTGAGGTGTGTGTGCTTGATTGTCTGTCATGTCTTTCATTCCTCTTATTACATACAGTCAACTCGAGTGAGATTCTGATGGCGTCCGCTGTCAACACCACAGAAGTAGATACACAGAATAAGTTCAGGTCCAACAACAATTACGAAGGTTTGAGACTGTGTAGGCGTGAGGATGTGTTGTTTTGTCGAGAAGAGCTTCACATTCCCACAACACCTGTAAAATTCCACTCTGGATTGCAGTGTTGATGCTGCCAGAAGACAACCCACACAAACCAGTGCTCTCATACTTGAGATTAAAAAAAGTGTACTTATGCATGACCAAAACCCACAATGATAAAATTTGTACCTTCCAATTGACTGTTTGTTCTAACAGCAGATAATCCGATGTGAATGTGATGTATTTACATTTGTGTTGTTGCTGTGGTTGCAACTTTATACATGTACATATCAGCATTAGCATTAGCATCCATGAAAGTTTGTATTTCTGTGGACCTGAAGACATTAGCCGTGTTTCCACCAACAAGTTCCCGGTAACATATAAGGGCTGGGAACCTTTTCAGGAATGTCCTCTCACATCCCTGTAGCGTCTGTGTCTCCACTAAGGGAGGTGGGATGGACTTTGCAGATCGTCTTCTCTGGGATTGCTTTATTACGATATTATTAATAAACTACACACTGTAGACCTGTGTGTGTGTGTGTGTGTGTGTGTGTGTGTGAGAGAGAGAGAGAGAGAGAGAGAGAGAGAATTGAACCATCTGTTTGTTTTTAACATTGTGTATCGCATTGGAAAGGATAAATTAAATAATTTGTAGCGGCCATTGTTGATTCTGTGGCGAACTGCACATTGATCATTACGTGTGAAAACCTGCGACCATTATGCGAAGGTTTCAACTGTATCACTTTGTTTCCTTCTTCTATTCTATTTTTAGAAACTATTAATAGATATGCTTCTGCCGCTCGTTTTGTTCTTTTTTGTTGACTGCGTCATGTCCCGCCTTGAGTTATAACCAATCACCACTGTCAACCTAAAACCCCACCCAAGAACTTTTTGGGGCCAAATGGGGTTCCTACCCCTGGGCCCCAAAAAAGGCCCCAGAAAAAGGTTCCTGACTTTTGCGTCTCAGGGACTGTTCTTCTGGTGGAGACACGTGCCAACATATTCACTAGTTCTCTTTTTAGCCTCATATACAGTAGTGTCCACTAAGTGACGCTTTCAATTATTATTCAATCAATTAATAATACAAAAATATAGATTAATGCAGCTTTAAAAGATAATGGTTCATCAAAATGGCTGCAAAACTTCAAAACTTCCAAAACCTGCAAATGAGACAATAAAATGCTGCATATTGATATTTGACTGTTAGGTTTCTAACTTTGTGTATTTCATGAAAATCTGATTTGATTTTGATATGAATCATATTGTTGTTGCTAATATAATCAACTATTTCAATCAATCAACTGGCATTTCACTTTCATAAACACACACGAGTGCACATAAACATGTTTGTGAAGATTCATGTTTAAGAAAAAAAAGAAAAGAAAAGAAAAGAAAAGAAAAAATAAAAAGAAGAAAAAAACATGTCTAAGATATAATTTTTTTTCCCACATCGAGATGTCATTTAGTCACATAAAACTTGTTTGGTGCTTCATCTCTTCTACCATCTGATAATGGAAAAATGATTTGAAAATGCTTCAACAGTGAAAGGTCATTCTTGATGAAACTTTTGTTTAGATGTAGATATTGTATATCTTCTTGTTTTCCTGTGAACTTGTAAAACTCGTCTCTGTTTTGATGGTTATACATACCTGCACAAAACAAAGAAAAAGAATCCGTCTCTCCTCTGTATCAGCATTGTCTAAGTTCACCCCATCAGCGTGCAAATCATGTAAATTGCAGGGAAGGGTGGGTATGTATGCTGTAATTTCAATGGAATATGTGTGCTTAAATTAGAGCCTTGGCGTGGTTAGGGGGGCAAATGTACCGAGCCACTGGGGCCTCTGTCTGGTGATTGGCTGCGTGTTGTGCTAACAGACAGGGCCTTTCCACTGGTCGTGACGGGCGGTTCTGATGTGGCCGACCACGCGGCCCTGATGACGGGTTGCATGTGTTCCTTGACCCTGACCATAATGGACAACTTTTACCCGCCGGAAGAAAATTACAGCCCCTCAGGAATGTTGCTGTTATTATTTTTCCTTCTTCCTATAAAATAGACGAGGACATTTCAACGTCTCAGCCATTATAAAACCATTGCAGCAAACCATCCGTGAAGGGAAATGGGCTTTTTGGTTGTTGTTGTCCATGTAGGAGGGTAATAGATGATTGAGAGGGACAACAGATGAGTTTATGGGGATGTTCTGCTAAATTGGACTTGGGCAATCAACACATTTGACTAATTTCTTCCTCTGTAACCCGCCTACTACTGCTCTAATTCTCTACTGTGGTTGAAATGTACTGTATCTGTCACTCATCCTTTGTCAGATGCAGAGGGAGTGGATGCTACATGCAGTTGGGAATGCATTCACTGTTTTCATTTTCAAAAAACGCTTTCCCACACAAGATTCTAACAATATAACTCAAATACTTTAACACATCTCCAGTGGGAACAGCACAAGTTAAACTCCCCTGACATTTAAATCATCCTCAAAATATATCTCCTGAAGGATTCCTTTAAACCAACCTGTGCACCCTGGTAAAACTAAAAGTGACTCACAGAAGTCCACTCCATATAAACTAAAATTGCTTGATATATTTGGCTTGAGTCATTGAGGTAAATTTAATGGGGTCTGTAAGAAGCTAAATAGAATTACCACATGGGTCAACACTAAAAAGTGATGCTGGTTTGGCTACAGCAGCTCTAGCATCTGTTTAAAAGCTATAAGCTTTACACAAATGGGGAACTCTGGCTCACCCTTACGCTCATATGGAAAGTGCAGCCCAGATAGCATCCAAACAGGTGGCAGAGCTGTGCTGTTTCATCTCTGTGTAGTGAAACTCCTCAGTAGGACTTAGGCCAAGAGGTTCTGTTGAACTGTGAGACAAAAACAGGATTTTTTTCCTTCTTTGGCCCCCCCTCCCTTTTTTTTTTTTTTTTTTTTTTTTTTTGAAGTGAGGAGATAAAGATCACTGAGATTAACGCAGCCTGAATTCAGGAAGATGACTCTCGAGGTCTTTCCATTTTAGTGTGTGTGTGCGTGTGTGTGAGGGGGGTGTATCGTCAATGATCATATCTGCTGAGGAGGATCAAAGGAGAAGAACCACAGCCCTGAAGGGATGCTGTTGCCTCATGTTGCTCGTCACCTCGTTTCACCTGTCCTGTCAGGTGTTAATGCGGAAGAGAGGAGGAGAAAAGAAAGAGTGAGATAGGTGGAGATAGTCAGGCTATTATGTTTCAAGTCAGATGAAGAGCGCAATGAGGAAGAGGGCAGGTGGAGAATTCTCTTCGATCATCAAACATTTCACAGCGCTGCGGTAATGACAGGCATCATGCAGCCGGTTCTCGATCCACCTCTTAAATTAAGTGAACTTTATGTTCAAGGACACACCATGTGCAGATCACGATTCCCCGCTTCCACCTTTAAATACACACCTGAAAAGACATTCCTGTGGTTTAGGATACAACCACATAACACAAATCTTATATAGTTTCCTGACAGCTATTTTCCAAAGGACAACACACACACCTACTTTGGTACATTTGTTGTTTTTGCCAAAGTTGCACATTCATACTGTTATAAACAATAACAGTGCAGCTGGCTCATTTAGGGATTCTACAAAATTTAGGAATATTTGGCAATTAAACAAAAATTTACTATATGAAAGATCTAAATCCAACGTACTCTTTTCAAAATGTCGGTGTTTTCTGTCTTTAACTGCCTTCTCTTACAGCAATAATGAAATTATGACATATTCTTTCTCTCACTCTTTATTCCCTGTAATATCAAAGGATGTCCCAGTATATGATATGTTACACATGGCAGCAAAAAAGTCATTGTTTTAGGAAAGAAACTCCCAAACTAACATTTCATTTTTCCCATCTGTGTTTATCCATTGTTGTCTCTTTTTCTCTCCCCTTGTAGTAAATCCTGTCAAACATCTTGCTCTGAAGCCCATAAGTCAAAAAAAGTGTCCAAAACACTCAAGAGAATTAACAAATAAAGTCATGTTATCACAACCTAGTAATACAGCTTTGAGCAAGAACTATTTGGGGAAACTCTTGATGGTGCATTCAGCAACCGTTATGTGCAAGAGAGGACTACATTTACATGATCATTTTCACAATATACTTGTTCTCATTGTTCTTTGGGCCTTCTTGAATGCACAAGAAAGATTAATGTTCAATAATGTACCGTATGTTGTATTTCATATGACAAACACAGGTTCTTTTTATATCTTCACACTTAAACTTCCTTTTTTTTTTTTTATAAGGATCAGCCACACACACATAGCTCTGACTGCACTGAGATTTCCTCATTAGTTGACAGAAGATGATCGGTATGAAGCCCCAAGCTGTGACTCAACACTGTGTCCTGTTTGGTAGGACAGTTAGGAGCACATGATTTGCATAAAGTTTATGTATTTTTTTTAAAGAATTATTTCCTCTATTTACTTAGTGTCATACAAAGGCCATGACAAATGACACATACATGATGTAATTCTGTTTTAAAACAATAAGGTGTGCGTGAAGCTACGAGGAAGTACATTTTGTAGGGTCACAGGGACACACACAATAAGAAGCTGTGAACAATTTTATTGAAACCACAGTCTTTGATTGGCACCTGTAATTTATTGCTTGACTACCTTATGATCTCCTGTGGGCATGGGGAGAGTAAATTGCACTTCTGTAGATGTTGAGATAGTGATCACAGCACAGCCTCGGCTTTGGTGTCGCTGACAGATGGTAGCTGAAGCTTTTTAGACTTTTGTAAGCACCAAGAGTCGAGCAGTCAATTAACCTGGGTTGAAAAGGTCAATTTAAGAGGAATTTTCTTCACCGTGAGACATTTGGCCCATGCTAGCAGTTCTGCGAATTCAGTGGTGACAATGTTACATGTTGATGTTTAGCAGGAATAAAGTTAGAGTGGTAGCATGCTAACATTGTCCAGTTGTTCGAGTTGAGGCTGGAAAGTTAAAATGAAGATTTTGACCTGATGATACAGCTGATGTGGAAAAAGGACAGATCACAAAATACTGCAATTCATCCTGATCTAGACACTAAAATGTGTCACATTGCATGACAACCAATCCAATAGTTGTCAAAACATTTCACCCAAAACCACAAATGTAAATCCCATGGTGACGCAATAGGACAAGTCGATATACCAGTTGCTCATACCAGTCTGGGTAAAAGTGCTAAACTTGGTAATCGACCAACTGTCGAGCACCACTGCCATGATGATTGTGGCTAAAAAGTTATTGTGGGGGTTGTCAAACTAACTCATCAGCCACTATCTCCTTTTGAAAAGAGTTTTAGTAAGATTAAGTATCATAGTAAGATTAAGTCCTGTTTAGTTATCGTATATCGTCAGCTATCGTATAGGGATATTAAGTTCATTTAAGTACATAAATTTACTGCCTTAAACTGTCACCCTGCATACACAAAAGCATTCAAGCAGATAATGAACACACAGTATGTGTATGTAGCAACAGCTTTTTTCCATTGTGAAATACCATCTGTTACCAGCCAAAGCGATCAATCAGTCGCAGTGATTACAGAGTAATCTCTGTAATTATTCTGAGGTGGGTGAATGTTGTCTCCCTGTCTGCGAACCTCACACCTCATTTACAGGTTAATCTGTGTGGGAGGTGGTAGACAGCAGACACACCTCTAATATACAACAGTTACTACATCATTCTCTGATATGATGACATCCTGTTTTTTGCTGCAGTTCTGAGGAAAGAGCATTGGTTAATCTCTTTAATTATGTCTAAGATTAACATTATGTGTCATTCTCAACACATACATTTATTTTAAGAGTCCAGATGTGTCCAATTTACATCACAAGACATTAGTTTTTCAATCTAAAAGCTGTGGGACGTTTCAATTCCTAAACCTTCTGTGTCTTATGCAGAGGCACACAGTAAGCTAACCACGTGTGCAACCACCCTACCCCAAATCATAAATTGGGGGAGCTTTTAAAGCTCTCTGGAGAGACCCCATCATTGTGCCACTGAAATATATACCCATCAAACAAGCTATTTCTGGTCTGAGCTTCTTGATGTGGTTGAGTTTCTATTTTTGCCTCACCCTTGAATTTTCACTGAATGATATTGTATACCCTGACCGTACTCCCGTTGCAAATTATATGAGGGGAATCATCTGCAGATAGGATGAATCACAGTAGGTTATCGTAACCATCACAAAGTCAAGCACAAGTCGTACTGAGTGTGTCTTCAAACCCCTGTCCCAAGGATGCATCCCAAAGGTTTATTTTTACTCAGTTGTGAATGGTTATGGCAGCAAACCGCCATATGGCTGTAAGATTGAGTGGTCTTGGTGGAAAATGGGGACGGAAATTATAGAGGGAGAGAGCTGGTGTCACACAGACCTTTCATTCCTCTTCTCCACGAGCTGATTGGGTAAATACACAAGGTCTCTCTGGGACTGGGAAACAGTAACTTGTTGGGTTCATGAGGACATCAGTTGTAACCATCACCTGCCTTTACAACAGGAGACTTTTTATTTGAACATTTAGCGCAGAGTGTTGTAATGAAGGCCTGCTCTTTTTCAGCAGTTTCCCACTTTACTCCGGCATTTGGGTTACACAGTCTCATGAAAGTCCAACAAAGCAGATTTTGTTTTGCGGATATGAATAAAGTGAATTTTGCTCTTTTGCCATGAAAGGATTGTGTGACAAGCAGCACCACAAACGTCCATGTGCATGTCGTGTGTAAAAGTTTCAAACAAGCGCAAGTTTAAAGAACAGCAGACATTACAATTATATACAACTACAACCAAGAAAAATATGAATAGGGTTTGGCTGTATTGAAGTTTAGGGGCAGTATTGATTTTAAAAAAATGTCACTTGCATTTAAACTCCAGTTTGTATCTTTGTACGTCTCTTTTTGAGTTGGAAAAAGTCTCTTCCTGACTTTACCTGCATGGGTTGAATTTGAATGTGTCATTTCAAGACATGTCATAAGACAACGTTTTGTGTGACCTAATGTTATTTATTAGCTGAAGCTCACATATATTAGCTGTTACATTTCCACACCTGTGAACCACTAAGCATTTTTTTCCACTGGATCATCCGCAGCACAGCTGGCGCAATTTTCCTGTTGAGTGTTTTGATTATGAGCTCCTCAGCTGTAGTTGTTATGGCAGAACGGAGCTGCTCATTCACTTTTGTCTGCCCAAACTGTCCCAGCGCATCAGGTTTCTGAGTATTTCAGTGATTTAAAGTTGCTTATGACTGAGCTCTTTGATGTCGAGCGTGTTGTACATGGCTTGATAGTCTTGGAGAGTTTGTTGTGGCGCGGGACACGCTGTACTTTATGCATGTGTTTACTTTGCTATCCAGAGCCTTTTCAAAGACCTAGTATAAACAGCAGCATGAACAGATTCGAAATGAGACACAATGTTTAATCCAAAAAACCAGTTAACCTCAGTAGGCAGGGCCGTCCTCAAAACGTGAGCGCATTGATTTCACCGTAATTACCGGTAGTCTTTGAATTTAGCCGTTAATCTAAGTGGAGTTGCTGTAAGAGGACAATGAAGCCCCGCTGCAAAACGTCTAGCAAGTGACACTGATGTCAAACACATGTTTCCCCCCGCAGCCCAACAGAAATAGACAAGCCTATTTAGAGGGCTGGTTTGCATGCAGGCTCCAAGGACTGATGTTTGCAATCTGGGAGCCACAGCGGGTTTTTACATGATCAGTAATTCAAAAAGTGGTCGGCGAAAGAATTCATCTTGTGCCTCTTTGTTTTGCTGTTGCCATGCACTTGTGCTAAAATATCATTTGGTGCAACTGGCCGGCATTAAGACAGCATAAAGTATGTCAGACGCCGTCCAAGGCCTATCAAATGTCCAGAGGAACGAGAGAAGGAAAAACACAAATGTTTTCAGTAGCAGGTCGCAAAACCAAAAGGCGCTCTGGTGAACAATCAAAGCAAATTAGAGGGGGTTCTGATGAACGTGTCAACATTTATTACAGTTGTTACTGCCCAGATAACATCCAGATGTTGACTTGTTAGACTTGTTAAAATAGTAAAAAAAAAATGAATGGCGAGCAGAGGTTTGTCCACTGTGGCAAAGCTGAAGACCTGCTATTGTCATTACCCAGAGTGTAAGGTGTCTTTGTGTTCGCAGTGCACTTGTCTTTCTTTATCCAAATATGAAACAAGAACAGAAGGTTACTGAAAGCTCCTGTGATCCTTTGAACTTACATCTAACAGCCAGGTGTCCTGTGCTGTCTCAAAGAGGACAGACAAGGATTTTACCCTCTATTGTGCTACGAGAAAAGACTTCTCAATTACCGAGCTGCCTCAAGCAACATTTATTTTGACGGTTTTGTCCATTGACAGAGGAGAGTGAAAGGTCTTTGGAATAAAACTAAAAATTATACCGAATAGTATGAGATTGTCTCATTCTCTTTATGTATTTGATAAAGAGGAATGTATGCAAACTTCTTTGTCACACAAGCTGGACACATTTATGTTTGTTTAAATAGAGGTTGTTTACTTTACAAAACCAGTTTCATCATTGATAGATGTGAAAAAAAGTGCCCTGTGGATTTTGCCTCATGGCATATATTTCATTTTGTCAGCTGTGCAGGGCATGTCATTACAGTGTAAAGCCTCAACACAAAGGAAAAAAACTACTGTGTGAAAACAGAGAGCTGAGGAAATATTCTTTATTTTCATTTTGGATTAGAGTGAAAAGAGGACACGTTTACTAAACTAGCAAAACAAACAGAGTTCCACTAACAGTGAACGGCAAGTGCCTTTTTTTATTTTTGCCATGACAGTATCCAGGGTAGTTTTCCAAGAATATAAGCAACAGAGCGCTGACAGTTGGGCTGAAAAAAAATATGAAAGCAGACTTCCTGTTATTGTCAGTGAGCTGGTTCTGTATAACATAGCATATATGAGTACTGTGTGAGGTATTGCTCTCTGTTTCTAAACATATCTATGAGTGATTCGTCAAATATTTGTAGCCATGTCTGAATACCATGATAAAAGATTTTCCCACCAAGTAACAAAGATAGACAGGATGGGGTAATAATGTCACAGAGGCTTCTTAGTACAGTGGTTCCTAAACTTTTTGGCTTGTGACACCTTTAAATGAAGTTTTTTTTTTTTTACTGACCCCTCATCAGATATAACAGTTGTGGTGTGTATGTGAGTTTTGAGCAGCTGAAAGTCATTTACATTTTAATTTTCCTGCATTTCTCTTATGTAAAATGTATATTTTTAGCCATGTTAGCCAGTGGTGGTCAGGCCCACCACCACTATTTTGGTCCAAACTAAAATATCTCAACAACTTCCAGATGTGTTGCCATGAAAATTTGTCCAGACACTCATGGTCCCCAGAGGATAAACCCTTCTAATTTTGGTACAGTAAGAAGTTGAACGTGGTAATGCTGCATTCATTCAAGCCTCACAGATCAGACTCTTGCAATTTTTAGAAACCTGATCAGGGAAAGTAACAAGTACTTCCCAAAATGTAAGAAAAGTAAGAAAAAATAAACTACAGTTTCTCATTTTAATCATCTGGTGATCCTGATATATCTGAGTACCGTCCTCTCGAGGGTGGTCCCTAGATATACCCCCTGATATAGCCGGGGACCACCCACTCTCTCGAGGGGGGGTTGGACCCACAGGTTTGGGATACACTGCTCTAGTAGTCCGTAATAATATGTTCTGCGCATTATGAAAAGAGCAGGGTTATATGTGCTCTACTGTACTTGCTGATCTTTCAGACTTTGAACTCCACTGCTGATGAGTCTGTTTCCAAGGCAAAGACCAGGAAAACACTTTTTAATAGGAAGTAAATATAGCAACTTTGCCAAATGTTTGCCCTGATGTGCACTTTGACCCGGTGACACAGCGAATAAATGACCCACTGTGAAAGCTGTGATGAGACGGACTGACCTATCGTCACGTACTACACTTGGCTGTCTCAGCACATTATCTGTGAGCGATGTGTGGGCTGGAGACGCTGAGAGATTACAAGTGTCTCAAGGCCAGTACGGTTGAACACTCAGCTATATGCTCTTTAAACCAATATTGTTCTAAAGTCTACACAGGAGGATGGAAATTTCCCTCCACTTGAGGAATACCCTTCTGTAACACCAGCCCGGACCACACACTGAGCTCCTGGTGTTTCTCAACCACCGTAGCAAGTAATTCATGTGTTTCTGTGGGAGGAAATCCATCTCCTTCTGTGGGTTTACCTATGGTAACATACCTTTTCTTCACTTAGTGTCTCAAAGTGACTCATCAACTGTTTGCATTTTACAACAGAGGGTGACAGACTTCCCACAGACAATTACAGGGGCACTGTGCATGCCTTAGAGAGGAACGACCTCTTGACGTCACGCAACCATCAGAGTCCTGATGTGACACGCAAGGGTTTCCCTCGTTGCTAGGCACCGGGGTTCCGTGTGTGTGGATAAACATGATTCCTCGTGGCACACCTGTGTTTGACGTTGACACTGCCACGCTGTCATACCTTTACCTGTTGCTTAATCCCAGTGTTAAGTAACCATAGTTATTTTCCACTACCTGTAAAGAGCAATTTATCTAGTAAAATCAGTGACAACAGTTTGTTGTTGACATAGCAACCAAATTCTCACTTTAGGGGAAAGGTGAAGCTTCTGTTTTATTAGTTTTACTGTTGGCATGGCACGTTATTCTGTTTAGTCCCTGATCAAAGCTGAAATTATATAGTTATGCAACCCTGCGGTAAATGGAAAAAATAATGAAGACACATTTATTTCCTAGAAACTTCTGTGATTCTTTTCCAAATCAAACAATAATTACAATGATGATTTAAACCATTAACACAGTAATTTCAAATGCCATGAAATTGGATTAGTTGATGATGAAAAAGCACATCAAGATGTGTTTTTCTTTGTACCAGTCTTCACATAACTGATAAATTATATGTTGTTTAAAAGCTCTGAACCTCCAGAATCAATCTGTGCAAAGCACATTGAGCACATTACTCATGTTGCCTTAACTGCAGCTGCTGTTTTACACGCAAAACTTCTACTACTACAAGCACTGGTCTTACATTTCCTGTTTTATGCTTTTCTCCTCCCTTGCCCTACCCCAAGTAAAAGCAAAGGGCAAAACTCTTGCCATTTCCTTTTGTTCCTCTGTATCTTTGACTCAGTATCTCTTAAACCCAGTTTGACTTCTTGATTGTAACATTTCAAAGATGGACAAAAATGTTAGTGGTTTAATATTTCACATGTTTTATAATTCTTTGTTTCTTTCCCTGACCTTTTATAACTGTTGGATGTATTTTCAGTTAGTTTACAGTCACAGTAATATAATGCTAAAGGACAGGAGGTTTTTACTCAACCTCACTATTTAGCAACTACAGTTACTCAGCAAAGTAATGTTTTACAAACAAAGCAAATGATGAGTTAATTAAACTTATGTTGCATAACTACTGCAGTAGTACTGTGCTTTAAGTACATTTGTTTGAACAAATGCTTTCACTTTTACTTACATTACATACATACTTACACACACTAACATTAACATATGACTTACATTTTATTAGTTGTAATGACTTTTATTTTGTTACTTGAATACAGCAGCACTGAGTGAAGGCTGTTAACACTTTACTGCTGCTAATGATATACAAAATGATACCTTTTTAATATAAATGAGGAGGTAATGTATTCTAGAAATGTTATGATAACCTAGTGGTTAATCTAAGATAAGAGAGTATATGCTTGTGTTAAATATTTGCTAACACAGGAGCCAATACTTGTGTTTTGCTTCAGCCAAACAGTAAGTAAGTAGCCTGGCAACAGGAGGTACAGGTCAAGTCTCCTTTCTGACTCCACAGACGCTGAATCCGTTTCATGAATGCAGCCTTCTCATCATGTGCCAAATACTATATTCATGCACTCTGCCAAGTATCACACAGACTGTTCCCCAGCGAGGTTGAGCACATGTTGACGAGTAAGTGTGTTCTTCCAACGGCTGAGCTGTCTGAGTTTTATGACGCGGAGTTAGAGATGCTGAAATGATCATGTTAGCGACAGTTATAGGGAGTATGAATAGACAAGCATGTAAAGACTTTGGTCTTGTAAAACATAATGTAGAACTTCAGCCTTTGTAACTCCGGACATTACCCGAAAAAGAAAGAAAAAGCTGGTGTAGATGAAAGGAAAATAATCTGGTCTTATTGGTTGTCTCAAGATCATTGCTTGATAGGATTCGTCTGGGTGCCGTAGATAAGTTTTCAAAAAACAAAAAGTAAGAATGACATTATCTGCAGATCATTTTTCCATCATGCATGTGTCTGATACAGTCTGGTTAGCGCTAAACTTCATGCTGATGACTATCGTGAACCTTGAAAGCTGAAGAACAAGAAGTGAATCTTATGTTCCCAGACGGACGAGGCACACCTGCCGTGTGGGTGGTACAAGAAAAACAGGTGCTTCCAATGAGAATAAAGCTCAACATGTGACCAGTTATAAGTACAAATCTGGCATTTCTGGTCACACTAGCATGGAGTCACAACCTTCAGCACCTGCTCAGACTGACTCACATGAATTAAGAGTATCACAGTCTCCTTGCAACACAAACTTAAGAAATGACCTCATGCAGGACCACTGCAGTCTGGCTTGGCATGAACAATAGCTACTCTGTCTTAGTCCGTCCCACGTTTCTCTCTAGCATGTCTGTGACCACTGACCACAGCTTGAGTCACATCCTTCCCAGCTCTCCTTGCATGTTTACGGAGTGCTGGCTCTCAGTTGCCTATGATATCACGCGCCCTGGGTATTAAGAGTCGCACTGTTTGAAAATACCTACAGGATGGGATGGAAAGAACCATCCATGGTTTGCTACAACCACAGACCTGATACAGGACCCCCCCCTCTGTGTGTGTGTTTCTACACAACTTTCCACTCTGCTCAGCATTCCTCATTCGTCTGTGGAACAGGTGCCTGCTGGTGACACCAAAACAGCTCACCTTGATGACTGCAGTGACATCATGTAAGAAATGACGCAAGCAGTCCATGGAACAGTTTTCTCTAAATAGACATTTAATGATTTAAAATAGTGTGGTTACAGACAAGGAAAAGGGAAACAGGTGTGGGGGCTGGAAAACAGGGCTTCTAGACTGCTTTTCTGATTCCCGTGCAACTTAAAGTCACATTTCTTTTTTAAGTTATTTTCTTTTTTTTGTTGTTTTTTTTTTCTTTTTGCTAAGCTGAATGGCAACGGAGTCAAACTGATGAATACAAAGCACAACAGCCAAGCAGGAAGGCATTGCTCTGACAATGTTTCAATGGCATCACATTAAGGAGATAATACAAAATAAAAGAACTTTACTTTTTTTTTTTTTTTAATTTACAGTTATCAAACTAATAATACTGAATCAAAATTCATTAACATGTAACAAATATATACAGATAATCAACAAATAGGAATTGTGGCAGAACAAAGCAGCGTCATGTAAAAAATATCATACTCTGACTGACCGGTGAGTGTGTTATTGACCTGTGTGGAGTTGATTACAGTAACTTTAAATGAGAATTGTAACATCTGCTGTCAAGCCGTTTGACCCACCGAGATCGATTGTGTACAAATCTGCACCGTATCTATTGGATGTAAACATTACACCTGCTTTCCTTGGCCTTGCTCACATCGGGAGCCACACAGTAGTAAAACATAATCACTCTTTGTTTTGTTTTTTTAACCTTCTCTACCCAAAGGCTCCATCTAACATTTGCATTGATCAGAAAAGAATATAATGTCAACAGATACAAAAAAAAACCAAAAAAAAAAAAAAAAACAAAAGAAGATACTGACAGTCCTCTGGTCTCATGACTGACACCTGCCATTGATAGCACATTAGAGGCTCAACTCCACCTCCCTCTCATCTCCACCTGCCTACTGCCGGCTGAAGCGCTGCCTACTGGGTCCGGAGCTGGTAATCTGAGGAGGAAATGAACAAGACTTAATCAAATGGACAAAGAGAGGAGGGAATCAGAGAGAAATCGAGTGGACGCAGATGATGCCTTTCCACCCAGAATGAATGGAATACAAAGGAAATGAGATGAGGATGTTTGGCAATTAGTGGCAACATTAGCAAAAAGACCAGCATGTGCAACCTTGGTAATCTCAGCATGAAGATCTGGGAAGCTCGACCAAAAAAAAAAAAAAAAAAAAAAAAAAAAGTTCACTTTCTCACATTTCACAGGACATTGCCACATTGCCACATCTACAGAGTATCCCCTTTTCATAGAACCACATCAGTACAAGGTTAGTTCCCACCACATTGCACTGTATTGCCCAACAATTGCCTAATACCTGCACATATGGGCACTCTGCACAATCCCAAGCAAACTCTTGACCAACCTACCTCCGTTTTGGGTGATGTAGCGCACCCACGGCAAAGCCTGATATCCACTCTTCTCAATGATCTTCAGGTAACGCACCTGTCAAAAGAGAAAGCAAAAGAGCAATGTCTTAACCTGGATGTGTTGAAAAATGAGAAAAAAAAACAGTATCCAGTGTATATGTATGAGCTGTGTATAAACACTGTGTACGAACACATTTTCTAGTTTGTATAATGGAGGCAATTATGCAAGTTTGTAAATTCTGATACAAAAAGCAACACAACACACTATAAGTCACTGGTTGGTCAAACTCTCTCATTTTCAACATTTTTTATCCACATTTAAAAAGGCTCAGCCTGTTGCAGGCAGCTTTGCACGTTCAGCTCAGACTGTGAAAACCCAAACAAACTCCACATCCACACAATCAACCAGCTGTGTCCAATTTTCATACGACATGCCATCTCTGAGTGTGGGCTTTAATGTGTAGCGATGTCACATGTTAAAAAACACTTACAATGCAGGAGGAAACTGAAGCGGTACTCTGATGTAAAAAATAAAATGGTGGTGGCTACGGTGGTGAGACGGTTGAAAAGACTTCCGCGAACTAAAAATATCTAAAATACTTTGAAAACGACTTTGCTTTTCTTTGTCTGGTTTGTCTGTGGAGCTGTAAAATTCAAGTTTTGATTTACTTTTGATGGTGTGAGTTTTGTATCATTTCACTTTAGAAGGAATGAAGTGAATTACGTTGATTGCTCTCACAATGACTGAGTGAAAGACAAGTGAAACGTCTTTGTTATTTTATGTATGAAAGTGCATAGAAATGACTAAAAACAGTAATTTTTTAAAAACCTATGATAACCGACGCCGACTACAGTTGCTGCTTCCTGCAGCAAAACGTGCTACAAATGTTTCAGAACCACCCTGTAGGTCCACAGGTGTCACACAGTTCATACTCAAAAAAATAAATGTTCAGTACAATTTGCCTTTAAACTTGTGGTGAGCTGATAGTTGTAGTAAGCGTAGTGGTGTTGATGAGGAAGCAGTAGTATGAGTCACACTGAGAAGAGGGAAGCAGCTACAGAACTGCTTTCAAGGGACACACAAAGTTAATTTACATAACTGTATTTTTCAAGACTTATGAAGGAAAAAAAATGCACATCAGCATAATCAAGATAAAACTTTCACAAGCCCATTAACCGATATTTCACCAGACCTGTTACCACAGAGCTGAATTTCGAGAAGAGGCTCTAAAAATACCCTGTTGTCCTGAACATCACTGAACTTGATTGCACACTATTTTTCTCAGTCAGGTGGGTAAAAAACTTGAGAAACTTTGCTGTAATGTTGCTGTAACAGTGTGGTGTTATTTCATCTTATAGTGGCAATTAGTATGTCACAAATAATTGCCTGACACATCTTGCATCAGTGTACCAACTTATACTAACCCTCCTGTTTGAAAAAAAAAAAAAAAAAAAAAAAGCAGATATCTGCAGGAATGAGAGTCCAGCCATTTTAAGGTTTACACTACATCTCGCCGTGCCATGTCTCCATTACACTGGTTCCCAGCTGAAAGCAGGACAGACAGGGAAGGAATTTGTGGGTCGAGCGGCGACGGGCCTTTGGTAAGGCCTCGGTACTGGCCGCCTTGTTATTACCATCCACTACACAGTGAGGTCAGAGAGAGAGAGCGCCGCGGCCACCAGACACATGACGACAAACACATAGACGCGGGATCACCGAGTTTGCCGGCACAGCACTTCTCCCTGAACCCAGGAGCCAAACATGCAGTCGGTCCTGACCGTGGGTACGTAGTCAGCAAAATGGCATCAAAAGCCGTCCTCCGCAAAATATCATTATGGCTTGTAAGATGAGAAGGGGAAAGGAGGATGTTTGTTGTATCTCGTTTGGTAAGTACAGACTACATGTGTGGTCTGGATTTATCAGGCTTTTGGTAGAAGCTATAGCCCAAAAACTTGTTTGGGTTCTCTCGGCATCACCTAAAGAGGGGAGATTTGAAAATGCAACTACAGCTCTGCTCTTATTGCCACTTGGCCAAAGTGTGGGGTTGCTCCATTTCTAGTTACATTTATAAGGTGCAGTTACGTGCATCATTCACACTTCACATGTGTGCTGCCCTGCACTTAGTGGTGGAGTTAAGAGGAACTTTCTCATGCTTTGATATTTACATGCATCTAATTAAACTTCACAGACTCTTCTCACACGTAGAGAGTGGCTGCATTAGAGTCTGCTGTTGGTCTGTAATAAAGTTACAGGCTCAACACAAGAGCTGATGGGAATATGCATCTAAATAGGCTGCCTCTGTGATGGTGGGTGCAACCACAGAAAAAAAGGGGTTTTTTTGAACTTTCGGTTGATGAAGAGAAATATTTTTTGTTATTTGACAGTTGTGATGTGTACGACTTGAAAACTGGTGAAACTGAAGCTTTAAATCTCCATTTGATCTGCAAGACGTACTCATGAGAAAAATGAATGTGATCTTTTACATCTCTTGACTTTTCAAACCGGGCTATAACATGATTTAAGGATCAGAACTACAAATCAAATTTAGGACATAACTGTCAGATTACATATATTGTGAAATGTCATTTCTTATTGAAATATTATTTAATTCAACATGGCTGAACCAAATCTAGCATCAGTCTAAGAACGTTAGTCCTAAAAAAAAAAAAAAAAAAAAAAAAAAATCAGAGGTGATCTGTGTTGAACTACACTTTCTCTATTTTTTCATACTTAAGTTTCTTATTTATTTCATCTCAAATCATGTCTGTTTCTTTGACCCTGTCCTCTGTGCTGTTGCAATTTCCCCATTGTGGGACAAATAAAGGAATTTGAATTGGTGTAAACTGATGCCGGTGTTTCTCTGTGTTTTAACTTAAGAAAAGTTTCTTGTATTAATTATTAGGCATGTACCTTTAATGCCTTACTCTTGAACTTCTCAATGATCTGGTGGTGGCTTATAATAGGAATATAACTAGGAAATGATTATATCAAGTGGTATTATTACAGGATTAAAAATACATCAAGATGTTTTTTTAGTAACAACATTAGATTTCAAAACCTTTACATTTTCACATGCTGTCAGCTTTTCACATTGAACCCAATGGACATACAAAGTGACTCACACCTGCCTATGTCGTAGCGGTACGACCTGAATCTGTTTTCATATAAGCATCTGTTCATTTTTGTAGATCGAATTTTCTAGAAATGAAAATGAGGCCATTTCTTTCAGCTGTCAAATTACTTTGGAAACTGGCAAGAATTCTTACACCGTCATAACCACCCATATTAGAAGTATCATAGATTTCAATTAAAGTGGGTTTGAACGCCACGTTTCCGAGTGGGCTGCATAATCTTCATACAACTTAATAATGGTTTGTTGACTATCACAGGAAATGTACAAAAGCTGGAAAATATGACCTCTTCGTGGCTTTAATGAGTCATACAGAAACTAGTTAAAAGTTAAAAGGTCAATCAGAGTGCGTCAGCAAGAGTGTCGGGTCACTACAGGTTGTGAAGAATCATTTCTAAGTGATCGAAGACATGCTGGGTGATTATAATGATCTTACTGTTCAGTAATCAGTGATCAAGTTTGATTAAACCTTCAATTCCTTAAAGTAAATTCCTTAAAGACAAGTTTACTTAAAATCTTGATTAATTGTGTATAGTTCTTGGGTCGTATTATTTCTTTCTATTCATCTTAAATGTTTGGTTTTGGGAATTATTGATGATATTGATGAAGATGTGGCTGCTTGTTTATCACATATTATATTAACTGTGTAACCACATAACAGGAACTGAATACTTGCAATAACAATTTTTTAAAGGGGGGGGGGGGTCGCCCTTTGCATGTGCAATCTGATAATCTAAAAGCTTTCAGAGTGAAAAGGGTGTGAGGTTTATCTAGAAGATCTAAAGTGGAAGAACAAAAAAAAAAAAACTTCCTTTCTAACTTTTTCCGCTGAGGTATGTTATTACAGCAAATTTTATTTTTTTAGTCTTTTCATTTTAAGGAAACCATTGTCTTATTTTTTCATGGCAGTGGTGTTGATAACTGACCCCATGTTCCTGGAAAACCATTTTTCAAATGGGTGCACTTGTATTTTACAACTTCGGGATTAAGCATCATTTGGTTTCTAAAAATATTCTAACTGGAGAGATCAGATGATAAAACGGCACAATGTGAATAGAGCTCTGGTTAATGTAAAACAGATGTGTAATTATGTACATGTACCTGTGGAAAACACTTTCTTTCCTTAAGGGCAATAATATGATATTTTCAAAATGGTGTGTTGTCAGGTTGCCATTGTTTCCTCACATCAAGACACAGGGAAAACTTAATTCTGTGTTACTGTGGTGCTACACGTATAATCACAGGACAACTGTGATTATACAGTGTGTGCTGCACATCTGTGTAAGTCTGTGGTCAGCAAGAGTTTTCATTCAAACACGAAGGAAAAACATTAGCTTCTCTCTCCGTTTACAGGAATCACATTCAAAAATACAATGAATATACTCTACTGTAACTAAAAGTGACATTTTTTAGTCACAGAGATCAACATAAAGGCAAAAGACCAGGTTCAAGTTAATGAGCAGTTGCTCTTTGACTCTCTGTTTAACAGAAGGAATTTGTCTCCCCCACAAACTGTATCTCAATGTAAAAGTGCTGCCTTACTGCCCTCTCTCGCCAACACAGGGGACAAATATGAATTGTTTGAATTCCTGCTGGAGAGAGTGGACATATGAGATACCCTCCTACATGCCATAAATTCTAAACCCGTGTTGACAGCAAAACAAGTGAGAACCACAAGATATTTGGACTATGCATCCATGTGCACTGAATGATAATCAAACCCCAGGTGCGAAGAAATTGCAACATTTGTCTGACTCGTCTTCCAGATGGTTTGCTACACAGGAATGATAAACACATTTTGACCAACTATAAACAGATTAAATCAATTTTTCCAGGAATAAACACCTTCAGCTTCGCTAATTGCACTTATCTTTCCACAGGCAATTGTGTTTTATTTTCTTCTACCTCTACTCACATGCTGTTGCAAGAAGGTTTAACAAATTACTCATGGATTTACATACAAATACGGGAGGTCTTGAATGTGTGTGTATGTGTGAGTGTGTGTGTCTGCGTGAGACGCACCTGGATGCCTGAGGTGGTGAAATACGGGATCTCAAATTTGACACTGATCGGTGGCTTCCCCTCCTTGTCTTCAGCTTCCACACTCGGCAGACCAAAGTGGGCTCTCATCAAATACTCTTTCCCACCCTGAAACAAGACACAATGCCAACTCTTTACTACAAAACCATAGGTTTTAACTTTAAAGGGACAACATTGTACCATGAGGAATCATTGGGAATACTGCAAATAACAAATACAGGCTTTGTGAGGAATATAAACAAAAGCAGAAAACAAAACATAAGATGACGTGGAGATTACATCATGTATATTTGATACGCATGAGTCATGATTTGTGCTCACAGGGAAGGACTTGATTGACCAAACGATCTCGCTGTTCTCGGGCACCCACTTCACACTGCCCACTGTGGTCTTGAATTTGGGTGAGTCGGCGTCCGTTGGCACAGGAATGTGGATCTCCACGTTGTTGGCTGTGGAACGCCTTTTGAACTGACTCTTAGCCTGAGATGAGAAACAAGCAGGTCAAGTTTAAAACCGTGTTCCACCTAAGCATGGTATCAAACTAGGACTAAGTTGATTGCTTTAAGTCAGTATTATATAATAGGTGTTAGTCATACATGATAACAAGATAAACAACATGTTCCTGAAAACCATTACAGTAAACTTTACCCTGACTGTGGCAACCAGTGTAGCAGCTGAAAAGTCACCAACCTTGATCATGTACTCGATCCGACTGTGGGAGTGTTTCTCAATAACAGATTCGATCCAAATCAAAGGCTTCACCTGGGACAAAAAAATCAAAATGGGTTCAGTTACATTTAATTAACAGGACACTTAAAACTACAAAAACACATTGGAGTGTGTCTGTCAACCCCTAAGCACTATCTGGAGCTGCATTGAATAACACAAACTTATATAATATATAACTTGTGTGTAATAATTAGGAACAGATTTATGTTCGATTTCCCACTGTTTAGCTCCGCTCATCAATTTCGCACTAAAATCTAACAGGCTGTTCCCTGACCAATGCCCCACTCTCCATCAAGTTTGGTGCAAACTGGTTCAGTCATTTTTTGTGTCGTCCTACTGATAAATGAAAAACACAACCTCCTTAGTGACGCTAAAGACATGTCAAAGTCACCACCTAGTGGACAGCAGCTATTACTGCACAAATTCACATTAAAAGTTGAAAAATTAGATTTAATTTAGCTGTAATTGCACTGCAATCAATAAAAAAGATCAACCTGTACTTACAGTTGGAGCTAATGCTGTGTACTCTAAAGCTTTGTAGAGGACATTGTGGGAAAAACACAGATTGCATCACTTGGCTCAGTGCCCATTGGTGACCGATACCAGACCTCTGAGACTAATACTAATATTGATACCATGGAATTTAGTTTCTAACAAAGTAGAGTGTTTTGTTTGACATAAACAATTGCACCTTTGGCATCATGAACAGGCTCTACATGTTTAAATGCAGTCAATCACTCTTGTGCAGCAAATTTTAGATTTATTTGAGGCAGTTGCTACAATTGGGAAGACCTCTGCTCCACTCTGCTACTTCCCTTCTAACAGGCTTACTGGCAAACCCTGTTGTGAAACATGTATTGAGAATGAGAATTTATTTCCGGCGAGCATTTTCCAATAGGCCGGTTGTTACATATGATTTTTTATTTCCTTTCATGATTTTTTGCTTTTGTGCTTGTGGTCTAGTGATAATGCAGCGAGGACCGGTTTAGACAAGATCTCATCCATTTTATTGTTTTTTTCCTAGACTGAAGCTTTGGTTCATAAATAATGTAGTCATATTGACAATGCCTTTAAGATATGTGCACTCTATAGGATCCACAGTTTTTTAAATATCAGTTAGAAACCAGAGGGACACTGTCAATAGCACCGTTGAACAATATGCAAAACTCTATCACTGATGGAGTCATGATGCTGTAGTGTATGATTCACCTCGTTTTCTCAGGCCTCTGACTGATTTTGGAAACAACTGACTAACTAATGTTGTTTAACTACCGTCCTATCTTCCTTAATGTTGCAACAATATTACGTCATTAATACATTCATGGGACACATATTAGTATAAATCTTCGTCACTAGACTCCTTAGTCTCTTTCAGTTGTCGTGTGCTAATAATGAATTCTAAGTAAAAACTAATTTGAAAAGTAGATGTAGCAAAGAGGATTTTCCAGGAGCTATCAGCTGTTCCATCTTTAACATCTGTTTGCATTTCCTTAAAATACATCTGATTCTTTGGATATTATAGAGGCTCATACAGATCATGTTTGGGCTCCATATCTTATAAGCAGTTCAACTGTTTATCTGGCGTCCATGAGGAGAGTGAGGCAGTTTTAACCCACGTTACTCACATGAGTGTTGAGGCGGTAGGACATGAGCTCAAACTCTCCATCTGGAGGAATGAAGGAGATGGTGCGGTCGTTCTCAAAGCGAGACAGTCGGACACACTGGTGAAACTTCACATCTTCCAGTTCCACTGATTTACTCTTCCCTCCTTTGTGAAAAAACAAAAGATCATTATATACAAGATGAACATAAGAACATCACTCAAAATGGTATGAATCAGGCCCAGGTCAGACTGCATTTGCAAATAACTGGTAACAGTTGGATTGACAGGGCATGTTACGTCCTTTGAAAGGACCGTTTAATATTGTTATTTGTTATCATTCATTCCATCATGCAGCTCCTCGCTCAATATCAGCACAACTGGCCCCAAATGTGTTAAGAGAGAACTCACTTCCAGTATTTTCAAACAGAACCTTGTCGTTAAGGCCCAGTCGCAACTCAGGCATTCCTGACAGGAAGACACGCATCTTAATGGAGCCAACGATCTCACTGCGAAGCACATTCCCATTGGCACTAACCTGAATGACACCAGAATTTAATTTGTCAGAGGAACAAAAAACATTTTTTGTCTCTTCAAATTTCATCAAACACAGACACAACAAAATCAGCTAACGTGACGTTCAGTTTGTTCTGTGACAAACACAGGGAGGAAGTTTGTGACTGGAATTCCTTAAGCAACACAGTGCTTCTAAAAAGAGGAGTTCCTACCAGGAGGTTGACTGACTCAATGACGTCCAGGAAGACCTCGTTCTTCCTGTACTTGATGCCCTCCGACCTCCAAGACACAGCGTTGGTTACTGTGGCAGGGGGTCTTGGGGCGCCAGTGTCTAGCTTGTGCCCCTCCTGGGTTATGTATCTGGAAACAAAAACATAAACATTAAGGTGAACTGACAAAAGGGGAAATCAACTGTCTGCGGTGGCGACTTCCCAGAAAGAAGAAGGGCAATTGTCATGGTTAGGAGGGAGGATCTTCTGACTTATTGCTGAAGTCAGAGAATACTGAGGGAAATCCAGAGTTTGGTTGTCACACCACTCACAGTTCTGTAAGTTCAAACAGTCATTTACAGTTCATTTTTCTGAGGACGAGTTCTTTTTGACTTGCAGATGTACAGATATTAAAGGTCAATACCACAAAAATAATCTGTAAATAAATTTAACTGTTACACAACAATCAAGGTATAAAACGGTATAGAAAGGTATAAAAACTCTGATTGTTGGGTTCCCTTCCAGTAACCCAACAATCAGAGTTATACTGAACTAGTGGGTTAAAATATGACAAAATATCCCCATGAATATTAGTCTTTAACAGATAATATTCACAATGTTCATCCTTGTTTATTTTTATCATTGGACCAAATGTGTTAAGGGTTTTCAGTCATTAAGACTCACAGCTTTGTCCGTGACAAATTTAATTTGGGAAAAACTGACAAGCATTTGTCACGTGTTTTTTGAGGGTAAATGTCGAAAATCTGAAAATCTAATCCAAAGTTTTTCATCACAACAGTTTTCACCAGCTGCATCTGTAATTATTTGAATATAAATGCACTTTATTGTGGTGAGACTGTGATTGAGACAATACTTACTCTTGCAGGATCTTGCTGTCGGTGGTCTGAGGATAACCAAAGTCCATCAGCTCATCCATCAGCTCATAAATGATGACAAAGTTATCTCTGATGCTCTCTTCCTCCAATTCTTTGAAATACTCTGAAAAGACCTGTAGAATATAACTGATGTTTAATAAATCTTCAAGTTTGATTAACATCCTGTAAAGCATATAACAATGTATTAGTTTATGAATTAAAGCTGCTATCGAACAAAGCATTGAGTCCTACCTGAACAATTTTGTACAAGAAGGAGAAGACCAGCGAGACACTGGCATTTTTCTTGGATGTTGCAACCACTAATGTGTTGTGTGTTAAGAATTTCAGTAACAATATTTCAAAACCCCAAACAAGCACAATAAAATATAAAATTAATGTAACATTTAGAAATGTGTTCAATACAAACACCACACAGTATAAATAAAAGGATACAGTAGAGGTTATTGTGTTTGATCCACATGAACCGGACTCCTCCGTGGGCCAGGATTGGAGAGAGTGTCCCCTCCTCCTCTTTGTCCATCAGAAGGGTCATGAAGTGTTCAATTTCTGACATGTCCACATCTCCGCGGTAATTTCGACACACCAAGACCTGAGAGGAACAAATATTACAGAAATGTCAATGTTACTGCATGTTAACAGCTGATGTACTACTGCTGGTTGGGTGGAAAACCTGAGTGTGTTGTAGTTATATGAAGCTGTCAGATTGAATCTCAAGAGATAAATAATGTATAATAATAATATGCATGTTGACTTAATCTGTTATTCGTTAGTCTTTACCCATACATCACAGGATATATATTTGAGACTTAAGTCTTAACCTGAATATTAAAAAAACACCTTTACAACATGAAATGAAACATTTCATAACTAATGGGGGTCCACTGTTGTTTAGCTTATGTCAAGGATTTTCTATGTCAATTGATGCTGATGCATCATTTACCAAAAATAGTCTGTGGACTAAAACAGACCTGTGGGCGGTAGCTGCCTTTAGTAAACAGGATGCTTCTTTGAAGTGAATCGATGAATCATTTTATGAGAAATTTAACAGAGGACTCAAAATGTGTCGTAGAGACATGGTGATGTGTGTGTAAAATAACCTTTATGAGTGAGCACAAGTGAAAATGCAGGTGCTTTTGAAGAGACTGACTTCTTCTTTACATCCCCTGCAGCTAACAGCTGACATCACCTTCCCGGTAATCACCGGCCTGATGCTTTTGCAGCTTTTAACCATCATATGTATCCGAGCTTCTAGTTTAGCTGCAATTAAATAACTTAAATTAGAAGCCAAAATCGTGGCGCGACATATTAGCCATCGCCGGTGTGTTAGCTTTCGTGCTGCGGATTAAGCCACATCATAATCTGTCAATGAGGAATGTGTCCGCTAGGCTAACGTTAGCTTAGCATCGTAGCAGCATGACCGCTATCTTACCTTTCCTTTTAGATCCAAGACATACACAGCACTCGCGGACATCTTGAACTAATTTACTCGAGCTTAGTTCAGCTCGCTTCCAACGCCGTCTTGATTACGTTTGATAATAAGTACTTTTAAGCTGAAATGAAAGAACAGACTTTCATTCATAATACTATAGAGAGGAAAGCCACCCTTCCCTTTTCATTACAGCGACGAGGTTTTGACTAGCGCCCCCTAGTGGACAGGAGGAAACGTTACAGGAGACGGTGAAATGCACTTAGGGGATATTTTTTCCTGGTGAATGGATATGATAAATTATATTATTTTTACAATGTCGGCGCATAAGTCATTAAGAGAAAAAATATAAAGCAAAAATAATTAATAACTGAGCTATATCAAACAGTCTGTACTGAATAATTTACTGTCAGAAACTTGTGTGTGATATTACACAGGGATCTGTTGCAGCTGCATCTAACTTCAAATATAAAGTGTTTTGACGTATCATATTTGCACAGTGTCATTCTCATCTGTGTGTTTTTGTGCGGTCACAGCACTCAGCCCGTGTCCTGAAGCACAATACAGACTCACCGTATGACATTTACAGTCTGCATTGATCCACGACAGACTCATCTCTCTCTGCAAACATGGGGAAATATTCTTTATAGACTCATTTGAACTGAAATAAATAGCAGCACACAGAAGTATTTTTTCCCCATTTCCTTAATTAATCATGTGCTGTAAGGTTGAGATCAACATATCCACCTTTGTATATTCCCAAACAGTCTTAAATATTCTTATCCACCCTCAGTAGTGTTAATCTGCTCTTCTGTTAGCAGCTTTGTTTTTATCCTGTAGCTTCCTCTGCTGGATGAAACAGTGATCTACACTAGATGAGTCGTTCTGAGGTAAAGCTATTCTTGCTACATGATGATCACCACAAGATAGCACCAAACTGCAATGGAGAGCAATTGTGGACCAAAACGATATGTGACATTGTCATGGATTTAACCGTTCATATAAACAGTTATGAATTATCAAAATAACTTAAAAATCCATTTAATCAAGTAATATCATCCAAATTCAAGAACTGTACTTTTTTTTAAAAGTCCAATAGAATCAAATCACATAAACAAGTACAGAACAAGTTTAGATGTTTAGATGTAATGTTGACATATTTTCTGTCACATCCTCACTTTTCTCTATGTAGTCATGGAGATAATTAGTTATTGTATAATTCGGCAGTGGAAATTAGTGTTTGCATCTTTGTGTACTTTTGTTCTCAGATTTTCATTTGATTGCACTGAAATGTCACTTCTATAAAACTCAGCTCCAGTCACTCAATCCTTAAGCCTAAAACAACTTTAACAGCAGCCAAACAACAGATACTGACTTAATCAGAGGTGAAGAGACTCCTGAAACACAAGAAGATATATTTTTGCTTCATATATCTAAAAATATACCACGGTCAGTGTGTTATAATACACAAACTACCAGAGAAATTATTGTGTTAACACTGGCTTAACATTAAAATAACTGAGGTCTAAATGCCTGGTAATTTTCACCTGTGTGTTTTGTGCCACAGCGAGATGTCAAGCGATGTTGCAGCTTGACAGTTTCAAGAAAACCACAGTGTGAAAAATCTGTGAAGTGACAGAAGCAAGGACAGTATGTTTTAGTAAGAAAGTATTTTTTATGAATGACAACTGACAACAATCTCAGTCTTTTTCCTCAAAGATCACCACCCCCCTTTGGCGTGAAAAGCCTTTCAGCACCGGGCTTGTGTGTGACAAGTGTGACAGATCTTTGATCCCTTGGCTGGTAAGATGAGGTCTGGACATTGTAAGAAGTCATAGATACAACTGGACTGAGCTCCAGAGCCAAATATAACAGGCTGTCGCTTCCATATACTTCTCTCAGCATTCATGTATCAAGATGTAATTGTGTATCACTGGATTTAGTTGTGTAAGTAAAGGATGTGTTTATACAGAAGGCTGAGGGCTGAACAGGACTGACGTGTTTACTTTGGTTGACGGATGGGCTTGTCTCACTACGCTATGACTATGACTGTATTACACATGATTAATCAGGTGCACAGGTGTTTCCACAGCAAACCTGTGGGATTTTAGCTGTTGTAGGTGATTAGATTATTGTTCACATACGTTGATTACTGTAGTAAATATAAGATTTTCGGTTTGTAGAACTGTTGCTTAGTTAGCATCAACATTTCAGACTCAAACATACTATCGGCGTCCACATATCCTTTGCATGACATCAAGCACTTAAAGACTACTAAAAGTGACCTAGTATGTATTCTTCACGGTTACGTTCATATACACTCTAATCTGTTCCACCATTCCCATGGCTTTGTGATTTATACTTAGCAGGACTTTGACTTAACTCCCAAGGCGATCCTGTGGCTTTTGGGGGAGTTTTTACCATACAAGGAGAAGAAGAGTTTAGCTCGGTTTCCTGTGGGAGGGTTCTGATTTCGCTCAGTTCACTCAGTCTCTATTTCTCTCTCCCTTACCTCCTCTCTCTCTCTCTGTCTCTCTCTCTCACCTCGCTCACTCTGCTGGCTCTGCTCCAAACCCTCTCTCTGCTTACTGTACAAGCTGGACATTTTCATAAGATGCTTCCAAAATCAATATTTGTGACACTAAATTATCAGAATTTTTTTTATCTAAGCTGCAACAACATGTGCATCCAGCACCCTGACAAACCAAATAAGTCGCACAGTCGCCGCTCTTATGGTCGCAGGTCTTGATATAAGTTTGTGTTGTCAACCTCCTGGATTTTAAAGCTATTAAACTTCCACTACTTTCATAAACTTGGTGCCAAAATAGCTCCAGTTTCAGTCTCTTGCAGAAGTGAACACTTGTTGATCACTTACTCGCAAATGATCAGACTGAAGATTTGTAGTTCTATTTTTCAGTTTCATATCATCCAGAGCGACATAACATCTGTTTTCAAAATGGTGTTTTTCAGAAGATGACAATGTTTATGGTTCAGTCCACGGCCCTCAATGACAAAACAGGGCAGAGTTACGTCAAAGTCATCGTGCCCATCCTGTGAGAACCAGTCTTTGTTGTAACAAGACTTTTTTTCATTTAATGAAGAATAGAAGAAAGAAAAGAAAGAAAAAAGAAAGAATATTTTCTCATCACACAAAGGTCACACCAAGTCTTGATCCTTTTGTTTACTTTCGCAAAAAATTCGCAATCTCCAAATTTGGATATGCATGACTTTCACTCAACAGTATTAATGCATTCCTTAAAGTCAAAGCACCTGAAGAAAACAGATTTTAAGGTTTGATTTGAACTCACTTGCCCTTTCACAGACAGGATTAAGCCTGTATGAGAGTAAAAACAACCAAGGGGATACACACTGTAGTGGTGGCAACGCAACAAGAAAAACCAGTGATGCATCTGTCCAAGTTTATCCTCAGAGGTCACTTAAATGGCCACTGTGCGCCTCACTGTTCTTTGACTTTCCTTGTAATCATTATTTTTAGCTGAGGCAGCTGGCACGGTAGCGCTGAGAGAAAGCAGACAGATCCATCAGTGTTGATGTCATACACAGATACATACATATACTGTATATCTACAACAGCAACACAAATATTCATATTCAATTGCAAAAATAAAAAACATAAATATGGGTATCCCATCTATTTTTTCGTTCTTGTGTAAATCTGCTGCACATGAAAGAGCTTCTATACAAAGCCTGTGTATCACACAAAGAGCCTGGAGTCAACATCATGCATGACCCACTTGCAGAATATCTCTTAGGTACATAAAATCATATTCCTGGAAACCATCACAGTGAAAGTTGTACAACTCTGGCCAACAATGCTTTTCATATTGTGCCACTTACAAATTACAGAAAACAGATCTAAATAAAGCTCTGTCAAACCAATAGTAATTAAATGGATCTTAATTGCAGTAGACCTATGGTTTATGTCTGTGTAGCTCAACTGCAAAGCTGCAGCTGCCTGGTGTAGATCACATGCAGACAGCTCTTTCCCCCAAATTTTCTTTGGCTGGATCATTTTCTATACAGCTCTTTTTCATTCCGCGGTAGAATGAAAACTATGTCCTTTCTAACCAACTCTGGTATTAACATCAATTTGAACATTCCTAAGTAAGAACACAGGCATATAGATATGCAGCCCATAGAAGAAAAAAACTAACTTTCAGTAACTCATATTACTAATGTCAATAATGTCCTTTTGATGTCTGAGTTCTGGAACTTTTCTCCTGCCTCTTATCTGCTGCTCCACTCCTGTTCTATTCAAAACAAAAAGGCCATGATCCAAATAAGGACACAGGCTGGACATAACCAAAACATCTACACCACACTGTAGCTCCAAGAGCCTTTGAGAGGTAAACTTCTGGGAGGGGGGCACAGAGGATTGAAATTTAGCCAAGGCGGGGAGTGGCGGAAAGGGGTAAATGGTGGGAAAGGGCTGTCACTTGGGACTGGGGCTGTCTCCAAATCTCCAGTCAAGTTTAAATCGCATAAAGCTCTACCAATTCTCAGTTTGCATCCTTCTCTCCTATCCTGTGCTCACTTGCTCCGAGCTCCCCTCCGTCTCCCTCCTCCTCCTCACTGTATCTGCCAGTTGCTCTCCCAGTCAACCTTGTGCGAGGGCTCTTGTGAGGAGTTTTTTTCCTGACACATCTGCAACAACTTCTCACCCGCAGATAAAAAACCTTTTTTTTTCCTCTTAAGTCTGCAAGACACTGAGACCCAGCCATCACCATGGAGGCCATCAAGAAGAAGATGCAGATGCTGAAGTTGGACAAGGAGAATGCCATCGACAGAGCAGAACAGGCTGAGTCTGACAAAAAGTCAGCAGAGGATAAATGCAAACAGGTGAGGAGACAGAGGATGGGTTTAAAGGGAACAACAGGATGGATGTGATGACTGAGAGAGTTGTGTGTGCTTGTGTGTAATACTGATTATACAGAATGTGAATTAGCTATAATTATATTTAGTAATTTTATGGCATATATAAGGTAATATAAATTGCATTAATAGTGTACTCGAAAATTAAGGCTTAAAAAAAAATACTTTCTACTACTTCTTATTGAAAGAATATATGATGATATGTATCAATATTACTAATATTTTGACACTGATTTCCATCATATTGCACAGCTCTATGTCTTGTGGTAATAAAAAAATACATACATTGCTGTGATATCATCAGAAGTTGAGCTCGATAATTTACTATGAATATATAATATTAATATGTAATTGTGTTCTTTAAAATTTCAGAAATAATCTCACCTGAAGTTAAAATAAATAGCAAAAAAACACTCATCCAGACTGCAGGAGGGGCTCAGTTTAATATGTCAAGTATTTCCTAAAGCACCAAATGCTGAATTACAGAGAGCAGCTGAGACTGAGCCCCAGGGCCGTGCCCTGTGGTGGACAGGAGTAGATGGAGGACGTCCACAGGGAGGCACCAACACAACAACAAAGTGATGACTGCTGGGTACATTATCAACAGAAGAAGAGGCAGAGACATTATTTGAAGTTATGATGGTGACGCAGGGGTCAGACACAGCATCTGTAGCAGCTGTCACTCTGACTCTAGTCTGAACAATACCAAAGAAACCTCACAAATTCCTGATATTTGCACACCCATATTTGGCACCTCTGCCCTAGTACGTCAGAAAATTTGGTATTATGAGGGTTAGCTAATGATAGCATACTCATACCACTTGGTACATGCTAAGTAGAATCTAGAGATGTAATAGGATATTTGAGGTTTCTAAATAGAGGCAATTATTACACAGTGGGAGGTGGTGTCGTCATCATGGGGCTACGAGAGGAATGCTGAAGACAGGGGGAGTCAGAGTTGGGATCTGGATTAAAGCAAGTGGAAAGAATCATCTCCACAGTGGCTAATGCCCTAATCACACCCACAAGAGAGCACAAGTAGTGACAGTTGTCAATGGCACCGAACATATGGACCCGCAGTGTGTCTTCCACATCAAGGAACAGTCAGCGTGAAATCCTAGAAGATTATGCAGAGCTCTTTAGTTTGTTTGGATGGCGGGGATACAAGCAGTGCTAAGAGATGTTTCCTTTGCTATTTCTGGCACGATGAGATGAATATTAGAGTAATGTTATGCTGATGGAAGTCACTGAAAATACACAAAACTAATACTTAGCATCAACATACAATATACACATCCTCAGACATAAACTCTGGCAGCAAGTAAAGGATTGGTTCACCCAAACTACAAAGATTAATTTAATTTTGGTTCATTTTGGACTATTTTCTATTGAAGAAATAACCCTAACAGAAATCTATTGCCAGCATATTCTGTGTATGATCAAAAGAAAAAGAAATTTTAGCCATGTTGTTCAAGTGATGGGAATGTCAGTTAGTCAGTCCACAACTTTGATCCAAACTGAAATATCTCAACACCTATTGGATTGGATTGGAGTAATGCATTGAAACATACCTGTTACATTCCTGTTGATACTTGTTTTGACACCCCAAAGGAAATGCAATAAAATATCCAAACTATCTATGACTACATAATGTCAATAACAATATATTTTTTTTAGAATAAAAAATTCGGTTATTGATATATCAGCCAATCTTCTCATTTTGTATGGGTCATTAGTGATTCATTTATAGTCTAACTTTCAGGTTTCACTGTGTTTTATTGTTTCCATTCATTTGCCCAAAGACTACATGCAATATTTACTGTGTATAAGCTGTAAATATAGGAGTATGAGATAAGAGTGATGTTTTCATATTGGTGCATTTACAACAACATACATACTGACATACTGACTGCTAACAGACTCTGCTACAGTCAAGTAGAGACACGTTAGAAAATCTGGGTTGATACCATTTCCCTTTAACTTGTAGTGATTTAATCTAAAAACAGTAACTGATGAACATCCTGATTGTCTTTGATATCAGTCTTCACCTGCCTGACCCATCAAGAACAACAGCTGTATCAACAGTTTAAAACAACAGATATGATGTCTTTAAATTAAAATACTAATCCTGTTTCCTTCATACTTACTTTTACACAGAAAAAGTTTGGTTTGTTTCACTGTATCCTTCCTACTCATCTGTCATTTCGACTGTCTTCCAGTTGGAGGATGAGCTGCTGGCTCTGCAGAAGAAACTGAAGGGAACAGAGGATGAGCTGGACAAGTACTCGGAGGCCCTGAAGGACGCGCAGGAGAAACTGGAACTGTCTGAGAAGAAAGCCACAGATGTGAGTTTTCCACAAAGACGCCATCTGAAAGACATTATCCACATTACAGTGGAGCACCACAACCTCTTAGTTTCAGTCTTATAAAGTATCAGTAGCAGCGCTTTTAGATGAACTGAACTAAATATCGCTCAGTGACTGAAAAACATCAGCACATTCGGGATTCAACCCTTTTGCGTCAAAAATGAGTTAACAGAAACATTGAATTCAGCACTCACTCATTCACACACTCAGCCTGAGTGTTGTTCATACTGCCATACTGCTTAATCTCCCAGAAAAGGCCATGTCTAGACTCGCCTTAATAGGTGAATTTTTTACTGTGATGAAATCCAGGAGCAGAGTCATTAAAACAACAGAAAATATAGTAAATCAAGTAAAGTAAGTAAGTATCAAGTTGTTTGTTTCAGTTGGCAGCTGATTAACAAAACTTAGAGTATAATTTTAAACGGTTTCAAGTGATTTCAACAACACGAAGGAATAAAAAGAACTCAAGGGTTTTTCGTGACATTTATTTTCTAAATTACCTTTTGTGTATTAAACACAGTCAGGTACTATACAGAACATACGTCAAGAACAATTTACACTAAACTCCTCCATTTTTTGCTGAAACACTGCAGTGTACTTTTAGTAGAATAATCCACTGAAAACAACTAACAACCCTGAAATTACTCCTGAAGTGACTAATGTGTATCTTCCAACCTACACAGCGTTGAGAATCACTGGGTTACTGGCGGCTAACTTGGGCCTGGAACTGAACTATTTCTCAAGCACAGACAAAACTTGGCCGGCCTGTAGCTGACCAGGAATCCCAGGAATGCAGCTTAAGCAAACAGAGAACCCCATACTGCAGTGTCTAATGAAATCAATGCTCAGGCCTTTTTTAGGGCACAGATATTACACTCTCCTCTGTTTGAGCTTAGAGTACAAACACAATGTACAACGGTCAGTGACCACTCACTTTTAAAGGGTCGACTTCATTTCGTTCATGTTCCTTTTGCTGAAATATCGTCTTTACAGAACAGAGACAGAGACAGACTGTGCTCAGTTTGTTATAATATGTGTTAAAATCTACAGTAGGCCAAGACCACAACTACTTAAAAAACAGAAGTTTTTTTTGCTGGTGACATGTTGATTCTTATCTTTTAACTTTCTATATTTCTATATTTTCAGGAAGATGCATTATGTTAGTGACTAAGTAAGTCTATGTTTAGTTACACACAAACATAATTAATGAGCCTGAAACTAATTAATTGTTTTGATTTCTAGTGAATCTACTGGTTATTGATTAATCAAAAATATATATATATTAATAAAAAATTAAAAAGGGACAAAAAAGCAATTTTCAAAATTTCAAAAGTCCAATGCCACATGTTAGAAATGCACAACATCAAACATTTAATCCAGTTCCACAAAAGACAAAGATGAAGTCAAGTAGCAAAAAAATCTCAAACTTGAGGAGCCAATGAATGTTTTGTGTTTTAATCTAATCCTAGACTCTCACTCTCCTTTTAATTGTGCCTACTTGTTTACCCTTTCACTAAAATGCTGCTGAATTTATATAGAATGAAATGAAAACATCCCCCCAGAGTGTATCTAAAACTACCAGGGAAGGGAGATAAGATAAGGCCCCTGAGATCTAAAGGTCAGAAGACAAATGATTTCAGCTTCTGATAACCTGCTTCTTGTAGCTCTGTTCTGTTCTGATACATACAATGTGATACAAGGACAGAAAGAGAAAATAAACCCAGGTTGAGCTCTGTAAAGTGGAGAGGAAGAGGAGAAGGAGGAAGCAGAAGGGGGCGCTGAAGGAATGTGTCGCCACCCGATGGCTCCGGGTCATGTCTGCAAGCACAATTTACATTCCAGGCCAGTGCAGGTCAACAACTAGTGTTGAAGAGGATTATTACTGCTCCACCCCACCCTTGACCCCCCCTCCTCTTCCTCCTCCTCATACAAGTAAATTGATTTCTATACAGTTTATAACATGTGTAACCGTACACAGACATTTACTTTTCTGATGTCTTCCCTTTCACAAGACCATATCCAATCATGTATTATGATTCACATCAGACATGATTCAAACATGTGAATCAGACAGATGACTCAGGCCCCCACTCTTCCTCCCTCCCTGTTCCCTGTAATCAGAGCACAAAAATGCAGCCAAAGCAACACCTTACGTTTGCCATATAAGTCCACAATAGAAACCTCCACACACACACACACACACACACACACACACACACACACACACACACAGTCTGACATTACACACCTCTTTTGTGGAGGAAAAGAGCAGTCCCATCCCCTCCTAAACCCTGTGATGTCATCTGAGACAGGCTTCAACACAGGATTGGAGGATCTCGCCATAAATTTCCTGAAAACTCCCAGCCCTTTTTTTCACTTCCCCCCACCCCATCCAAACCAACACTGCACGTCCCTGATTTCCTGCCCCGTGAAAAAAAGTTTTTCCTCGGCTGCTTTTGCAACTTTTCTGACGCAAATCAGTAACTTTTCTGAAGCATAAACTAACAGTTTGAGACTGTTACTCTCGTTGGGAGCTGCTTCTTTGCTTTAGTTCAGGGGAAAACAAAAAAAAAAAAAAAAAAAAAAAAAAAACAAAAAAAACAAAAACAAAGAAACAAACCGAGATTATGGAGGTGGTGAAGAAGAAAATCCAAACCCTTCAGCAGCAAGTTGATGAGGCAGAGGACCGTGCACTGGCGGTACAAAGGGAGTTGGACACTGAACGGGAACTGCGCGAAAAAGTGAGATTATTAATCGTTTGTCTGATCTGACCTAGATTCATTTCTTTGTCTTTAATCTTCACATTCCTGTCGAGCATCTCTATGAACCGACCAAATGTGAGGACTTTTCTCCGTTGACCTGCAGGTAGCGATGATAATACAATTTATGTAACGCCCATCTAACTATTTAACACCTTTTTCTTGCGTATCTCAATGTTATATTTGTCAATTTAATCTTTGATGTAGCAGTTCATGGGAGTTTTAAAGGATTATAGGAAGCTGATGCATCAAAGTAGAGGCTTTACTTTGCTGACTTTTGTTCGGCTGCGTTATCTAACCCCAACCCGCCCAATATCTAATAAAACACTTAAAGCCAGAGCGAGCGGCCTCACTATCTCAGTCTCTGTCGGTGAAGTCGTTAATTATTAATGACTAGTGAGATTATAACGTTTGATAAACTTTACAGTTACAGTTTAAATCACTAATGTGAAACTGTTTGGTTCAGTTTGTGCTCTCTTCGTCCTTTAAGGTTTTCTGTTCTTCTCTCTTCTCTCTCTTTTTTTTTTTTTTTTTTTTGACAGAATGACACAAATAAAACTGTAATCCTTCCTCCTCCTCCTCCTCTTTCTCTTCTTCTTCTGCTCAGGAAGAAGAGAACAGACATGTTTATCTGTGATATCAGTCTCACAGGAAACAGACAGAGGAGAAGCAATCTGTTGTCTCCCCCCCGCAGCTCGATCTTACATTGTGGGGTCTACAGATGTTAGTCCAGATGTTAGGGTTAAAACTGTCACTACGTTTTCCTGCATCAGCAAGTTTTCAGATTCTATGGTCAAAGCTACAAAGTCCATAACTCATCACGGTTGTTAAGAGTAAAACTTACTGCCAGAGGAGGAGTGGAAAGGAAATGTGAATAGTCGCATGGCTGCAGAGTGGTTCTATTGCATAATTAAATAAATATGAATATATAGCTCATATACAGATCACATGACAACAGGAAATGACAATATCAACTACACTCAAAACTAAGAGCCATAAAAATGAAGATTTTTCAGTGTGGAGCACTGCCCATCCTGAACAGCACCCTTCCTCTGCAGCAGCTGCATGTTTCCTGACTAACCTTTGACCTCTGACCTCTTCCTGTGTCTGTGTATCTGCAGGCCGAGGGCGATGTTGCATCTTTGAACCGCAGGATCCAGCTGGTGGAGGAGGAGTTGGACCGAGCTCAGGAGAGACTGGCCACAGCCCTCCAGAAACTGGAGGAGGCTGAGAAGGCTGCTGATGAGAGCGAAAGGTGAAAATCACACACAGGCTTTATAAGAACTCGTAACACCTTTAGAGCAACTTAAAAAAACAAAAACAAAAAACATTTTTACCCGCAATGTTTTAACCACATATTGTAGACATGCTAAAAGCTTTAAAAGCTAAAGGTTGTGCCTTTATAGCAGTGGAAGCCATAAATCACGGACATCAAAGAACTACACTGTCCCCTATCCCCCTAAATCAGGCTGAACCAAAAAGCAGCATCCATCTAAAGTCAGAGGGTCCTGAGTGTGTAACTGCTGTGTGTCTAAAGTCAATCTTTTTTTTTTTGAGGGAAGTATGACCTCATTACATGTATGTTAAAAGACATATAGTACAGTGTTAGCTTTTCTTCATGTTCCTGTATATGGAGGGATTACTCAAATGTCCATAAGCCAAAGGAGAAAAGGGAAATGTCCTTCCTCACCCTGGGCTGCTGATAAAGTGGCCAGACATGTTTTTTCTTGTACAGAACAGAGCAGTTTATGGAGCTGTTGGTTCTGAAAATATTTATTATTCTATTTCAAAAAAATCACAAACTCAAAGCTTGTGTAAAGCAGCAACCACGGACAACACAGAACCACATGGACTATTAAACAAAAATGACAAAAATAACAAATGCCCGTGATGCTCTATTTTTCAACAGTGTAAAGAACGCTGCGGTCTGGTTAAACCAACAGCCGTATGTGTGTGTGTTTCTCTCATTTTTAGAGGGATGAAGGTGATTGAGAACAGAGCCATGAAAGATGAGGAGAAGATGGAGATTCAGGAAATGCAGCTCAAAGAGGCCAAACACATTGCTGAGGAGGCTGACCGCAAATATGAGGAGGTAGAGATACAGAGATCACATTTCAGCTGTCAGTTCACAGTCGAGTGATGAGTCTGATGTCATCTTTTTTTTTTTAAGTCTTTGATCAAGCGTGATTTGTTCTCTTTTTAATGTCAGGTTGCCCGTAAACTGGTAATCCTTGAGGGCGAGCTGGAGAGAGCAGAAGAGAGGGCAGAAATCGCAGAACTGTGAGTAAAAGAAATACATCAAACACATTGTGAGGTGATGTCTTCAGATGTTGTTCAGTCATCACCACGGTATCATGTCGGCTTTAGACAAAAAACAAACACTCGATGTTTCGCTCTGTTTTTAAAGGAAATGTGGTGATCTGGAAGAGGAGCTCAAGAATGTCACTAACAACCTGAAATCACTAGAGGCTCAGTCTGAAAAGGTAAATGTTTCTGCTCCATATCAGAACAGCTGAACAGCTTCACACAGTAACACTTATGATATAACTCAATATTTCTCTTTCTTATGTCTCTGTCTCCCTAGTACTCTGAGAAGGAAGACAAATATGAGGAGGAGATTAAAGTCCTGAATGACAGACTTAAGGAGGTAAATTCACATCAACTTGCATTATATTCTCAGAGTGAAGTTGAGATCTGTCTGGATAATTTATTTGTTTACTTCTTTTCAAAGGCGGAAACCCGTGCAGAGTTTGCAGAAAGGACGGTGGCTAAGCTGGAAAAGACCATAGATGACTTAGAGGGTACGCTTCATTTAATCTTTCTTTTTAATCCTTCTATGATCTGCAATGTTTCTTCACTCAGCCTTTGTTCAAATCTTTATATTTTCTTAACCCTTTTGCCTTGATTTCTCTTTCTCTTTCCTCCTCACTTCTGCCTTCGGTCTGTGTTTCCCTCTGAACCTCCTCCACCTGCGTTCTCTCTGCCCTTTGACCTGCAGATGAACTGTACACTCAGAAGCTGAAATACAAGGCTATCAGCGAGGAGCTGGATCATGCCCTCAATGATATGAACACCTTGTAAACCTTGTGTTTATCCCGTGATGTTTTCACTTTCTCTTTGTCTCTCTTTGCTCAACGGAACACACCTTGTCTCTCCTCTTCTGCCTTTGCTGTCACTGCTCTTTGCTGCTACACAACTCAATAAACATGTTTCTATTTTATCCTGTCTTCTGTCTTTTCCTTTAAGCTGCATTTTTTTCTCTTTTAAGCCTCAAAGATAAATGAAGTTACAGCTATATTGTGTGAAGTTTCTGAGGCCTGTTGTTCTTGTTAACTACTGTATCTGTTGTATTTTACATTTTTACATTGCTGCTACTTTTTCCTTACAGAGAATCTATCGCACGCTAAAGAGGAAAACATAGGAATGCACCAAGTCCTGGACCAAACACTGCAGGAGCTAAATAGCTTGTAAAATGCCAAGAAGAACATCAATATGAAAAAAATTGACATGGGTTTTATTAGAAAAAAAAAAAAGTTTACACATGCCATCCATTCTCGGTAATTTCACTCTTACTCCTGGTTGTTAAAACACATGTGCCCCTTTTTATATATTTATGTTCCCTTTGTTTCCTTTCCTTTTTTAAAAAAAATGGTTTTGGGTCCATATGAGTTCAGTTGTGGTGCTAGAAATGATGTTAGACCAAACTCTGAGCACAAATAAAGCTGATAATGATGATGATGATGATGACGATGGAGTGGGTTTTATGTGTCACGTTGACTCAGTGTCTTCTTTGTGTGAATGCATAGTTGTATGTATATGTGTGTGTTTGTGTGTGTGTCCTTTGAGCAGTTTCAACACATAGCCATAAACTAACAGGAGAAAGAGCTCACCCTTCAATTAACATGTGCTGACATGTACAGTGCTTACTGAGAACCCTGCTAAGACAGAGACAGTTCCTCAAGTCACAAAACTTAACATACTGTGTAGCTGATTATGAATACTTGGAGTACTTATATACTTCTTCCAGTTATCTAAGTAGGTAAATCTCTATTAACAACAGCAGTAAAATGACATATCACCACATAAGGTTACTGCTGAAGAATATATAGTTATGAGGAAGTAGGAAGTAGGCTCAGTTAAAACTGTAACTATTAGTGTGTGTAAGTCATGAATGATTATCTGTGCGTTAGTGATGAATGATTATGATGACAACAGCTTGTTTTTATTTTTGATCACCTTTTAGAAAAAAGGAGTAATAAAGACCAAGACACAATAACGAAAGGTCTGTATAGATTCTCATACATCCAGGTTGTAGACTGGTAGTAGATTGATGAAGATGTTTTCTGTCTTGTCCAAGAGGTTTCCTCTGGTCTGACATTCATAATATGTTTAGGCTCTTGGATACAATTTTGAATTCAGTATGATTAAAGGCTAAATAATAACTAAATCATCTCTGTAGCAACTGAACACCTCCATTTGAGGCCAGGTGAAGTGGTTAAAGGTTTGATATGGGTTTTTTAAGGTTCACCAAGTTCAAACCAATGCAATCTAATAGTCCCACAATAAACCACAACACTTTGCACTGAAACTGTGTTAGACAGGTGTTGCTTGAACTTTATGGCCATTTTGGAGAATGTAGTTTGTGGTATGGTTGAACCGCATTGCATTATAAATATTGCATTATACAGAGAGGTTTTTTCTCTCTATAACAAACTGTATTCTGGATCAACACCTCTCTAAAGCAGTTTCAATACCAACTGAACATCATAAATCTGAAGAAAGTATTTATTGCAGCACTGCTGTATAAGTTATTGTTCATGACATGTACCTGATAAACTGTTCAATATTAATAATATGTGGTGGAATATAGAGTATAGATGATATAGATGAATATAGATGATATAAAATATGCAGCTCAGTGATGAGGTATAGAATTAAAACATAAGCACAGGTCTCAGAGGATTGTTGTATGTAATAATTGGGCAGCATTAACAGTAGTTTGTTGTTAGTCAGTAAACGCCCACTAGCGCCAGTGAGCAGCTGCAGTTCACTGCCGCGCCGCCAGGAGGCGTCAATTCTATACATTTACATCGCAGCTTCGCCGGGCGGGATTTCCGCAATAATATCAAGTATGGCGAAGACGTACGACTATTTGTTTAAATTACTGTTAATCGGCGACTCTGGTGTCGGGAAGACCTGTGTCCTGTTCAGGTTTTCAGAAGACGCCTTCAACTCAACGTTTATCTCAACTATAGGTAAGGTTTTGTTAATGTAAACTGTGTCTTTCTTTCTGTTTACAGTACGCCAATGGGTTACCTCTGAGGCCCCGTCTACTTGCTGGATTTCCCCGATGTGCTGCGTTAACGGCTAGAAGTAGTATTTCTTTGTCATTAGGTTAATAAAGGATATGTTTTTCTTTTACATCACGTGTCATTATTAGAATCAACAGATTAACACGCGGTGATAATGGTGAACACTGTTGCTTGTGTGTTTTACACCATGTTAATGATAAAACAGAGATATTGTGTTATAATTCTATTCTTGTGCCGGGTGGCTCTCCTGCAAGCTAACAAGTAGCTTGTAACGTTAGCTAACAGGCCCCGTCTACATTTTGGCACACACCGGAAAGACTGTTCTATAGCTCGCGATTGCAGACAAATTTAGACATTATATAACTGCTATTATTATTTCAAACATATATTACTGCAGTGATAAGAGGCCGAGCTTCCTGTTGAGTTTATTACAGATTCATAATTGTGATTTTTTTGTGTCTTATCAGTGTCTGACAGTGTTTGACAGCTACAGCATGCTAACAGGCTACCGTTATGATTGACGTGCATGATCCTTCTTTATCCTTCCAGGCATTGATTTCAAGATTAGGACAATAGAGCTTGACGGCAAGAAGATAAAGTTACAGATATGGTGAGTTTAAGAGCTTAGATGCGGGACGTGATAAAATGGTAATGTTTAATCAGCATTATTTCACACATTTCTCTCAAGGTGAAGTTACCTATATGCCCTTATCTATTGTAAAATATGAATTAGCCACCTTTAAAAGTCGTTTATAGTGTTATTAATGTTTTTTTTTTGTTTTTTTTTTTATCAAAAGTTATTATTTTACGTGTAGTTTATGACCACCTGCCAGATCTGGATGTACAGTTTTTTTTAAGTTTCAGTTTAAGAAAACTTTCTCTGATTATTCAGTGCAGGTGATCAAACAAAACTAATAACATGCACTATTTATCACATCATTTAATTAGTTAATTGTGTATTAATTGTTGGTTTTATATCAAATAAGCCTCCTGTTAAAGTGAAAAAGGAAGGAAGGAATCTTAACAGCCCTCTTTTTCTCAGGAGATTCATTTGCCTGAAATTCATCAGTTAAATTTTGCATTTACCTCTAATTTATTTCAAACCTCAATGGGAAGCATCAGTCACGCCCATCTACTTCTGGTCCATGGGTCTTACGCTCATAAAAATTATGAACTAGTGTCTATGGAGAGAAAAGAATATCTTCTGACCCTGTTTGACATGTTTCATAGTTTTCACATGGGATGTTTGTAAATTTTAAAGATAATTTGTGACATGGAGAGAGGACTGTTTTGTGACAGGCAGCAAACGTTATTTTAAGTTTTGTGTGAGACCATGTAGCAGACTTTAACGCTCGTCTCGCTACATTTACGTCAAACTCTGACAGCTAACGATAGCTTAACAGCAGCTACACTGACCTAGGAAAATATGTCACCTGGTAAGTTTTATCCACCTACTCCTTGTTCTCTCCTCAGCCGGGAAGAGAGAGGGAAAGAAATTCAGTGAAAAGTTTGTGAGGAGAAATTGTGACGTCACCTACAGGACTGTTTGGTTTGTTGTCTAAACAGTTACGTATTTTCAGAAGCGTGTAAATCAACAGTTACACAACAAACATAACCTTGACTCACATTAATAGTTATCATTTAAATTAAGATACAGCATATGTGTGATTCAGGATAGAAGTCAAAGTGGATAGGAAAATAATTTTTGTCTCTCCATTCACTGCAGTGTATTTTTTATTATTATTATTTTTTTTGATCTAAGGGCTCAGTGGGTGAACCAGAAGGGGTGTGAATCTTTTCATGCTTTGCAAAGCAAATTGAACCGAAACCTACTTCCATAGTTTATGCAAATATTGATCTTTAAGGTGCTCCATATTTGTTTTGTAATTTTGTTACTACTCTTGTGGTTTTTCAGGGACACAGCCGGCCAGGAGCGCTTCCGAACAATCACAACAGCCTACTACAGAGGGGCAATGGTGGGTATTTTAACAGACTGACATACATTCATGAGTTACATGAATCCAGTCTCCCAGGAAGCCTCATGTTATTTACTGTTCCTTACAGGGCATCATGCTCGTCTACGACATCACCAACGAGAAGTCATTCGATAATATCAAGAACTGGATAAGGAACATAGAGGAGGTATTTTTTTTCACTTTTCCCAAATAGTATTTATGTGCTTGTTACATTTTTAGTCATCTTATTTGCAGCACGTAGCATATGTGTTTGATTAAATTTCTTTTTTCTTTTTTTCTTTTTTTTTTAAAATTAAGCATGCATCATCTGATGTTGAAAAGATGGTCCTCGGCAACAAGTGTGACATCAATGACAAGCGGCAGGTGTCCAAAGAGAGGGGTGAGAAGGTGAGAAGATAAAACATTATCAGAGGATTATATGTGATGGTAGAAACTTGTAGAAGAATGGACTTTAATAATGCCTTCTCATTTCCCTTCAGCTGGCATTAGAGTATGGAATCAAGTTCATGGAGACGAGTGCAAAGGCCAACATCAATGTGGAAAATGTAAGTAGCTTCCCTTCTTTGAATTTTAATGTGTTTAATAAATGCATCAAATGTGCAAATGTGACTTGTAAATTTGCTCTGATTTACAGGCATTTTTGACACTCGCCAGAGACATCAAATCAAAAATGGACACAAAATTGGTAAGATGAAGTCTGAGAATCGCTTTTCAGGTTTCACGTTATGGGAAAATCTCATCACTTGTTTTACTTTACTTTTACTTTATTGTTTGATGGTTTTATTAAATTCTAGATATATGAAAGTATCCCTGAACAGGAACAAAGCCATCACTAAGCCGCACAGATGTATTTAACAGATCAGTGACTTGTCTGTCTGTTGGTGTGATGCAGGAGGGCAACACGCCGCAGGGGAGCAGTCATGGAGTCAAGATCTCTGAGCCTCAGAAAAAGAGCAGCTTCTTCCGCTGTAGCCTACTCTGAGGACCGAGGCCTTCCACACTGGCTGCCAGCTGGCTGGACATAAATGGACTGTGCTTGCTCTTAGCACTTCCTCCCCCTTCCCTCTTACCCTACCATGGCCTGTCCTCCCAGTCCACACAAAACCATTGTACTCCCAGTAAGTGGTGGGCTTCCCCTCCTCTCTTCCTCTTCTGAAAGCTTCCAGTGGTGCATCTCTTCCATTTAGAAGGAAATCTGTTGTCTTCGTGAGTCAGACCGTTTGACTGGTCGAGGACATGACCGGGAGCATTGTCCAGATGTTCCATATCACACAAAAAACAGGCTCTTACTTCTCATATTAGTCTCTTTGTTCTACATACTCACATTTCACACAGCTGGTAGCACAACCGAGAATGAGAAATCATTTAATTATTGTCAAGCTTTTGGGATTATAAATACAAATGTGATATTTAGATCTATTTTTATTAGTGCTTTTTTCCCTTTTCATGTGATAAATCTCATCCAGAGACTGATATGCTTGATCTCCAGTGAAACTGAGCTGCACTTTTAAGAACCAGCAGCAGTTAAGAACCATATCAAGCTGAATGCAGTCAGAGAGGAAATACTTTAAAAGTATTTCTATTTGTGCTCTGCTCATTTGCATGCAGACCTCCACAGGCAATAGAGACAACTAAAAACTATCATCATCAACTACATGATCACACCATCACTCACTGCCTCTAATCCTTTTCAGCCTCTGCGAAAGCGTTCCGGTGTGTGAAGCCAATTTGAAAATACAGAAGTTAAGAATCCAGTCCAAGTTTATGTAAAAAGTTATACGATCTAATCATCAGCAGGACAATGTACTAACTAACAACAAAGCATTGTACATACAACATTTTGTGAGTGCATATGTGCTTACACTGCTAATGAAGTGTAAGTACATTATTTAGGAAAACATATCTGTAAGTACTAGCTGTATGAGATCACTAATCCTCCACAGTTTAGCACAGTGTAACGAGATTATGGCTAAAACTATTTTATCCACGATTCAGATTAATCTGTCACTTATTCTCATAATTAATGGGTCGTTTGGTTTTACACAATAGTGAAAATGCCTTCTGCCAGTTTCCTTAAATCCAGGGTGACTTCCTCAAATGTCTTATTTTGGCAGAACAACTGTCTAAACCCCCCAAAACACCCAGTTTACTATCACAAAAGGACAAAGAAAATCAAAAAAATCTTTACATTTGAGAAGCTAGAACCAGGGTATTTATTATTTTTTGCTTTTTCGATTATCAGAGTAATTTACTCTCTCAGTTGACTGATTGTTTGAGATTATTTTTTACTGTTGCCTTTTCATTTGAGTTGTGTAAAGGTTTTGTAGCAGCTCCTAGTCACTTTCAAGCTAAATGACGTCTCTGGTTATTTGATCAGCAATTAAAATCACTCTTGAGGTTTCACACTGTAAGCCCCTTCCCTCTGCTATCCAAGCAGCTCTCCTTGCACTTTACCAGTAACTCGTGTTTTGTGTGTAGTTTGTGCCAAGTGATAGTTTTGCAGTACAGCAATACAATTACTTAGTTAAAAAAAATTGTTTGCTCCAATGAGTCTCGGTAATATCATGGACGTAATCCTACGTTTTACTGCACCTGCTTATAAATGACTTGGTCTCCTTTACTTGTTCACTGCTAGTGATTGATTGTCCTGGTATTAGTTCACTGAAAAACAACAACCTAACATATTTCAACAGCTATAAATATTTGTAAAAAAAAAAAAAAAAATCTGAGCCTTGTTGCTATGCTACTGCCCTCCAGGGCTGTAGTTTCAAACCGATATATTCTTAATTTACATGACAGGTGGCTTAAAGATGGTCCCATTAGTATTATTGTACATTTTCTTGTGCAGTTGTGTTTCATTGTGGCCCTTTATTTTGACAGTAGGTGGCGCCAAAGGCTCAGAATGCATCATGGGCTTTACCGCCCAAACTCAAATTTGAATCAGTATTTTATTAAGACCTTGAGCCACAGTGAACTAGGCTTGTCTGAGGCAAACGCGTTTCCTTGACTCGTATTTAACGGTGATTTTGAGTCTGTTTCCTTTGTTCCTCACGTTTCCTTCCCACATTCCGTTTCTGGTCTGAAAATTGAGCTCCTGTATGCACAATATCAAGGGGGAATCTGTGTTCGCTTGCCTGCACTTTTTTTGTCTCTCTTTTTTTTCTTTTTTTTTTTTAAATATCAAATAATTTGGGACCTCATGACAACCGTGACCATTTGTCTTAACCGCTAATACTCAGTTCTGTCATAGGTGAGCTATGCATCGTGAATCTTGGACCTGTGCATATTTGTGTCATTTTCAGACGTTCTCGTAGGCCTGTACAGTTGAATGTATGGGTTGTTGTTGTTGTTGTTTTTTTTTTTTGTTTGTTTTTTCTTATTTTGGTATTTTTGTTTTCGCTTCATTCACTGAGCCAAAAACAGGACATGCTCTGTTTGTAAGTGAAATTTACCATGATGGAAAGACGAGCAGGAAGAATCAGGGTGTTGAGATGTGGAGATAGTGCTGTTGTCTCATTCGAGTGATATTGTAGCTTTAAGTCATAAACAGATATATAGGGAGCAGACGTTTTGTGGGAATCAAGCGGTGTCATTTTTTCATCTAAGAAATGATACTCCTTTCTTTCATTTTTTTTGTTGTTTTTAAATCATATTCTTTTTAAGACTCTTATCACATGTCATATATACTGTACATCCCTTTTTACAGCCATATTTTCATTTCATTTGATCATGAAGTACACGGGGAGAATATTACATTACGTTTTGGAAAAAAAGGCGAAAAAAAAAAAACATTGTAAATATCACATTGAGAAAGAGATCTACTTAAATTGTACTGTACTTTCTAAACCCATATGAAAATGTATCTACAGTTTGTAGATATGTGTACTTTTGATTTAATAAAACAAGATTTCAAAAATGATCCTGTTTATTGTAATTCAGTGTCTGCGCTGGCAGGCTGTCAGAAGAAACTACACTGTCAGTTGAACCCATGCTCCCACAATGGAGCTTGACTGCTTTCATGACAAATCGCTCTCCCTTTATTGGCCAGCCACGACCCACTGGAATATTCTGGCATGTGTTTCTTTTATAGTCTAGTGTAACTGAACCCTTTTAGATACAAAACACAAATCTACTGTTGATGCCCATAACTAATGAGCCTTGTCTTGATGGATTGCCTGGTTCTTCTACCTGATGACAGACCTGCACCCACACCGTGACTGGTATTATTTCTGCAGCTTATATAATGACAGAAAAATCGGATGTGGACCCAGTGTGTTGATACAAGGTGAGTAAATCCAAACAATTCACAGTAATGTTTCCACTAAAGATAAGATGAGTCAGAGTTTCTCTTTGGGTTTTGTTCTAGATGCTAAATGTAAAAGTCTTGGGCTGTTTTCAGTTACTTTTTTAAATAGAAGTAGTCCAGAATAGTCCAGACTGTAAATTCTCCTTATATCCTGATGTGGAAGGTGCTGTGAACAGAAACAAGAAAGCTGTGTGAGTTTCTCAGTAAGAATCAACTTTGAAAAACATTGATGAAGTAGCTAAATGCACATTAGATTTCATTTTGTTTTATACTTTTTATTCTGGTTTCTTTACTCTGTTGGTGCACAGTCACCCTCGGCTTCACCTGAGGAATTCTGGAGCTCGGACGATCATGTGCTGGAAGTCCTCCAGTGACAGACGTCCATCATTGTCCAGGTCAGCCTCGTCGATCACCTTCTCACACACCATCCTCACCTCGTCCTCCGTCAGTTCGTTTCGGGTCAGTTTGTTCAGCGTCTTCTCCAGGTCTGATTTGCAGATGAAGTCATCGTTGTTGAAGTCTTGTGCAACGAAGCAGAGAGGGAGATATGATTGGCTAATTAATCATTTATTCAGGCAACCATTTGGGTAATCAGTGAAATGAAACATTTAAGTCTAGGTCTGAATAATCTGTGAAACTATTTTTGACCCCATGACTATTAGTGATGTGTAGATAACTCCTTCATCTGTCATCATTTGTTAATTAGAGGGGAGACCGATGCAAAGCACAAACTGGGCTTTGGAAGGTCTTTGTCTCTATAATAGGCTGGTTAATCATTTATAAGAGTCCATGCACCATCCGTCATGCTTACAGCTCCATAACCCTTCACCATGCATGCTCTCTTATCATATGGTCGCATCCTATTAAAATGCATGAGTCCCATGTTCTGTGCACCGTTGTTGAAACCCACTGGAGAAAATAATGGTCCATAGTTAAAATTTGTACCAAGGACTCTTGGTAATCTTCTGATCTTGATGTGATTGGACAGTTTGGCCTCTCCTGCTTTTAACTGACCTCATACATCACTAAACCCACTATATTATGAGTTTTTGGTTAAAAAACAAAAAAAAAAAACGCCACTTTTATTCATGTAAATCCCATGTACACAATAAAACCTGAAATATGTTTCCTTATTTGTTATTATTTTTGTTATGACAGATTGAGGAAAAGGCAAGGTTACAACATCAATACATTTCTACATATTGGGATTTAGTAAAATTAGAAAAAAGGTATTTAAACAAAAATGTGGTAAATTTCAGATAATTATTATTATTTTATTTACATCCAGAACCTCCTTTGACCCCCACTGAAGACGTACATCACAACAAAATAGAAATGGAACTTCTTAATATGATTTTATTTTCAAAAAGTAATACTTTATTTATTATTCATACTACTATATTTTACCATAGATTTTGAATGCGTAGTGGGCCTTGAGGTCACGAGGAGCCATCTCACTCAAGACTGAAAACATGTCCAAGAAGTCGTCTAGTGTCATGTTGCCTTCTCCATCCTCAGAGAAAACCTCAGCGATCCTCTGACGAAAAGGGTTGTCCTGCACAGAGGTGACAGCAGGACCAGGAGTTCTGTTTAACATGAACTTTCAGTGAAGGTTGTCAAATAAAACTAAGAACCTGTGCTTGTTAAGATTTGATCTGATTAATTCTTGTTGAGGTCTATATCTAATAAGCGACCAGCTGTTTGCTTTAAGAAGCAGGAATCTTAACAGCGTCACTTTCACTTTCTCAGGACATGTCAGTGACCTGTGTGTTAACACACCTGTTTACCTTGCTGTCATTGTGTAAAGAGGCATATAATTGACTCTTTTCCAAAAAGTGTGTCCTCAGGGACCCACCTGCATTCTTAAGGAGTCAGGTAACATATAACCTCTCTAAGAATTCTGTCGATTAGTTGGCTATTAATTATGGATTGGGAACACAGGGAGAGCGTGGGTCTGCAGGCTGTTCGTGGACCAGTGGGTCTACCTTCAGCTCTGGCATGCTGCCAATCAGCTCATATGGTAACTTCACATCTGGGTGGTTGGTGTAGTCAAGGGGAACAAGCTGCGGTGCCAAATCCCGATAGCGGTAGAAGAGTCTGAAAAAGGTTTAAAAAATTTACTTTCTATATTGAATTACAAGATATCCTCTATATTGTATGGTTGAATATTTCAGAGAGACTATTAATAGTTAAGAAATGTTAAATTAGAGAACGTCAGCTATTCATCTGTGGTCTTTTTTCCTCTAAACACTGAAGACTTTGAACATTTATGGTGTAGTAAAATTCTCTAATAGCAAGATTTTAAATACCATGTGATGTGAATGGTATTCTGCCCCACAGCAGGACAGGTCTCCTGATACTGTAGTTTAAAGTTACAGTGTGAACAAAATAACTGTATGCTCACCTGAGAATTTCTTTTCTTGTAAAGTATGTACAGTCCTGCAAATACAAACAGATCATGGCAGGAAAGTATAATTATAAAGTATCATGTAGATGTTCACGTAGCTAGTGATGCTTAATTATCCATCTGAAGCAATGGACGAAGAAAAACATTGATTATTTATTAGAACTACAGTGGTGTACAACCTGCATATATGATTTTAATATCAATGTAAAGGGATGATAGAAGCTAAGATGAACATACTCTATGTAAAATATCAAAAGAAGTAGTAAAAGTCATTTCAACTACATTATTTAAAGCATCATATTTTCTGACCTGGCCATGCATTTAATCTGAAAATAATTACAACTGTAAAATATGTCCAATAAAAAGAAGTTTCTGGAGCTGGTAAAGTTTGAAAATAAAGTATGTAAGTACATATTTAAATATGTAAGTACAGGTTTATAGTGATTTAACTAAGAATAGCAAATGTTCTCAGGCACCTACAACACTGGTTTGTACTTGGCACTTCACATTACCTCAACTTAAAAAATAACAAGATATAAAATCTAATCAGAAATGGCATCAGAGCCGCTTTGACCTAGTTCAGCCTCACTCTGAAGGGTGCAGTACACCACCCTGCATCCTCTCTTTGTTCATAAACAAACAGTCTACAGAACCTTGTTTGTGTGTTTACAGATTGTTACCTTGTTTACAGATTGCCGTATTTAGTATCGAAAAGCAAGCCTATTGAAAGAGAATAAGGATAATTGTCTCATTCAGAAAGAAAAAAAAAAAGGATTGGATTGACACCAACCTGATAGGCATCTAGCTGCTGTGCTGTAAAGATGGTCTGTTTATTCCCCATGTCTGAGTGCGCAGACACCAAGCCTCAGGTCCATCGCTGCTCCGACATCAGGTGCTTTAGGGTGTGTGGATATGTCAGATATTAAATACTGGGACAAAAGGAAGCCAGAGCCAAAGGGGAGATCAGGTGTCGGGCTGCCACAGGGCCCTTTGGTCCCCATTATAATGGCAGCATTTCATCGTTTTCTCCATTGTGAATAGCAGCCCCTCGGACAATGAGCAAGGGCTGTCGTCCAGCATCATGCCAAGTGGTATCAACCCCCTTTAGTGCCACTCTATGGCCAACGCCTCGGTCACCGCTCAGGTTACATTCTTTAGAGCCTGGGTTCTCTGAAGAGTGAGGGGGACAAAAAAAAGTTTTGTTTTGTTGTAGAGAACTTCATTATTAGATTATATATTTATGATAATTAAATTCATTTTCACGTTTGCTTTAGGGTGAGAGATTAGATCTCTGAGAAAATGTATTCACTTGCACATGAACCAGGAGTGCTGGCCACAAACAGAGGCACTAAATTAATCGACTGGCTTTTATCCTTTATAACTAATGAGGAGATGGACAGTAGCATTATAGGACACATGCATGTGTCCATGTATGATGGACATGCAACACATCTGACTTACATGCAGGGGACTGGAATTTGCATCCTCTCACACTGAACCACTGGATATTTTCATCTCTTCTTCTTAAAATAAATTACTTCAGAATCCACCTGTTATTAACTGTGGAATGGTTTCATCAGTGGTTGATTGTTCATTAGTTTCAGTCAACACCAAAACATTTCGAAGTTAGTAGGAAGCTGGTTGTGTCATTATCTTATAATGGGCAAGTGTCGAGTTTAACAAAAACAGAAGTTAATTTTGATTTTATTTATCAGGTGATGTTAAAATAAAGCAGAGAAGCAACAACAAATCACAGCAAAAATTATTACTGTATTTCCCAAATGAGAACAGTACTCCTACAGTGCTATTTCTATTTCCACAGTTAAGCAAATGAAGTCAGTATTTCTAGGTAAAGTGTATTTTCTTTGACATCTTATAACCAGTGTAAACTTTGCCTGTGTTGATAGCCTGTGGGATGGGAAGGGACTGAAAACTACAAGTGGCAGGAGGAAAATTTCAGAGAACATTCCAGTTATTTAAAAGGTTTGAGTCAGTGGTTTATTTCCTGGAGCTATGTGCAAATAATTTTAATTGACTCTTTAAAAACATGTTAAATGATGTTTGTTTTCATATTTGACAAAATATTCTTCTTTCTCATCATTGTCATATCCAGTGCATCTTTTGTACTTTTGTTGAATTTTATTCTAGTCTTTTCCTCTATGAAACAGAAGCCTACCTGCTTCTTAAGCATCAGGGACATTACAGAGGATGATACTCAGATATGCTTGGAGACACCCAGAGCCTTGAGTCAGACACACCTCAGTGGCCCCTGGTGGTGAAGTGGAGACAGTTCAGGCAGTGGATGCCTTTCTGGATCTTATCAGGTGAGTTTTAAAAGGAGTTGTCTCATGTCATTGTCCAGCCCAATTTAATCTTTGCTCTTGTTATTACTTTATACTTTGCAGAAATATGTTTCCCTCAAATCTGGTGGCAGCTTGTTTCAGAAGGGTGAGCGCTCCAGTAACCAGGTCCAGGACCTGTCTTGGCTAAGGTAATAACATAGTAGTCAGATATCACAAAGGTTGGGAAATGCTGTTCTGTGTGGCACATCATGTCCCTCCAGACTGATGTTGAAGGCCCTTTAAAGACTTTCATATTTGAGTTATATTCAGTCTTTTTGCTAATGTGTGCTTTGCTGCTTTGAACCTTCTCTGCTGGATCTTTCTTTGCCTGGAGAGTTTATAATCCTGAATTCAGGTTCTTACAAGTGTATAACCAAATGAAAACAATACTCTCACAGTGCTATTTCCATTTCAGCAGTTGGGCAAACAATGTCAGTATTTCTAGATGTGCATATTTTCTATGACATCCAGTATCCAGAATTTCATATTTCATGACTGTTGAGTCACACTTGTATTGAAAGACAAACATTTGCCTGTGTTGATAGCCTGTGGGCTGGGGAGGAACAGCAACCTACTTAAACACAGAATATCAGTTTTTAATTCACACCAGAACGAGTGTGAGTGACGGTAGGAAAATATCTGCAAATTTCCTGCTCTTGTTTCCTGCTCATGTTTTTTTGTTATTGTTTTGTTTTGTTACTGAAGCTATTAGCAAATCATTTTTATTTTTCCCTTAATTGATTTTTTAAATGGTGTCTTTTTATATTGTCTTTTACCAAAGCATTTTTCTCCTTTTCCCTTTTTTCCACATCATAGGATCGTTGTTGTATCGCAGTGTATTTCCTCCTGATCTTTTCCTCTATGTAAGCGATGCCTTCGTGCAATAAGCTGAGCACAAGGGACGATGCAGACATCCATCACAGTCAAACATGTCTGGAAACATCTGAGTCTTCAAGTCTTGGTTCTTTGCTTCAGAGTAAATGTGATGTTAAAAGTTTTCTCTGGAGAAATGCTCTTGTTCTTCTGACTGTGGCTGCTATTGTCTTAGGTATGTGCTTTTATTAAATAATGTCAACCTAATTCTCCTTGTACAGAAACACAGTCATTTAATCTGATGTGAAAATGTTAATACATTTTGGCTTGAATATTAACTCATGATATTTCTAATAATTTTATTGGGATTTTTTTTTTAAATTATTATAATCTTTCTCAATACAGATATTTATATTTAGAAGCAGGTCAGCTATGTATCTTTATTTTTGTCTGTATTTATCTCAGATATACTGTATATATATATATATATATCTTTATTTCAGACAGTATTTTACCAGTGATATTTGATCCATTTCCTTTGCTGCATTTAGTATTTTGGACATGTTGGACTTTGTTTGTCTGTCTTTGTCTGTCTTTGTTTGTCTTCAAGGAATCATCCTTGGTTTCGCTCTTCAGTCCAGTAACATGACTGAACAAGACATTAAATACTTCATGTTTCCTGGAGATCTGCTCATGAGTATGCTGCAGATGGTTGTGCTTCCTCTCATCATCTTCAGTGTGATCACTGGTTAGATCCCAACTTTACACCAAAACTACTATAAGAGCTCCACACATGTCACGGTCATCTACTGTAAGGTGTCTCGGTCACAGAATATGAGCCCAATTAAACATTAGTAAATACATTTCTTACTAGACTTTGGTATTATGTTGTATTGTTTATGAATATAAGAAATGAAACCACTGCATAATATGTTCATACTCAAGTACAACATGTAACAGAATATTTACCAGGCAAATTTTCATTCATGTACTGTAAATGTCAAAAGTACTTAAATTTTGGTTCAATTATTTTTTGTTTTAGATGCAAAGCCTGTACATAGAGAATATTGTTAAAGTTGTGCTGCTACATTATCATTTCTTCTCATTTCAGGTGTATCATCTGTAGACAAAAAGGCTTACGGAAAAATGGGAGTCCGGGCTCTTTGCTATTACGCAGTCACCACCATCATGTCTGTGTTCACTGGTATTGTTCTGGTTGTTCTTATCCAGCCAGGGAAATCACCCAGACATACCTCAGTGTCCCCTCGTGGTGAAGTGGAGACAGTACAGACAGTGGATGCCTTTCTGGATCTGATTAGGTGAGTATTGAAAAGCGTTGTCTAATGTCACTATCTAGCCCAGTTTAAAATTTGCTCTTGTCATTTCCTTCACAATTTGTAGAAACATGTTTCCTTCAAATCTAGTGACAGCTTGTTTCAGGAGGGTGAGTGCTGCAGTGACCAGGATTAATTTTCTTTTGTAGTTATATTACTTGTCAGTAATGATACTTTTCTTTCTTTTATTCAGTATAAAACAGTTTATTCTAAAAGTAAAATTCCTGGTGTCAATCTGACTTATACAAGTGAGTTCTATTTCTTTTTTGTAATTGTGACCACATGTTTCTATTCATTTTTATTTAATATGAAGCTATTATCATGTCATATAAAATAATTGCTCGAACCCCTTTAGATGACACACGCCCGATGGCAGGCACAGCAGATGGACTCAATATTTTGGGTTTATTGGTCTTCTGTGTCACCTTTGGCCTCATCCTGGGGAGTATGGAGAATGAAGCGAAGCCTGTGAAGGACCTCTTCAAATGTCTTAATAAAGCAACCATGCATCTGATCACTATAGTCATCTGGTGAGCACAATATGAGGATGTGGATTATAAAGTCTGATATTTTCCAGTTTAATTGTGATCACGCCATCTAGTCAACTACTGATGTTAAATACTTCCTCATGAAAAAATTATGCTGACTGTTGCTCCCCTACAGTTATTTCTTGGTACTACATCACCTTTGCTGTATCCCCTCTCTCTGACAGGTATTCTCCAGTAGGAATCCTCTTCTTGGTTGGAGGACAGATTTTGGAGATGAAAGATATTGCAGTTATAGTTCACCAGGTTGCCATGTATATTCTCACTGTGATCACTGGCCTGGCATTCCACAGCTTTGTCACTTTGCCCCTCATTTACCTCATTGTCACACGCAAGAACCCGTTCAGCTTTATAGCTGGTCTCCTCCAGGCTTTCACCACTGCCCTTGGAACTTCATCCAGGTGAGTTAGACGTCCAGTCTTCCCTGCTTTTGAGAAAAGATGTGTCTGTCCTGAAACACAAATGGGTACTGACTTTTGAGTTGTAATTTAAAAACAAATGAAAATATTTTGTAGTGAAGATTTTATCAATAGGATTTTTTCAGTTTAGCGACCCTACCCATTACCATCCACTGTCTGGAGGAGAATCTCAAAATGGATAAACGGCTGACGCGTTTCATGATACCTGTAGCAGCCACTGTGACTATGGATGGTACAGCACTGTATGAGGCTGTTGCTGCCATATTCATAGCCCAGATTTATAACATGGATCTCGACATAGGTCAAATCTTCATCATCAGGTATGATCAGACTTTAAACAAAGTCTCCCTCTTCTTCTTCTTGGAACTTAATAATTCAAAGTTTGAGGAATTTGGTCATTATTTCTTTTTCCTATTGATGTAATTTCAGTGTAACTGCCACAGTTGCAGCTATTGGAGCTACAGGTATCCCACAGGCTGGCATGGTATCCATGGCGATGGTGTTGACATCAGTTGGACTGCCTCTTGATGGCATTTCATATATCATCGGAATTGACTGGATGCTGTAAGTGTGTTGGAATATTGATATAAATTACAGATTCTATATTTTATTTACTTGATAGACTACTTCAAGATTGTTCAGGGGAATAACAGCAACACAAGGTTTCACATATTGTCAAATACATCAGGTTTTCTAAACTTGTGTGTAGTTGTGGCAATATCATAATCAGTGGTGCCTAACCTCAGAGCTTCCTGTGTGATTGTGGACAGGGATCGTTTGAGGACGACCACCAATGTACTGGGTGACTGTATTGGCGTGGGTGTAGTGCACCATCTCTCCAGACATGAGTTGCAGGCTGATGATGAAAAATGTCTGGCAGAAGCAAAGAGAGAGAAACCCTCTGACTGAGAACCTCACTTCATGTTCCACCCACAAACACAAATCATGGTCTTTTAATGAAATACATTTAATGTTCATGAAACTATATGATGCCACTAGTAGAGACATTAGCTGCAACCTCATATTACCTGTAATCTACAAGGACAAAGACTTTAGTTGTGCATACATTTTTTACTTATTTGTGAAGCCCAAAATCATTCATTTTACACAGTTTATGTAAACAAAGTTGCTTGGGAAATGAAGACAATCGGTTTAACAGTCTATTTATGTATCTATCTTGAAATAGGAAGGTAAAATGTTTTTTTAATCAAGTGTCTGTGTGTAGAAAACTGTTGTCAAATTGCAAACATTTTTGTGGAAACACTACTAATAATAAGACTGGATAAAAGTCAAAAAAAGGCACAATTCTGACAAAATGTTAATCTTTAAAGTAAGATGTGGAAATATTGTCACATTTTAAGGTGAAAACTACTCTGCAAATAAATACACAATATTCTGTTTACCCCATTTATTCTGGTTGTATAATCATACACAACAGAAATCATAAAATATACACATTTACATCTTTCACAGGATATCACTTCCATCGCTGCCATATATTATAATTTATGGATATTTACATATATTACAATGTGGGACTCTGCACATAACTTTTTAGGTACAATTGAGTTATAAAGGGCAGCTGAACATCTGTGCCCCCAAACCCAATTTATACTGTATTTCAGAATGACTATATGCTCAGCCCATCATCAGTGATGACTTGATGTCAGTGACAGCCACAGCTTCCAGCCACCATGTCATTATATTGTTTCAGCACCACATTTTCATCATCATCAAAGTAGAGCAAGTTGATGGAGAAGAGCTTGTCTGGCACACAGCACGGTGTCTCAATGCCTTTGATTAGCTTCAGGGCGTTGATGATGGACTGGACGGTGGCGTGGTTAGTTGGCCTCATGTTCTGACCCAGAGGGAAGGGGCAGGAGCCTTTGCAGTGATAAGCATTGTAACCCCTGGGAGAGACGATCCAACCTGACCAGCCGATCTCCTCAAAGTCAACATACAGGGGCAGGCGTTGGCAGGACATAGACGCACCTTCCTCTTCAGTATAGTCCAGGGACCGAGCGCTGCGGGATGGAACTGACATGGGGGCATGTGGCAGGTTGGAAGTGGCTGTGGTCTCGTTTGGGTCTGGTGGAGCAAAGAAAAGCATTTTGTTAGACATCTCTGTACTTGTCACATAAGATTTCCTACATGTAAGGTTGAGCCACATACAGAGTAAGGTGCTAGTGACATTAAATATATATTATAACTATTTTGTGCTAAGGAATAGACACAAGAATAGGACACAGTGAGCAGTGTGTGTGTGTGTGTGACAAATGGTGACTAAATTATTAACTCTGTCAACTGACATGAGAAAACAAACTAGTAGGCACTAGGTGTGTGTGGTACTGTGAACTGTGAACTGAGTGATAGATTTTAATAGATATGTTGAGGGTTTGAACTATTTATGTACAAACTGTGTCATAACTTCTCATAAAATCTAATATATCTTTTCAGCAGTAAAACTACAAACATGACTGTTTTGTTTTTTGTTTTACCAACACTGGTCATAATCCCCTCAATCAACGAACATTAAATTTGCCACAAGTCTCACCTGTGTTCTCAAGGGTGGTAGAGCGGCGGCCATCATCAGTGAAGAGAACCAGCATGGGCTGTTTGCTCTGATGGTGGTTGCGTCCTGAGGCAAAACGGATCAGTTTCACATCCATCTGGCTTCCTCCCAAGGTCTGAACCACCACATGAAGTCCCAGGTTGCTGCCTTCATCCACCATCCAGGAGCGAACCTTCAGGGGGGAAGTTCACCTCAGTCAGTTGAAACTCTCTTTATTCATCTATTTATTTTTCAAACGGTTAACATGGGACTTAAGGAGATAAAGATACTTACTGCTTGAGTGATGGTGAACACCTCCCATCCAGTGGCGTGGACTGGGATGAGTCGCGAAGACAGCAATTTCCTCTGCTGTGTGTTGTTGGACTTGGTGGTGTCAAGCAGCTGATAGACACTAACCTGAATTAAACACATTACATGTAGCCATTATTACAAACGTCCAGGCATTATATTTAACTTTTCATCCAAAATGAACTAGATTTGATCATTTTAGTTGGTTTACATACTTGGCAGAAGTGATGTCTGTTGAACGTGTTTGTTGCCTGAGGTCTCAGCTTGAAAAGATGAAGCTCTGCAGTTAATATCTTCTCAGTTCTTGCAACTGTGGACAAATTGAACCTGAACTCCACCTGTTCACTTCTCACTGCAAGGAAAATAGTATTATTAGCAACTAGGACAGTCCTAAATTATTTTTAGCTTCAGTAACAGACAATTGAAAACACATGCATGCATAAGTCAGGTCTTACATCTGTCAAAGAAACTGCGCACAGTATTTCCCTCCAGAAGATACGGGTCCTTGGTCACACCATCCACATCGGCAACTGTGTTGTACAGATCAAGCATGTACTGAGGAGGCTGTTTGTGTCCATGGATAGCAGGAGGGTCCTCCATTCCAAAAACTTCCAAAAGTCTCTTGATGGCAGCTAACCGGACTTCCTCTGATTCATTCTCGGCAGTGAAGTGATTTTCCAGGTAGCTGAGTGAAGGCCGCGCAGCCACTGCGCACAGTAAAGCCGCGACGCTGAAGACAAACATCAACATCTCTGAACCGCGAGTAGATCCCTGGTGTATCGGTGTCCGCAAACCACACAACCAAGCCAGCAACTTGGAGTCGAAGTGACTGCAGGATCCTGAAAGCTCGACTTTTTATATCAAATGCCCCCGTTCACTCTTCAGTGCCTCTAAAGCCTTTGTAAACAGCAGTAAAGATGCTATTTGGTCGCAAATGTAAATCGCCAATCAGCGAATGTAAAGGGAGACTAATGGCGGTGTTAACAAGGTGTGAACCCGATTGTAGATTTTATTCAAGCCTATTGTCTCCACGTCTGGCAATAAAGGCTGAAATAAACTAATTCCAGCCTTTGAAACGGCTCGATACTTATCGACCAGTGTGTGCAGTGCTGGGAAATATACTTTTATTTCTCTGATGAGTAACTTTAAACCTGAAGACTGAGACAAATATGAACAGAATAAGCCTGGAGCTGATCTCTTGAGGAAGTGTCCTCACCATGGGAGGTTAACTGCGCCTAAATGAATCCATTAATTTAGAATAATGGGCACAGTGTCTTAGGTGGAAACCAATTACTTCGATAAAGAGAATGGTGTCGCTGGCTACACGTTGTAACATTTACATAACTGCTTATCCATTTACAGCTGGATAATCACCAAATTTGCAGTTTCATGTTTTAGAAGAGCTCCCAACTGAACCGGCTCTCATCCACGACTGGACCTGAAGTGAAAGGCTTCCCTGACTTCATACAATCATCACCCTTTTCCACATAAAAGGTGATTTTCTTTGTACAGTAATTTGACACGAGTCGTTGTATCTTACGATATGAACTCCCTGAATATTTAGTAAATTATCAAACAAGATTTTCACAGCGTTTGTCCTACTCCGTTTCAGATACAGAAGTGTCTATGCTGTATATCCGTAATAGAAATGTAATATTGTTGAAACTGAAATTTGTTAATGATACTCGTCCTCGTGGTTATTTTTATGATACACCATCTCAATTCTTTCAAGGGAAAAATACGCGCTGTGCCATTTGGTGTCTTTGATCCTTAGGCACAATTACGCACGAGCAGAAGACAAATTGAGTCTGAAAAAAGTTTGCTCTCGCTGTAACAAACACTTCAGAGATCAAAGTTTTTTTTTTCTATGTGGCACCTTACAAGCAAGTCATAAAACTTCTTGCCTTCAAGGGACACAAACAACTGTGACAGAAAAGTGTTGTTTCACACTTTGATATCAAAATAAGAAGCCATTAACTTACTGCACGTGTGTTTTTTCAAAGGGACATTTTAGAAATTGGCTGGCCTTTCGTGTGCTCATTTTCAGCGTTTCTTCAAAGCTTTATTCTGAAATAAATTTGAATAAGTATTAGGATCAAAAAGGCCGGATTGTAATGATTTACAGACTGTGGTAAAAAAAAAAAAAACACCACTAAGGTTTGCTGTTGTTTCTGGTTAAAATTACCCTGTTTTCTACACTGTAAAGCAGGAAAGTATAGATAGTATAGAATATTCAAATTATATTTATGTATAAATTTCAGAGGCCGACCCCAGCTCTATTTGTTCTGTTGTGCACTGCAAAGAATCAAGGAAACAAATGTCTGTAATACTTGTGATATGATTCGGGCTTATGTTTCCTTTGCATTTTTCAAATGTGTTGCACAATGTTCCAAAGACAATTCATTACACATTGATGTGGTATTAAATTTATTTACTAAATTATCATTTTTACATATATTACATATAATACAATAATACTTTAGGGTAGGGAAGTCTTCAGTGAATGACATAGTATCTGTTTTAGTGGACTGTAGCCACTGTGAGTCCAACTTAAGAGATTTCCACTCTGAAGGTCATGGAGGTTATTTTCCAGTAGAGGGCGCTGTGTTCAGTTTTGGCAGAGGCAGGAAGTGATGGAAAGAACAGTGCGTAACTGTCCATGCTGGTTGAGGAAACTGTGACTCTCATAACCCTGAGGGATGCAAGAGTTGGACTGTCTTTCAGCCCACAAGTGACATATTTCAGGATCAGATGGACTCCTGCAGGAGAAAACACAAGAATATTGAAATCACTTTGTTCACTGCATTAAACAGCCAACATGTGCTTTGTTTCTCTATGAACATGCTTTCATACTGGGACATTTCTTACAATAATCATAATTCTAAAAAAATAAAGTAGTTTCTGCCTTTATGCACAGTGTCATTCTCACAGCAACATTGTACAACAATAGATACGTTGGGTTCTTTTGTAATTCTGCTGTGTTGCATCACTGTTTCCAGGGTGATGTAACACTGTGATTAAATGAATCCCATTGAGACACACATTTATTAAACTAAATGACAGACTTTTTTTAAACTTGTTTTTGCAGCTTTTCCTCTCAGGCCATTCAATCAAAGTCCTATATATAGTGAATTTTAGAAAGTTTATCTCTAAACTGACAGTAAGGCTGTTAGAAGTTTGCTACAATCTCAAGATAAAGCCTAAAGCTCGAAAGAGACACTGGGTGTAAGAATTAACCTTGAAGGGCCAACATGCTGAGTTGAGGAGGTGTCAGAGCTCACAGGCAATTGTTATTAGTGTCACAGAGGAGGTGAGTGTGTAGCAGCTGTGTTCGTACTTACCTGAGAAGGCATCGGTTTCCTGTAGTGCAGCCTCCCAAACATCTGCCCACATCTATTTCCTGTGGAAAATTTGCAACACAGAGAGAGGGCAATGAGCTCACAGCTGGTCACAAATATTGACCTAGTTGAGCTGGAGACCAGCTGCTGTTTAGCATGTTAACTGCTTTGATTCGACACCTGTGGTGGCCATTTGTGTTTGCACTCTACTCGCACCTTTGGTGTTGCAACACTGCAGTTGACAAAAACTTCAAGTTAAAATCTCTCTATAAATGAACATAATTAGTAGAAAAACTAGAACTATTTCTGTTAAAATCACAAATAATGTCATGTCTGTGGTGGAAAGTCATGTGTGCAGTTTATTGAAATGCCTTTTGAAGTAAGTTGTGTAAAGTTGAATTGTTTGTTTGTGTTTGTGTGTGACTGATCTTAATCCTTAATCCAGACATTTCCCAGAAAAAGTTCAGTTCAGGTTTCATGGCTGTTTTCCAGAAACAAATACACAACTAGAACTATTAACTTTGTGATCAGAGCAAAAAGTGTGAAGCTGAGAAAAAGCATTGGCTTAATTTTGGCATAATAAAAGTTGTTCTTTATACAAGTGTTGGTGAAATGAGTTTTGACCTCTGCAGCCTATTTTCTATGCATTTTGGACATGGTCAAAGTGGCAGGAATTCCTACTCTGCTTATTTCATGAAAAACCTGCCAGTCTGGCATGTGTATTGTTGCAGGTTGTGCATGAATAAGCATGCAACACATCCTTAGGTCCTTCACACCAGGAAGTGCACTGCCAGCCACTGCCCAGTGGATTAGCTTGATTAAGTGCCGTCTTCCACACATGATGAATAAAGATGCTTCATTACTGTCTGGCACCAAACTATCCCCCCCGTTTCCTCTCAACTTGATTACAAAAGAGAGTGTGAAAGTGGCATCACAGATAGAATCACTTTGCTAGTGTTAAGTATGCCATACTAATCAAAGAAAAAGTGAGGTTTGGGGTCAATTGTGGATAGACATAGATACAAAATCTGTGTTTCAGTGATCATTTATTAAGTTTAAACTTACTTTGAGTCTCTCCTCTTTGACTCCATCTGCATGGTAGACTATTTCATAGTAGTACTCCACATAGGGGACTCTGTAGCAGCTTTCCTTCAGCTCACAGGCCACCACAGTCTGGATCACATCCACTTTGTTGGGGGTTTCCACCAAGGCTGAGTCAAACTTAATGGGGACACAGGAAAATCCCTCTGTGAAATGATCAAACAAGAAAATATTAGATTTATCTAGGTGGGAAAACAGTTCAATTGTAATCTGTAATCCAAATCCAAACAAGCAGAAATAAAAGCAGGATTATCTCTTCAGCCATCCCCAATTGATTGATAAATCCTTCAATTTAAGTCAACACTATAACCTGGATTTGTTCTGATACTGTTAAAGTTTAGTTTACATCAGTTAATTTTGAACACTGTTGCTAAAAGTAGTGCTTTATTTACAGCCAGGCTCAAATATCACTGTTTAATTATATAATTACGTTTAGCTCAGTTTTTAGCCAACTCATGAGGGCTGCAGCTTATGAATTAAGGCCTGCAGTTTATATTATTTTACCTAAAATATCTTACATATATACATTTAGTACAGGTACTGTTTTAACATTTTAGACAAAAAACAAAAAGTGATATATTTCCATTGATTTACCCTTTTCATATTGTGCCATTCTAGCATGCTGATTTTCCTCTTTTAGAATGAAGCTAACAACAACAATAATAAAGGCATATCCATATTATTTTTTAATCTGTTTCTAATGATAGATGTGCTGTTTGTTCAGCTGAACACCTCTTCTTGTTTTGTTTGTTGTTGTCTTTAGCAGGTAAATATCTCTCTCTCTCTCGCTCTCTCTCACGCACACACGCACACACACACACACACACACACACACACACACACACACACACACACACACACACACACACACACACACACACACACAAACACACACACCTGGAGAGCCCTTGGATCGGGAGCATCCTCCCACGTCAATGACTGTCTCATATGGCGTCTCGGGGTAGTAGGTCCTCAGTGCGGGGACGCGGATGCACTGTGTCATCTTGATCTCACAGTGACACTCCTCGATGACCTCCACCTCCCGGGGTCCCTCCAGCAAAAGCACCCGGTTCACTCGCATCCCGGTCGGCTCACAGACCTGGTTCATCCCGCAGGAGGGCAGCTGGTTCAGCGGCTCTGGATTCTCTGGAGCTGCAGATCCCCGAGTCCTCATCTGATTTAAATCGAGAAGAAATTATTGAATCGTTTGGGTCAAAGATGTCGCAACATGTCTCTGCAAATTAATTTGGATTTAAAACGAGCAATTATCCAAAACGAGAGTGACTTAATAACACTTAATGATCATAATATAATAGGTTATTTATCACATTTTTATGTATTTATTGATTTAAATTACAGTGGAATTGTGCTAAAAGATTTTTTTTTTGGTTTGTTTTTTAGTTTTTGTTTTTACATTGATTTCCTCCATGTCATGACGCCACCGTCTACAGATAATCACAACATTTCAGCGCTCTCGTGTGGCGATTATTGGAACTACATTTACCTGTTTGCTCTTCAGAAACTCGAGCATTGAGGCGTGCTTGGAGTACTCCTGCTGCTGGCCTGCTTCATGAGATGATGGTCTGGATGCACCCCCACAGTGAGACCTGCACATTCCCACATCTACACTGACAGGACTCCCAGAAATGTCTGAGGAGAGACAAACACATTTAAATATACATAGGATTTTACTCAGTTTGTTGCGCAACCAATTAGTAAAATGTGAGAAGACATTGTGCTTTAATTCTCGTAAAAGGTATAAAAACAAATGTGTTGGTGCAAATAAATCCTGTCATTCACTGAAGGCAAATATGAGATCATGTATTTACCTTGTCCAATATAGACAAAGTGGCTCTGTCTCTTGCAGCACACTCTCTGTGTGAACAGGTTTCTGTGATCAATGTGTTTCCCCAATACTCCAGTTGCTAGAGAACAAAACATAAACACATATTAGCGCCATAATTGAGTAACCATAAACTAATTTTTTCATTAAATTATAACATGTTAAACACAGAACATAAGTGACACGCTTTCTTGAAAAATATGAATATCTATGACAAAAGCTTTCTACATAAAACCGTAAGTGAAAAATATAATAGCACACGGCTGTTCATGTGGAAATATTTATTTTAGTTTTGCAAGTAAGAAAATTGCTTTTGAATGGAACACATTTTTATCATCACATCCTCTCCCACTGAACATGTTTACCAAGCATGTAACAAGGGATTAGCAAGTATGTTTAAGCAGACCAGTGTGAGTACAGTGAATTAATAACTTCTTCTATAATGTCACAGCAGCAGCAGTAGAGTAGAGTAAAGCAAACAGTACTTACAGGTCAGGTGGAGGGCACACAGGAGGAGAAGGAAAGGTCGAGGTACATCCATGGCTTTAATCCCAATCTGCTCCACAGCTGCCAGATCCTGAGTGTCCCTCTGCTCAGCGATGCCTCTGATATTTATATGGGATCAAGCTTCAGCCCCAGATGTTATCCCAAAACAAGGTCTCAAAGTGGTGTGGAGCCAAAAGAAAGTGAGAGCTAATCAAATTTCCATGTTGAATGCCTAGTGGGATAGTGATCTTACAAGCAGGGGCCACTTCAAAGGAAACCTCGATAGCTTTTCTGTTTCTGCTGCGAGAGAACCCAGTGGCTTGAGTGTGTCGACCGGGCCTGAGCTCACCCTAATGAAGTGTTTAAGTAGCCTTGGGCCATTAAAGTGTCGCTCATTCAAAGGCATTAATCATCTTTTATCTCAGGGGGAAGGTGTTTAGCACCTTCGACTTAAAACAAAACCTGGCCCAAACACATAAACAGGATCAGCGTGGGGGCCTGAGCCTCCCCTTCACAAAACTCCAGCACCTTTGTGTTTATTCAACATGACACCAAATGGCCAGACCTCTGAGAGCTGCACTTCAAATCTCAGCTTCTTCCTCTCTCCAGAGAAACAGCATTGACTATGAATGATAATCAGACACGGCACATTTAACACATGCGGTGTATGATATGTTCTCAGGTAAAGTGGAAGTTTTATTAAGAGCACAGTTTGCTGATAAACAGGCCAAAAAAATACAACTAATGTTTTATCTATTGTACTTCAACCTGAATACTCAGTTTTATTCCTTTCACACACATCACATCATTTTCCACTTTAATCAAAGAAAATGCACATTTATTTTGGTATTTTGTTGATTTTCTATTCATATCTTAACAAGGTGTTAGTAAGCCTTTGAAGTGTTGATGTGATCCCCTCATTTTGAACAGGATCAACGGATCATCGTTCAGAGAGCCGTCGGCACTAAGACACCTTGATTAAGGTGATGACTGCAGCAGTTTCAATTGTTTATTCCTTTCATTAAGTTGCAGCAAATCTTATTGAAACTATATCAAAATCCTGGTAAAACCCAGATTAAGTCGTAGTAATTACTTGATTTAATTATGTAGATAGTAGAATATGTTGACAACAGACTCAGTTGACTTTCAAACTAGGATTTGGGACTTAAAGGGTGAGAAAAGGTCACACATATTGTAAAGTAATAACTTTTTTCAAGAGATCAACAAGGGTCATAGTTTTCAAAATTTTAATTCAAATTAATTTAATTTAATACCTATGAAATTAAATTCTAACAATACACTGTAACAATCTGATCACAAGCTCTGCCACTAGTCCTGGAGAAGACTGTTCTCAGCAGATTAAGTCTGCTCATTTTTCACTGAATTGTAGATACTTTAAATATCTGAGCACTTTTTTTTTTTTAGGGTTTTAAGGACAACCACTCTGTAGATCCCTTAAATAATGTGAAAAAAAATAAAATGTCAACATCCACAATGCTGTGTGTTTTCCCCAGGATGAGTTTTTTCTCCAAAGGCAACACTCTGTCCACTTATTTTTGTTGTTGACCATCTTAAACTTGATACCATTAGTATCAGTTTATTGATATTGAAAGCATTTGTAAAAACTCAATCTGAGAATGTCCATGAGTGACTGAGTGGCTATTTTTCATTCATTAAATGAAGAATATTCTAAGATGCATTAAATGTAGAATGACACCTCAAATGCATTTTTAATCTCTATCAAAATGCCCAGAGATTTTCTGTAACCATCTCTCACTGATAGTACTCGGATACTGCATTGTTAGTGTCCTGTAAAAAAAAAAAAAAAAACTAGCTCTCTTTTCCAATCACGCCTGTGCTCATTCAAAACCTCTGCTCATTGGAGGACATTAATTCACACTGCACGTGCTGAGATAATCACTAAGGCTGTGATTGGATTATGATATGAGTCAATCGCAACATGAACATACAGCTTTGTCTATGACGACAATGTCAGACAATCCCCAGAGGTTGACAGAAGTGACGAGTGGACAGACAGTACCTCAGTGTGTCTGCGTGGAGACGGTCCTCGTGTCTGTCTGGTCTCACGGTCAGTGTCTGGGTCACTGTACTGGGTCACTGGGTTACTCTATAGCTAGGTCACAAGGCTACATTAATACACTTTGTTGATTTCCTTTAACCTTTGACTGAAGTTATAAAGGTTGAATAATATTTTATGTTTTGATTCTCATTTGTTGATTCTCGTCAGTGCAGCCTTTTGACAACAGTACTTCTGATATAGTTAAATAGTTGATTAAACAATAATGTTTGAGTGTATCATAAAAATTCAACAGAAGTTTGTCCTCATTTAAAGTTTTAACCAAATGAAACTGAACACTTTTTTAACTGCACTCAGATCCTTTCCTCAGTCCATTGATGGTTACAAGCAGAATATTCTAGATGTAATCTCATCACTGCACCTGCAACAGGCTCCATCTTCATGTCTAGGGGTTAAAGAAGCTACTGTAAAGCCTGTCTGCTGTCTATCTGCATGGGTGGAGTCCAGCATTCTGGGATTACATCTCTGGATTATACATCAGGAGACTGTACTGCTGCATAGGGAGAGAGCTGGTGAAAAAGTCCCGCACAATTATTTTTCCTGATTCATGCCAGTGGTTTTAAATTCAAACCATTCAACTTCTATCTTTTTTTATTCAGTTTTTGGTTTGTGGAAATTTCTTTTTCTGGTATTTTGCTAACGTCTTGTTTTGTAAACTTCAAAAAGATCCGGTGCCTGGGCTAGAAATCATGTATCTGAACAACAGAAATAATGGCATCAACACAGAGAGGAGTAAGAAGAACATAAAAGGCAAAACATGTAAGTACATATTACTGCATTTAAAATGTAGGCTTGCTTTTATTAGTCCAAATATAAAACCGTATGTAGTACTTTCAAATCATTGCATCTCTCCATCTCAGGGAGTCACACGAAGACAACTACTCATCAGGAGGAAATCATCACCGTGATGTCCCAGAAGGTTGTGAAAAACCAGAAGACAAAAGAAAACATAGCAGAGGAGCAGGAACCGATGCAGCACACAGCATTTGGGAAGGCCTCCTATGATCTAACCCATTCAGAGCGAGTGATGAATGACCTGACATTTGGACGGCGGGTGGGGTTTTATGAGCTCAGGGGGGTGATTGGTTCTGGCAACTTTTCCCAGGTTAGACTGGGGATTCACGACCTGACCAAAGGTGAGATATGGAATACTTTCTTTTTAACCCCATATATTTTCACCGCTTCAGTGACCAGATGGGACATAGCCTGATAAGATAAATAAACACATTTAATCCCAATGAGTGAATGATACTTTCTGGTTACATGGTCAAAGTACAAGCTCCACATGTTATTGCATTTTCTGTTTTTATTATTTCAATTATGGCAGTTAAAACAGTATATTCTCCCACCTGGATCAATTCAAGCAAATAATTATTGGGATATATAAACCTGTCAAAGTAATAATAACTTGTTCAGAAAAGAATACACCTCTTTATATTTCTTCCCGGCAACACTGCCAATAAAACTTTATCACATCAGCTTGCACGTCACATGTTAACTCTTTATCTACTGAATATAACTATTTGATTTCAGGTTGTAACTCTAATTATTTTACCTGTTTTTTTTTTTTTTTTCTTAATGTTAACAAATACAAATGACTAACACTACCAGTATATTACTCCTTTTATCAAAACTTTCCAACTTCCCAAACTAAACTATTAAGCCTTTTTAAAGAAAGGCTTAATAGTTTAAACAGCTGGGCACTGTAGTGTTTATAAAATCAAATCAAGCACAAAATATATCATGTGTTTGTTGAAATATTTGTCCTTTTGGTAAGTATTTCTGGCAACTTGTTGGTAGGATTGTAGGACGTCGTCCAGGTATCAGTTTGGCTCCTTTGTATTGACAATTAACACAGATTATGTTTGTTAAATGCATCACATTATCATTGGCTGTAGTTTTTCAAGGGGTTTCTTGACCAATTGCAGTATATTTTATCACCACCATTTATACTGAATGTGCTGACATCCTGACTCAGAAGAGACCAGATTCATCAGCTCATCTCAACAATGTCTGGTGTGGATCATCCCAGATGTCAGGAGACAATAGATAATCTCATCAAGTAGCCATTCGCTAAACCATACTGTTAACATGGTGATAATGTGAAAAAAGTTGGATGAAAGTGTGTAACAAAAAATAAATATCCATGTCTCTCTTCATTGTACAGAGAGAGTGGCAGTAAAAATCCTGGATAAGGTGCATCTGGACAAACGTTCACAGTCGCTTTTTGCCTCTGAAATCTCTTGTATGGAGAAGCTGGCTCACCCCAACATAGTGCGCCTGTATGAGGTGGTGGAGACGTTCAAGCGTCTCTACCTGGTGATGGAGTATGCCAGTGGAGGAGAGGTTTTCTCCCGTATCAGCAGCAGGGGGCGCCTCTCGGAGCTGGAGAGCAAGCTTGTGTTTTCACAAGTTCTCTCTGCTGTCAAACATATGGTGAGTTGGCCTGTATGTGAAAGACCAGGGAGCAATAGAGAGCAATAATACTTAAATAGAATGTATGGCATGTGTCAGTGTTGTTGATGGATAACTAAAGGCCTTTAAAATATAGCTTTTTATTTTACTTTGCATTTATGATAAATCATAAGTAAGTAGGAGTTAATCAGCTTTCTAATTACCTGGCTAGAAAACTGAATGTGTCTAAACATATGTTTGTTTTTCTCTTTTTCTAGCATGATAATAACATCGTCCACAGAGACCTAAAGGCAGAGAATGTTTTTTACACGAGTACTTACTGCATTAAAGTGGGTGACTTTGGTTTTAGTACATTTTGCTGTCCCAGCGATGTCCTTCATACTTTCTGTGGCTCCCCACCTTATGCAGCCCCTGAGCTGTTCAAGGAAAAATGTTACATTGGTCAGTATGCAGATATTTGGGCCCTAGGTATCTTGCTTTACTTCATGATGACTGCCACCTTGCCATTCAAAGCTACTAATACAGGTGGACTTCGACACTGTATCCTGCAGGGCTCTTATGCCATCCCCACCTATGTACCTGAACCATGCAAGGAGATCATAAAAGGCATCCTGAGGCCAGTTCCTGTTGATCGTCTCACTGTGGCACAGATCATGTCCAGTGACTGGTTGAGAGGCATTGAGTACCCTCAGGCCTACCCCTCTAGTAACCCTACGCCCTCCCATCTGGTTGAGCCAAACTATATCCTAAGCTCAGATGAACTAAATGTGAAGGTGGTGCTGGAGGATCTAGGCATCACTAGGGCTCATCTTATCAACAACAGTTTAGACTTAAGAAGCCCTATGACTGGGACTTACCGGATTTTGCTACATCGCATCCAAAAAAGGAAGTCTGTGGAAGCTGTGGGCTACAGCCAGACATGCACAAAAGAGCCCCAGAACAGACTCCGATGGAGAGCAGGCTCAGATGGCCTGCTAAACAAACGTCAGTCAGTTGTCTGTGTCATTGTGTAGTTGGTTTACTTAAAAGCAGACTTCACTATTTTTGAACATGTTGATCTACGTTTTTCCCCAAGAGTTTGATGAGAAGATAAATATTATCTAAGTTTACCAGCACCTCACAAATCACCTAAAGCACACTAATCATTACTGTCAACACAAAAGTTAATGGTTAAATGGGGAAGTGATGTTCTGAAGCCATTTCACGATGAACATTGGAGTACAGTGATTTCCCAAAATCAAGTTTTTATGTTAGGATTGCCAGGCAACAAATTATGCTCCACAGAAACATGCATAAACTGAACTGTTGTAAGTCAAGAGAAAGTTAAGAACACCAAAAATATGGTGATAATGACTGAACTGTAAAGGTGCTTATAGGTGTAGTTTGGATTGAGTCAGAGGAGCTGTGTCCTTCTTCCTCTGCTTCTTAAGACCCTGTAAATGAAAGTGTTGACCAGTAGCATTGTCCGTGATCATACTTGGCAGAACTGTGAGCACTAAGGCAACACTGAATGTTTTTGCAGTGTCTGTTGTAAGCGATGTATAAAAGACTTTTCACAATGGCTGAGAAAGAACAGGATTGATTCTTATCTGTCAGCAAAGAAAGAGGAAGAAAAAAAAAACCACGTTTTGACATGTTTTAAATTTATTAAACATGTTATTTAAATTTGTTATTTAATCTAATATGATTTGATCTAACATATATGTATGTAATTATTGATATTTCATTATTATAAAGCCTACAACACCTTTATTCAAAAAGAACGGACTGTTAGGCTACATCTATTAGGGATATGTTAGTTGCTATTGTGATGCAAACAACAATTTATGATCCTGCAGATACAGATCACTGCTCACGGTAAAAGACACTAGTGGTTATGACATTTTTTGGATTAGGTAGAAGACTAAAGAGAACTGTGGCAATAAATATAATGTCATTTCTTCTCAACAGCTTTCATCATGCATTTTTTTATTGGCTTTTTAAAACTTTTACAGGAGTTATGATTTATAATTCCAACATAATTGTTCTTTGTGGCTCCAAGCAACTTTCTGTCAGCAGGGTTTTCTCATCACAAAGGTTGCAAAAACGAAACAACTCTATGCTAACTTTTATTGTTTTAACTTGCATTTTTGAGGCATCCAAAAACATGTTATAACCTTTGCTTCCTTACATACATGTTCAAACATCCCATTTCCTGTAATTCTTGACATTTGTTTCAGAGTTAACTGACTTCCCTCATTGTATTTTACAGTTTTCTTTCACAATTTTTACCCTTGATTAAAGAATCCAACATTTCTGAGAATGGCGCCAACTAGTCAGTTCTATCTGTTCCAGCCTGCAAAAATGAAAAGCGCAGCATATCTGTCAGTGTTGATGTGTTGTGCACAAAAGGGAAACCAAATCTAAGCAGCACAGCCTTTTTTAAACTGCAACTTAATTCCTTGACCTCTGAAGGTGGTGTGTGTATTAGTCATATTCGGTTGTTTTTTTCATGTCCATCAGTGATGTATATGACACTAATGCCATGGTAATTATATAGCAAATTATCCAACACCTTTTGCCTCTGGGATAAATTTGCACCTTTCTCAAACAAAAACATCACCTTGTCTATGGAGGATTATCTGCTTTTTAATGTTGGTAGCTCAACAATACTTTTTAATAGCAGTTACAGAACTCTCTTCTTACTTGTGCAGATTAGCTGTGTATGCATGTTCCTACATTTCCTCTAATCAATAAATATCAAATTGTTAATACTATATAGCAATTGCAGCAATAGTAAATTCTCTGCAGTTTACATGGAAAGTGTATGGAAGTCATTCATCTCTGCAGAGAGCAATGCCAAATGCCACAGCACTTAAAAAGATATTATCAGTGTCTCTGCAGTTCTTGTGAAAGTCCATGGCAATGATAGAGTAACATGTCATATAGAGGTAAATCTAGCAACATGCAGGATCAGATACTGTTGATTGTAAATCAGTACATCACATTTACAGGAATCTATTGAAGTTTTAAATGCTTTCACTTTGCAGACATTCTTTTTGTCAGTGAAGTGATTTGATAAAATGTGCAGAACAACTCAACGGCTGTCAAAACAACAATCCAAAGAAGGATGGGGGAGAAATTACAATAATAATAATAACTTTATGTGTATAGCCCCTTTCATATAAACAATGACGCTCAAAGTCCTTTACAGTGACAATTTAAAGACAATAGAAAGAAATACAAATAGAAAGAAAATAGAAAGAAATACAATAAATAATTGAAATGTAATAAAATAAAAGATAAAAATACAATAAATAATTAAAATGGAGTAAAAACAAAGAAAACTAGAGATGAAATACAATAAGAAATGTACAGCAGAGCTAGTTAAATACTAGCATGTAGAAGAACGTTTTAACCTTTGTTTTAAAGGTATCTAGTGAGCTGGCTTGCCTAATATCTATGGGCAATGTGTTTCTATAGTCTAGGGGCATAATTAACAAAGGCTGCATCCCCGATCTTCTTGAGGCTGTTGCTGAGAGCCTCCAATAAAGCAGCAGCAGATGATATCAGTGTTCTAGAGGGCACATAGCTGACAAGGGATTTGGTGATGTAGTTTGGTCCTTGCCTATTCAGAGCTTTGTATGCCAGGAGGAGCACCTTGAAATCTATTCTAAATGTTATAGGAAGCCAGTGCAAAGCAGCTAAAACTGGACTAATGTGTTCTCTTCTTTTGGTTAATAGCCAAGCTGCAGGGTTTTGGATGAGCTGAAGTCTGTCAATGGCTTTTTTGGAAGGCCAGTAAAGAGTACATTGAAAATCTAATGTGCTTGAGAGGAAGGCATGAATTAGCTTTTCGGCATCTTTCTGATTTATAAATGGCCGTGATTTAGCTACATTTCTGCTACATTACTTGGTGTGCTACATACACCAAGGTGACAAAAGGTGTCACCAAGGTGACAAAAACAAAAAAGATAGCAATAATCAGAAATATTCCATCCATTTTCTATGCTGGATTACTTTGATCTCTGAGATGGAAGTTAAAACTTTATGTATATGTCCTAAAACAAGGGACCTTGTTTAAAAGGAATATAGTTTTTTTCCTTCTTCATACAAATTCACGTGAAAAACTATATGTTTAAAGTATTATTACTTATGAGGCTTCTTTATCTCTTACATCATCTGATGCCATATTCATTAAGCAGTCTTAATGTGATGACTATGTTGTCCTTGATAACACCATGTAACTACTCTCACCTGAGAAAACCTCAGGTATGACTCCACAACCACAGATTTTTGTTAAAGATCACTGTAATACAACGCAGTAGATTTGCCGTAGAACATATACCGTGGTAACTAACACAAAGTGAGATGTGAGAAGCAAGTTTATTGCAGTAATGTTTTCATGAACACATACATATTGTAAATAACCAAAAAGTGTTTTTCTAGACATTTTATCAATTTAGAAATGAATACATGATTTTCTCCATTTGACACATGACACACTGCAGGACATAATTTACATTAAACAATATGTGTTTGCACTGACACAAGTATTAGAGAAATATCTGGCTCATCATGCAAGAAATAGTCAAAATATTGTATAGATGTATATATCATTTACACTCCATCACCATTTATACAAGCACATTAAATATCCGGTGTCTTAAAGGTATAAAATGCATATTCTCAGCAGCTCAGACATTGAATATGTGTCGATGCATCGCTGGGCATCAAATGTCACAACAATGAGCAACAAAAGTTCTTCTACACAAGATTTTGATTGTTGGGTTAGTGCAGGATGAAAAAAAAAGTAATGTTACAAAATTTGGTCAGAGTCCACATCTGCATCCAGTAAGACATAAAATGCCATAAAAAAATGCCATAAAACCACCATAAACTTCTTGTTGCTTAGCGATAAGATTTGAAGTGGGCTGGAGGTTTTATGTGGGCATCAGGTTGCTGCTCTCAGCCTCTGTTTGGCCACTGGTTGTGGTGCTGTGAAAAAAAGAGATGTTATAATCAAATAAATCACAGTTAAATCACAATCAAATGCTCATGTCTTTCAGTGCAAAAATAATCATCAATAATGACTCACCACTTTTGCAGTTATCTTTGCATCAATCTTCCTCATCAGTTTTACAACCCAATCTTCTTTAGGGTCTGTACAGAACTTGCGCCCCTTCCTCATGGTGAAGCTAAAGGTTGGTTGACACAAACAGATGTTTATGCTGAGTGGTAATGATTGAAAACTTAAAATGAGACACATTAAGATTGGTTGCCTTTTGTTCGTATGACATTAGCATATGTTCTTACATTATAGCGGGAATGTTGCAGCCTCCATCCATCTCCTGCCGTCTGTATTGCACTGCATGTTTTTGAGTGTTGCGGGTCATTTTTCGAACATACTTTAAACAGCAGTCATCATAGGACACTAAGGGGAGAGACATTGCATACATAAGTAAACAATCCAGTATAATTCAGTCCCATTACAATATGTGCATTAGAAAAAGTACATTGAATTAAGCCATTTCATCAAAAAGCCATTAAAACAGTCAGGGAATGCTGAGGGAGCTAAGTACACAGAGCGGTAGGCACTCAAGTAATAAACCAGCCTCACCGACCCTTATTTTATCACTATCGTGTGATTACTGCAATCGATATTATGCCATACACTCTATGTTATGTGACTCTACAAACAAATGCTAACTGTGCTTTTCAATCCCTTACGTTGTGCCAGTGTAAGACAGAGCAAAGACAGGCTGATCAGGAAGAACAGTATGTTGAGCCGCATTGTGTCGTCTGTAGTTTCAGCCCTGGATGTAGTTTCTGTAGTTTCTGAAGCTGGATGGATAGAAAAACGTAGATTGTTTACAATCAGCTTTATCACTATGTAAATATTGTACGCGTACTTGACCACACCTTCATCTCTGAGAACCTTGAACCTTGAACAAATATTTCAAACAAGCCCTCTTTGTTGACACAAATGTTGTGTTGTGTTGTGTTGGCAAAATCTGATGCTCATTGTCCCTTGGTTAACAAAATAATTAAAAGTAAATACATAAAAAAAGAAAATATTCTGAATGCAAAATGTAAAATACCATTGCTAAATTAAGTATTAAGAAGTTAAGGAGGAAAAAACTTTAACAAAAGAGCAAAAATATTTCAGAAAACTTAAATTTAATTTAGTGAACAAGTAAAGATATTTGTTGTTGACATTGTTTGTTGTAATTGTTTGTTGAAAATGACCTGATTTAAATAGATTGTATTTACTCACCTCCAAGTTAAAGCTCCAGGTGCAGTTCTCTCCCTATGTCTAACAACCTGCATGGGTGAGACGCTTTATAACTTCTTGGGGGCAGGATTATATTTCACACCTACGTACCTTTGCACCTCATTCTCTTTCTCTTTTTTCAGTACAATGCAGCCTGATTGATGGCAGACATGTGAAGACTAATGCTGAATCCAAACATTTGTCTGACCCGCTTCTTTCTAAAAGGATGGATCCTGGGAAACACAGCTAGGATGCATGTTATTGATAAACAATTAGAGATTGCCAATTTTATGCAATGGCATTGGGGTAACTAAGAAGAAGAAGAACTAAGAACTAAGCAGCATTCCTGCACATCATTGTGGATACTGCTGCTTTTACACATACACATACGTTCTGGCACACATTTCTTTCTATGACATTAACTCACTTGTTGCCTGAGGTTATTGTAACTGGAGTCTGACCTGTCAAACCCTAAAAGGTTTTTAACATCCTCCTCACTTAGACAGAAACATGTTGAGAGACAGGCCTCTGTAATGGCTGTATTTGAACTAGTTAAGTTTCAAAATGTTAATGTTAATGTTAGTTAATGTTAGTCTTAAGTTTACTGTGAAATAATATCTGAATTTCATGTTGAGAAAATTAGTTTTCTCAGCATGTTAAAATATATAATGTAGTCAACATTATCTGTATGTACGAGGGTGAAAATGTTGCAACTGCTTTACTTTCGTTTCTGAAAGTCCCTAATTGCTAGAGCGCAAGAGAAGTTTTATGTGCCCATAAAGACTATCTCAGGATCAATATAGTTCACCTGACCTGACAGGGAAATCTGAAAATCTGCCACAGCTTTTATGACAGTCATAGCTGACAGGACACTGGAAATAACAGGGTCAATAAGTAATTGGGTGCTACATATCAAAGTCATTGTTGCATGAAAGAGTATGAATTCAAATAATAAATTCAAGCATTACCTGCCTTCAGCATTTCCCTGGTTGGTGGAGAAATACAAAACTTTAATTGTAACTTTAATTGTCAGTATTCTTTTAAGACCTTAACTGATGTATAAAACATTGTTTACTCAGAAACAAATATGAAGTATCCTGCCCTTCCTCATATTGTGTCTTGACAGTTGAAAAGCTTTGCATTAAAAGCACTTGTCAGCGTTGTCATATCACATATCCACCCAAAGCTTTTCCTGTAATTCCTGAAAATAAGTTGCCGTGTTATTTTCAGATGTTTCATTTTTTGTTGAACATTTGATGACAGATATTAATGAGCTTCGAGGTGCCTTAGTGGTCATCTGATATCACTGTTCAGTGTTTATACCAGCGTTCACATCCATCCTGATGAATCCAAGCGTTTGTTTGACCTGCCCTACTCATTTACTTTGCCCGCAGGATGCTGTCACTCTCTTGACTCATTTTCTATCCTTTCTACTACCGAACACTTACATTCTATATAAAGAGACCACAAATTTCCTGCTTCTTCTCACTTGCCACCCAAGTTCTGTTTACATGCACTTACTTTATTCTGCAAATCCCTTAGTCTCTTTGTGTAGTTCTGGTCTTGCTGTGTGTGTTCCCTGAAAACTGTGTTGGTTCAGTCGTGGTGCAACATGAAAGAGATTTGAGTTGGCAGTGATTATCAGTACCCCAGGTTATGGCTGCATATTTGAAAACTTTTGATGGATTAATCATGGTGAATAGTTTTGGTTCACCGCCAGAAACCCGGGACTCAGGCCACACGATGATACAATGTGTTGTCTTCAGCATTCTTTTCAGACAGTACGATATGGTGTTTCACTTCTAAATGCATATGACATTTGCAGAGAACAATTTATCAATGTGCAAGAAAATTTACTTTGGCACACAAAGGAGCTGTCTGACATGTAAACTAAATAATGATACTAATTTAACATTTACGGCTATTGCAACCATTCATTTATCACTGATTATGAAGCAAAATCATATTACTTGTCAGAAAAAAAAAATACTTTGCAGTTGGTTTTAGGTATTGAATTATAATGGGGTGACCAAGATCAACCAGCATTTTCTACTCTTGAGGGCTTGAAAAGTTGTAACCTGAAACTGGTAAAGTTATCTAAATCAAGCCTTTACTTTCTAGATGCCACCAGCAGATGAAGGGTTCACCAGAGGTAAAAAAATATGGCAGCAAAACAGAAGTTTTATTCACTGTTAAATCCAGTGAAATTGCATCTTTGCTTCTGTAACTGTTTTGACAGTATTTTAAGGCTGAGACATTAGACCTTGAGTTGTCAATCTGAAGAGTAAACCAATAATACTGTAGAACTGGAGGTAGAAATTTGGAGTTATTGAAATTCATGAATTCATGACTTATTTATTGGTACTAGACTTTAGCACAGATTGTTTTTTGTTTTGTTTTGTTTTGTTTTGTTTATTTTTCTAAAATCATGATCAATCATATGGATTGACTCATCTAAATCTAAGACAACCACAGTTCTGCCTGTGCATCGGAAAATACATCTTAGAAGATAATATCTTTCTAATAACAACCTGACAAATAAGATGGTTTTTGTGGTTATACAAAAGAATGTTTGCTTCATAATAATCCCCTTATTTATCTGATGAAATTCCTATGGTGTTAGTTACAATCATTTTAGGTGTAAGTTACAATCACCAAAAGAAATCTGTTATGTAACAGCGTTTGTTGGAAGTAGTCTTACATTAGCAGCCATTTTTGCAATTTTTGTTATGTTACAGAGCCAATCTGTATAACTGCAGAATTCTTTTTATTATTATTATTATCATTATTATCATTATTATTATTATAACAGCATATACAATGTCTCCTTTTTTCTTTTAATCTTTTTTTCTTTCCCCCAACCAATCAAGGACACTCTGAACATGGTTCCGGTTCTGGTTCTAGAGGTTTTCTTCTTATTAAAAGAGATTTTTTCCTCTGTTGTCGCCAAGTGCTGCTCACTGTATAAACTGTTGGGTTTACATATTCTATAATATTGTAAGGCGCCTTGAAATGAATACGATTCAATAGGTAACTTGATGATATGCCATGCACATCGGCTGTTTCTTGTCATAGATAGATATGTAGATAGATCGACTGTGATATATAAGAAAAGAAAGTATAAACTGTCATGGCTGTCATGCCAAGTACAAACGAAGCTCTCACAGATGAAAAGCACATGCAGTGGCTTGTTTGAATTATGCCTGAAGCCAAATCTGAAGGATGATTCTCTCTGCAAACTTTTGGTTAACAATAACAGATACTCTTGTGTTGTGAAATGTGTTCTGCTCAGTGTTCCTGAACAATAATTGAACAACCAAAGATAAACAGATGGTTCATGTTTATATCTGTACAACATCTGTCCAGCCATTTCTGCCTAAATGACTTTTTCTTTATTTGACTTTAGCTGGCAATTGGTCATTTTCAAACGGAAACATTTCACTCATGGGAACTGTCTGAGAAGAGAGAGAAAAAAAGGGGTTATCTATTTAATCCAATTATCACAGGGTCATAAATTGATTATATCGTAATGTCCAGATGACAATGGTATTTTCTGATTATACCAAATTAATTGTCTTGTTATCTGTCAGCGACAACAAAAAGTTTTCTCATGAGATCAGCTGTTCAAAATCATGGAAACTATGGCATTTTTAAGGAAATTAAGACCTGTGAGTATGTCTTAAGTTATAATTTATAGACATAAGACATATGAACATTGATCAAAAAAAAAAAAAATCAATCAACCACATGAATCTTAGATCACAGGGTTTTATGTTATACATTACTGTGAAATGTTATCTGATGTTATGTACATGTATTTAGTGTCACTGAGATGTTTGAACAAGCTGATACAAAATAACATACATGCATAACATACACCATAATTGTGTAAGTGCTTGTTTGCCCTCTTGTGGCAGCCAAAATGACCTGCATGGGTTTTGTATTAAAAAAAAAAAAAGTTATGCAAAGCAGCAGACAAACAAATCATTCCATTGTATGTGTGCAACACAACACTGTAAAAACATACAAATGAAATTAGTTTTATCAGACACAAATGTCAAGCAGAATTTGGATCAACATTTGTTATTGTCTAGAGTCTCCAAAATCTCCAAGCAACTGGTGCTTCCTGCCCTCCATCATAATCATGGATTTTTGTTTACAATCCTGGGAACCTATCACCACTGCAGAAGAATCCATGATGTTTTCATGTTTGATTCACTGCATAGTGAATGTGGCGTCCATAAAAGGTACCATAGTACCAATAAAAGAGGAGGAGGCTGGTGTAAAAAGTTCTGGTTTCAAAACATTTAAAAAAGGCTTTGTGAAGGTTTCATGATGTTGAAAATGTGTTCAATATGTTTGTTCAACTTCAAGGACAAAGATGAAGTGTTTTTGAGGAAACACTGACTGTAAATGACTAGACACGCCATCTTTCTGTCTGTTAATTGAGGATAATTATAGTATTTCTCATTCATAACATTACTACAGAGCATTTGCCAGAACATAGTAAAGAGATTTCCTTTTTTCTTTATTTTCTTTGGATTTTATTACCTTTCATCACTTTCCTCAGAGAATGAAAATAAACATCTGTATTGATTCCTCACAGTGAACATCATGCCTGTTTTTATTATTGTCATATAAAGTGTTTTGTTATGTTCACTAGATTCAAAACCAAGAACCCTCTCACTGGGTGGCAGCGCTGTGCTGTTGTGTGTAAAAATGTAAACGTGCTGGTCAAAGGAGCCCCTGATCTGAATCCACAAAATGTGAACCATGCCTTGTTTATTTACTTTGACATTATTGGCTGTAATATTAAAAGCCACCATCACCTGTTAAGGCGCTGACACTGTTTGTGAGGGCTCTGTGGAGCTGCAGTTTAAACTGGTGAGGTAAATAAACACAAATAATTGAGCGCACAGAATTAAACAGTTAATAGGCCGTAATTTGAAGACTTTGAACGGCCTTCGAAGTGGGAAGAACCTATTGTGAGAACCATTCCCTCTCCCTCAGAGAGTATGAATTTATTACTATGTGACTCATCTTTGTTTATGACTTCCCTTCACCCTGTCACATGTGACTGTTATTCCTAAGGCATTTATGTAGAGGTAATTTATTGTTGCACTGTGGACAAACCATCTTTATATGTGGTCTATCGTGTGTGTGTGTGTGTGTGTGTGTGTGTGTGCTATGAGCACAGTGTGACATCTGTGTATCATGTCCGTCTCAATGTAGAAAGCCTAATTTTTTGTGATTAATAACAACTGAATTATTTCCATGAACAAGCTGAAATAAGCTGTGAGAGGTGTTTGAAAGGGCCAGAAAAAAATCTTGTAAAGTTACTTTGGGTTGACATTGTTCATTAAACTACTCTCCATGAGGTCAGTGGCTAATTTTCTTGTTTGTAAGTTTATTTCAACAATCAGAGCAGATCACACTCTTTAAATCTGTGTTGTCACATTACTATTTGGGGCCTGAGGGGCTGCTGTAGTACTACTGGAGAAACAACGACTTTAATCTGTTGGTTAAACTCTGGTTGAAACGTGTTTCTATATACATGATGACAGACGAGGAAATGCAGTTTTTAGTGGCTCGGTGAAGTGTATTAGGAGAGGGCAGGGGGTCGCTGGGTAGCATTAGTAGACGGTGACAATGTGCTCCTCGCCGCTGAAAACATTCCTACCTCCGCTTGTATTATCTGCGCGGTGGGTTGTGGGTGTGTGAGCGTCGAAGTAAAATGGCGGACTTGGCAAACGAAGGTGAGTAAGTGGCAGTATAAGAAAAACAATACCACTACTGTGGCGTTATAGACGGAGCCGGTGCACTGTCTGCATATTTGATAATTGAAAACGAAGCGACAGGGCTGCGTGTTGATGGTGAATTCCGACGAATTATTAGCGTCGAGGCGTTTACAATGCCACAACGTTAGCAAGCGGGCTAACAATGCTAACGGTTGGGCTGTGGGTAATACCTGGAACGCCTCGAAACGCCCTCGATTTGCTGCCTGCTACTAGCTGGCTTACCTCCTAACGCTAGCACCCGGCTATTTATAGTTTCTGTGTTTTGCCATGTGTGGTGAGCTATAATGATCTAATGTTGAGATAAACTCAATCCAGCTAGGCCAAAGTCCAGTAGTTGTGTTGCAAACCAAGCTACTATATTAGCGCAATGTCAGCTTTTCGCTTCCTTTAGCGAGGAAACGTCTATTACACGACATCCTTCTTGTTATTTTTTGTAGTTAGCTTTCGTTTGCCTGGTTGCTGGACGCAATTTAGGCGCGTAGAAACCGAAACGTCAGACAACAGGCAATACTTAACAGTAACTGCTGCCTCGTTGACGACATTTTACTTATTACGCTCAAATGTACCCGGTTTTATGTTGATATGATAAGTGTAGCAGCGTTAGAAAGAGTCTTTGGTGTCATTGCTTGTAGGGCAAGATGACTCATGCGGGATGGAGCGTATTAGCAAGCTAACTATAGCCAATAAGCTAAGCTACGCTCTCTGCTTTAGGGTATAACCGGCGGCTCCGTGTATTTGCTGGAATGGGTCAGATAGTGTAAATGCTAGCTGGCTTAACATAAACCGGGAACACCTCGGGCCATTTGAATCTCTGAAGTGAATATCAGTGTTGCATGCTGAACTCCTTTCATTCATTAACCGGAATGGATGACTGCAAGCCACAGAGAGATACAAAGCCGGGTGTTAAATTGTTAAATATAGGTCACGCAACATTTTTCACGTTTTCTACCATTAAACGCGAATCATACATGAACAGCGCGTGTTGCCAGCGAGGGTTTGTGATAGAGACGCCGTCCAGTAAACACTCCTGGCCGTGTGCTGTTGTTTATTTAGCTCTTAACCGCATGCATTTATGCCCCGGCAAGGCTTACAACGACAGCGATGCTACACCTGCTCGGTGTAATAGGCCCGACCCAGACAGAGGAAAACCTTTGTCTGCTAACGTTATAGGATTACACATCTTACATCAGTTACAGTGTGAAGGTAGACGCGTTAAGTGGCTTGAGGTGAAATTCAATTTATTATCTGGCCTGGTGATTGCTTTTCTGTTTGGCCATGACAGTAGCTTATAGCAGTTAGTGTTTTTTTTTTTTTTTAGGTGAAATCAAGAAAAAAAAATACAAAAGTAGCTTTAGTTCCTGTTTGGCCATGTGGGTTGACTGAAAGTTTGATGGATGTTTATATGGTAGTTTACATTAGTGGCTTTCCATCTATTATTTTGTCCTCATATTTTGGTGTTAGGATTGTTAAGTTAAGGTCAACACCATGTGATCTAATTCTTCCCAGTGCTCCTAATAGGATTGTATGATTAACTGTTGTATAGTCTGATTTGTTTTGTGTGAGATTGGACATTATTTTGCATTATAGATGTGTATTTCCTCAAGTCACATTGTTCAAATTGTTCACGCTTCCTTTTTTCTTAAGTTATTTTTGATCTAGCTAAAATAAACTGTCACTTCACCATAAGCTCCTCCTGAAATGTTTGTAGATAGGCAGTGTAAATTTGAGAAACAATATGTTTATGTCATTCAGTTTGTATAATATAGTACATTTTGGATAACACTGGGGTATTACTTGTTAATGCCTGTGGGATGTATTGATTATTACTAATGCATTTGATCTTCCAGGCTTTATCAATATCCATGATGTCATTGTTTTAAAGAGGGAAACTCTGAAAAGCCACTTAATGAGCAGCCTTAACTATTTTGATTGCAACCATAAAGGAGGAATGTTTTTGCTGTTCACCTAAGTTAGTGCTTGGATGACTAGCCCAAGTCTTCTTTTGACAGACAAGCCTGCCATAGCGCCTCCTGTGTTTGTTTTCCAAAAAGATAAAGCACAGAAGGTAAGTTTTTTTTTTCTTCTGTATTATCAACTATCTTTTAAAGCTCAAATGAAATTTCATATGCAACGTTTTCACAGATTTTATGTGCACTTATTTTATTTTAATTTAATTAATTTTTTAAGTAAAAAAAAAAAAAACCTAAAGTTGGCAGATTATTAGGGACATAGAGGTAAAGGTAATTCAGTCTAATACAAGACCCCTAGCAATAATTTTCACTTCAGTGAAGATTATGATCTTCAATTTTTATTAAGAACCAAAATACTAATGAAGTGTTTTAAAAGTGCTGGTGATTTAACTGTAGATGTTATGTTACAGAGAGGCATTTCTGTTATTTAGCCATACCCACACTGTCTTGAATGTGGTAGAATAACAGTAGAAATGTATTTCCATATAACACTGTACAGTTCTACAGCACCACAAACGGCCGCCTCCAAAATTGTTACACAATTGAGTTGTCACTTTTACAGAACAGTTTCAACTCAAACTGACCATTTTTAACCTTCATGGGTGTAGGATTTATTGTAAGACTGTGGTATTGCACTGCATTAGTTTTAGATAACAGCAGGTAACAAAAGAAAGGAAGATCCTATGTGATGTGTTTAGCCACCATGCTATCAATAGGGTTAAGATCTGGCAACTGTGAAGGTGCCATAACCAGTCAGTAACGCCTGTCTCCCATGGATGGAGGCATTGTTGTCCTAGAACAGACCACTCCCACCACCAAGATGTTTCATCCCAGTGATCACTCAGCAATTTTGTATTGATTTGCAGTGAACCTTCCCTCTAAGGGGGCAAGTGTACCCAAACCATGGTAGAAAAATGGGCCCCCACAGAACAACAAAGCCACCGGATCCCCTGAGTATAAGGGTCAAGCTTTAAGGCCTGTACTGTTCCCTTTTTACACGCCACACTTGCACTTGCCCTCCTGAGAATATGTGTAGGGATGACTCATCTGACCGAACCCCCCCATCGGTGTGGACCAATGCCACAGGGTTTTTGCACCCTCTCCCTCTATGTATTTGTCAAAGGGCCAGTCTTTTTGACACAGTCTACACGTCTTACATGACTTTCTCAGTCACCAGAGAAAGATGTTCTTTTTAATTCAGCATCACAGTTGTTGTATGTATTGGTAACCACAGTTTTCAGTCCCATTTACTGTCACATTTCCCCAAGATCCAAGCACAGATGTCGCTTTAGTCACTGTTTCTATTGAAACTTGAGCTCCTGCGGTAAATGCCCCAATGATGAACCCTCCTTCAAAGTCACTTTGATCTTTTCTATTTCCATTTATATACAAGATCAGAATCAACTGGGGCTGCTCTGCATCTTTAGACATGCCACAGAAAATGATTGGATGTTAATTGCTTTATTGTGCCATGCTGTGCATCACTGTGGAGGCATATGCATTCATTAAGTTTTCTCACTCACTCGTTTATGTTTTTCAAGTTATTTGCTATCTGTGTATCTAATAAACTGCCAACTGTGTGTGTATTGAGCGCATGTCAAATACATGTTGCTTAACTTTATATGCCTTTCCACCTTTATTCATTATAGCAGCTCTAGGCAGAAAACCATTGAGATCAAGCAAGATGTGGACGAGTGTAGTTTTTTTTTTCATTTGTCCTTAATTTTCCATTGATTTCAACAAGAAACATTCTTTTTTTGAGAAAAAGAACTGAGTGGTTTCTTGTGTTTTCTTTTAGCGATCCGCGGAGGGCTCAAGTGCAGAGGATGGAGAAGGTAAATTTGATATCCAGAATGGCTAGTATTATCTTACTCAAAGTTTTAGTTGAACTGGAATACTATTAATAGTTTGTTGTCAATTTCAGATTCAGATAAAGACGAGGCAAGCTATTGCCCCCCAGTGAAAAGGGAAAGGACCTCATCGTTCCCACCCCCTCATTCTGGTAAGGACACGTGGTGACTAAACAGAGCATTTGTCTTTTCTTGGTTGCTTGTGGTGTACACATTGATTTGTATGCTGAGTGCAATGTCTGTCTGCTGCGTTGCAGTTCCCAAGAACAATGTATTCATGCCCTCAAGTTTCTGCCAGTCTCCAACTGGGAACTCTGACTCTGAGCCAGGTGAGACATCCAGACTCCCATTAGTTTCTCTTCCCAATTTAAAGGCCTCATGCAGTTTCAAGTGTAACGTGTATATATTTCAGTTTCTAAACACAAAACAATAAGTCAGTAATTCAGCAAACAATGTTGCCCAAGGATTCTGTATCAGCAATAATTTTAGAACATGCATTTGTGTGTAAAAGTCACAGCAGTAGTAGTTGCAAATAAGATGTAGGTGAAGTTTTGCATATTCTCTCTTTGCAAATGCTCTACTTTCACTCTGACTAGCTCTAACTCTTGTGTGGTAATTTTATGTCTGATCTAGCCCTTTTTGTGTGTCTGCTATGTCTCAGTGATGGATTAAAAAAATGTGTGACTGTTCTGTACTTTGCAATTGCAGAACCATAGAATAGAAATTCCACATGCTTGAATATACATTGAAGAATATTAGTACAATTGTTTAGTTGACATAAACAAGACATTTGTGGCCCTCCTCTCTTTGTCTGTCGCTACACCATTGGTCTGTCATTTGTGTCACATGTTGTAAATAGACCATGGAATATACCCAGGAGAGGAGATCTGTTTTATTAGCCTCCAAAGCTACCTCTCATTATTAAACAAAACTGAACATCCAAAAGAGTGGCTTCGTAAAATCGCCAGTAATTCAGAGAAGAGTTCGTCATGGTGGGAACATTATGACCTTGTGTGACCCAAGACCATGCCTGTACATAATGTAGTTCTGTTCTGGATTATGACTGTTTTGAACTGCCAAGTTCAAATTGGAAACAAGTTTTGAGTTTAGCAGCCAGATTTATGATGCTGGTTTTGGAAGTAAGTTCAAAGTTTACCATGATATTGGTAAAGGCAGATTCCTCAGTGTCCAGCCCTGGAGGTTGACTGCAGCTGTGTAGTTACTACCAAACATGTCAGAGGAATGTCTTATGTCTAAATGTCTTGGGCAGTTGTTTTTTATGTTGGTGGGTCACTGAATCTACTTCTGTATAGACCTCTTATAGAGTCACAGTTCCCAGAGAAGTTATTTTGAAATTTCTGGGAACATTTGGATTTTGGTTAAGAACAAGCTTAAGTCTCAATGCCATTTTGTTCCTTTTTTGGTTGTTGATTGTGAGTTATGTTCCATTTATCACATTAACGCTTGGTAGTGAAGGGTTTGCTGTGTATAACAGAATCTTTGCTAATGTTCACCACATGCATTTCGTCAGAATCATTGGGCAATGAGACATTTCCTTCATATCAGTGAAATCATTTTAAGCAGGAGTTACACTTGGAAGGAGAGGCGAGATGAAACATATATCCTTTTCAATAGACTTGGGTTATTGTTGCTGTCTGAATGTTTTTTTGTTTTTGTGAATTATTCAAATTGTGTTATACAAATAACAAATAAATTGGGTCTGATAAGTGGATTAAGATCTTGTTTTCTTGGTAACCAACTTAACTGTTACTGTTATCAGTGTCTGGCCAAAATTCTTATTGCCAGCTCAGTTGTTTAGAGATGAAAGGGGTTAACACAGATTTACAGAGGACATAACATCCACTTAAGCAAACAAACAAGGAATGGTCAATGACCACTGCGAGTGTATCACATGAAATATTTATTTGGAAGTGAAACAGAGATGAACACAGAAAAGATACAAAATAATAATAATAAAGAAAAAACACAGTAAAACTACTGTGTCCTCAGAGTTATGTTTGTTAGTGGAATGAAAAATCAAATAGAATTTAATTTTTCATGAAAGATCACTTAACACTGGAATTATCCCTTAAACGCTGAGGAAAAGAGGATCCATAGGAGTGCTTTACGTTTTCTGCTTTAGCACTGATCAGGGCCAGGTCATGCCAGGCTAATAAACCCACTGAGAAAACGAGACAGAGGTAGAAATAGATCAGAGGCACTAGAGCCTGTCATGTTAAAGCAGGGAGTTGGATCGCAATACAACTCTTGAAGCTTTACATAGGTTGTTGCGGTAACTGGCACAATGGTTTGAAAGGTGCAAAGACATAAGGAATGTCCCATTTATAAGTTGCTGTGTAAGTCTTGGGTCTTTTTTTAATGTCTGCTCTTCCTTGTGCCCACTCTCCTCAGAGGAGAAGCCTGTGGGATTCCGCTTAAAGCCACCAACTCTCATACATGGACAAGCACCAAGTTCAGGTGGGTGTTTGATGTTTGCTTATTTTTTTTTTCTTGTCTATGTATGTGTGTGTGTGTGTGTGTGTGTGTGTGTGTGTGTGTGTATATATATAAAATATTGTCTCACATTGAGTTTATTGAAGTAGATAAATAAAAGATTTAAACTTAAACCCAGTTTTACACCCTTTTATATCATCCCTCTCAGAAATAGAACAGCTAAGAACTAAAACTCGTGGATTGAGATTATCTGGTCGCGTTTAAAATGTATGAGACAAGTTTGGTCTTTTGCAGGTGTCCCAAGTCAAAAACCCAAGGAACAGCAACGCAGTGTCCTCCGCCCTGCAGTTCTCCAGGCACCGCCCTCTAAATCACATATAGAGTCCAGTGAGTTAGCATGGAGTCACCTGCTTTTATTAGTTTAGAAAACCATTATCTATTAATGATAACTATTACCGTCATTCAGTCAAAATATGTTTCGTCTGACAAATTATATGTCTTTGATGACTTTTGATGACTAATTTAAATAGTGTTTTCAGTAAATTATCTTCTCCCTTTCTGTTTTATGCACAATCAAGACTCCAGTTGTGGAACCAACGGTGTGAAAAAGTCATCAGATGGAGCATCTGTGACCCAATCCCTCTTCCTGAACAACACAGAGCACTCGGCCACCTTGGCCAAGTCACTGGTGAGGACCAGTTATGATAATCTCAGGCAGTTATAATCGAAAGCTTGGTATGCCTGTATTTTGTTAAATACAGGCTTTGTTTTAGGCATTAGAAAATGTGGGGAAACCATTAAAATTCTTAACCAAATAGCGAGACTTGTGGTTATTTCCTGGTTTCCTGTGGTTATTGTTTCTCTGTAATGAGGAAGTATATTTCTTGTGTCTTGAGACATGTTCTGAAAAAGAAATGGCAGACGACAAATGAATCACTGTAATACGAACCACATTTGTTGGTAAATGTTGCCGTTTTAGTAGAGAAACATAGAAAAATACACCTGTAATAATGAATAAAAGTTAACTGGTGTTTTTGTTTGCTTAGAAACATGAAAATGAGGAAGATGGAGGAAGTGGTAACAAAGATGGAGGTGGAAGAGAGAAGAAGGATGGAGATGTAGCAATATCTTTTGTGTTTGGTCAGAATATCAAAGACAGAGCAAAGGTGGGTTGTTTTCAGATTGTTCACTTATGCATGTCTGTGGCATAAATCTAATGTGCAGATTTAAAAAGAAAGGTATGATAAAAACAGATAGAATAAATAAAGGTGACAGCCAGCAAGGGTTTTTACACCTTTCTTTGAGATTTCACTCTGTGTGTTAACTTGTTATTGGCTATGTTTTGTGACACTTTCGTACGTTAGTCAGGATTTTCACTGTTTCCAAGTTATTTTTGTCTTTTCAACTTCAGTCACCCATGCATCCAGCTTTAACACAACTTTGTATTTTTCCATAGTTGGAGGAGAACAGTACAGAAGAAAAGTCAAAGGATAGTGTGCCACTGGACTCTCAATCAGAGGGCACTAATTATTTCTTACAATACATCTCTACCCCAAGGTAATGAAAGTGTGTCCTCCTTTGAGTATTTTTAGAAACTCATCTTCATTTATGACTAACTTCCCTCAGCTCGCTAATAGGTTTTTTCCCTCTTCTCTCTTTTCAGTTCAAAAAATGCCACAAACAATACAGACGGTGGGGCAAAATTTGTTTTTGGGCAGAACATGTCTGAAAGAGTTCTGGTGAGTTATACAGCCTGTTGCATGGACATACTAGATTTTGCCAATTTGGTAAACTCACACTGATTAAGCTTTGAGCAAGTTCCACTGAGCAGCTTTGTTGTGTTTGCAGAGTCCTCCGAAGGGTGAGTCCTCAAATGAGGAAAATAAAGAGGTTTCAACTGCCCCTGTGTCAGAGCCTTCATCACAGGAAACCACCCCAGAGAAGGGTAAAAATACAACCTTACTGATAACTGAAAAATGTTTGGTATTTGGCTAGACTACTGTTGCTTTAAAAAAAAGAAAAACACTTGTCTTCGTCCCAGTGACAATCATAAACAACAGCAACACATAATTGGTTCAACAGAAATGCAATGTTAAAGTTGTTATCGTCACAGAAACGGTGTTTGAAATGGCAGGGTACACAAAGTCTTTTAATATCAAGATCAAGTTTAGATTGGAGTTAGTGTTTGATGAACCTTCTTTAAAGCGCTGTGGGTACAATGAATATCAGTAATCCAAGATTCTAATTTCATACCACCAGTGATCTATCCCAGTCATAAACATTAAAGCTATTTTCTGTGTGGATAATCACACTGAATTTAATATCTGAACGACTGGCAGTAACTTTTTTTTTTTTTTTTTTAGTCACATAGATTTCCACACAGAAGAAGGTACTTAACTGCCTCAATTCTGTTCCATCGAATTCAGTTAATTTGCAGTGAATGTAAATAACTGCTAAATAGGGAAAAGGTCCATCAGAGAATTTTGTTACATTTGCGAGTGTGTGAAGTTTTTTCAGGCCACCACAAAATATCACCTGCTTGTTAAAGGATAAAATAACTACAAATGTAATGATTTTTTTTTTTTTTTTTTTTTTTTTTTAAACAATGTAATTTTGTTTATTTGGTTTCTTATTTAACTAATTATGAACTCCTGTATTGTAGCCAAAAGCAAATTGTTAACATAAAAGCCAGTATTTGACAGTGACAATGGAAAAAAATGTAAGCATTTCATGATTGTAACATGCTCACGCATTTTGTGGGTGCAAAATTGAAGTGGCTCTGTGCCACTTAAGAGAATGGTCTCTACAGCTCTGCTCCAAGTGATAGACTGCCACCCTGTGTCCTTCACAGTCAAAGTGCAGCACTGGCTGGTCCAAAATATTACAGAGATTATTATTATTATACGTCACAACAAGAAAACACTTCTTCACATATACACAGAACTTCGGGATAAGCTTTGTGACCAAACAGTGACAATGTGAACAAGGTGCTTATTTCCTCCTGTTGTGTTTTATCTCAGCAGCAAACAGTGTGTCAGAGTCTTTGGAGGAGTCTGCAGCAGCGTACACCAAAGCCACAGCCAAGAAGTGCATCTTAGAGAAAGTTGACGTAAAAACCGGAGAGGAATCCGAAAGCAACGTTTTACAGGTAGAGGGCGGACGCTCTTGATTCAAGACACGCGGTTAATAAACGTGGGAGAAACTTTTACAGCTTTATTTTGTCTGCTCTTTACTCCCTCAGATGCAGTGCAAGTTATATGTTTTTGAGAAGACTGCCCAGTCGTGGATAGAGAGAGGTCGAGGTTTGCTGAGGCTCAATGACATGGCATCAACAGAAGATGGCACGCTACAGTCCCGTTTAGGTAAACAGTCCTGCCAAAACTTCTCATGGGGTGAAAAATGTAAAATAACATCTTGTTGCTCACTATGTGCACACTTCAGTGTTTACAACCTTCAGTGCAGGAGTGAGCAATATGGTTTAAAATCTAATTTGAGGTATAATTTGAACCATAGATGGTAGACGGTATATACTGCGCTATACTATGGGTACCATATGCCCATAGTAAAGGCATAGAGCATATGTCTATGAACCAGAGTAGAGGCTTCTCGTCCTATCACAGCCTGATACCAGGCAGGAAAAGCCCATTTTTTACTGATAGCTGCTCACAAAGCACCCTGGGAGATGTAGTTGTTTAGGAAAAGCAGCATTATCACTGTGGATTTACATCTTGTAAACAAGACAACAAAGTTAAGACAGGATTCATGATCATGCCTGTAGCTACTAATTTAGTCAATTTTTTGACGGATCATGATAAAATTTATAGTTTTAGAATCTACGAGACCTCCGCTCTCAGCTGAGACGTCGTTTGTTTCTTTACAAAGCGCCGTGTGGAAAGGAGGTTCCCAGTTTGTGCAAATGTCTTTTTGTGGAGTTTGTTCACTTGCTCTTTTAATGGTTTGTAGCTTTAGCTGTGTTAGGTGGTTGTCGAAATGGTTTATATGAGCTTTTAGCTGAGATTCTAACGTGTCTGAGGATACTAAAAATCCGGATGTTAATGCAACTCAGCTGGCGTTACACGCTGTGAAACCGGATGTGACACACTCTGTCCCGGCGTCGGGGGCATCAGGGAAGAAGAGGTTAAATCTAAACTGTGACCATATTATGGACGTTGCACCGGTCTTTTCGACTAGCTCCTCTTCCATGTGCTCGCTGCTCGCAGTCATTTTCCTTCATTTTGATGACGTAATGACATATCGCAATAGGCAGGTATAATCAAAATGTCTATCGTTGGTCGAATTTATATACTGTTTTTTACAGTTTATACTGCCCAGCCCTACTTCAGTGAGCTGTGTAAGGTGTGAACGCTTGTATCAGTGTAGGTGGAGACATTGGTAGATGTTGTTGAACACAAGGGGGAGCCCTTATCCATGTTACACATCTTTGGAAAACACATTACAGCAAGTGTTATCCATCAGAAAAAGAAAAATATAAGAGTTGAAGACAAAGCCGTTTATTTTAAGTTTTGTGGATGTATGTGTTTACAGGAGACGCAGGAGATGCTCATAGTAAATAATATTTCTTACCATCATCACAGCTCATAAGATTTGTCAGAATAACATGAATTTAAAGACAGTAACAGAAGAAGCAGCTTGAAAGCAGCTTTTTCATTGCTCTTGTTTATGTTTGTTGGTTCCATTCTTGCAGTGATGAGGACCCAGGGCAGCCTCCGGTTGATCCTCAACACTAAACTTTGGCCCCAGATGCAGGTGGACAAGGCCAGCGAGAAGAGTGTACGAATCACTGCCATGGACACAGAGGACCAGGGGGTTAAGGTCTTCTTAATATCGGTAAGTGAAAAACATTTTATGGCCGTGCACTATTTATATTTCATCTTGGGAAAGAGTCGACTTTTTTCCCTAAGACCAGTTTAACCAAACGTGTCCTTGTGTAGAAATGTGAGCAATTGTTTATAGTCACATGATGTTGCTACCAGGTGTTTGAATTAATTCGAGCACATATATTTACCAACATCAACAAATGGGACAGGCGCTTTCCCATTATTCACCTGCCCACGCTGTTAGTCCTTCTTGACATATCAGCACTTTCATATCTGCAGGGAACTGACTGGAACTTTACTTTACATGTAATAACTCTGCTTCCCACTATCTAGACATTTTACACAAAAGACAAAAACACAAACATTTGGTTTGACTGAGGTTAGTTTAATACCTTGCTTTTCCATTCACAATATTATATTTGCATCAACTCATATACTTTAGTGTTTAGTTACACTTTAGTCTTAACGCTTCATATTATTTGATCTGGTCTCAGTTAATGGAAACTTGACATTTTCTCAGTGTTTATCTGTAGTCCTGATAAATTCAGGATTTAAATTTCCACGGCATGAAATCCATTAGTATACCAGCATGGCCATGCACTCCACTCCTTGCGGCTCTGAGTTTTTCTTTTTGACAGAAATGCTGTTTTCATTCACTGATTAATTCCAGTTGGTGCAAACTACTGTTCATAAAATTCAGCACTTCCTCCTCAGACGTTTCACATTAAAAGCCTTCCAGTGGCTCCACCAAAAGCCCTCGTTTCTCAGGCAAGCAGTAAATAGTATGAATGGTGTTGTTTTTGTTTTGTTTGCTTTTTTTAATGATTTCTACTCAAATTTCACCAACGTGTCTGAACCCATGTCTCTTCTCTCCAGGGTAGCTCTAAGGACATAGGTCAGTTGGCTGCAGCGTTACATCACCGTATCTTGGCCCTGAAGAGCAGGGCAGAGCAGGAGCCTGAGACCCCGGCAACAACCATCCCAGAGGCCGAGGTACCACAGTCCAACGAGGACGACAGTGATGAGGAAGGCAATGCCTCAGCTTCTGCTTCAGCCTCTACTCCTGCTACAAGTCAGTGTTTTTTAATTCCTGAGTTTAAGTGTGTGTTAAGTGATATTCCATGATTTACTCAAATTTAAATCAACTTCATGTCATAATTTGGAGTGGGTTTTTTTATTGCTGCTTTAGAGGCCTTTTGCTTATTTTTGCAACACCAGTAGTTAGCACTCTCATGCGTTCAGTTATATATAATTTTCACGTTTGTGTTGAAACTGTTTCTGTAGAGGTGTCGTGCCTGTTCATTTTGAAAGCTGTAGGTTGTGGTGGTGTTGGGTTATACAGACGGGGTCTCTATCATTTTCTCCACCCCATCCGTAACATAATATACTTTAACAGCACAACAAAATACACTCTGAAAAATGAATACGAAATTGAATCAAAACGGCTGCAAAACTATTCAAATTAAAATCATCATAAATCATCATGAAGGCAGGATTTACTGAAGGACTTTTGTATCAGACTGCATTTGTTGTAACTAATTGTACCTAATAAACTGCCAACTCACTGATATTCAGACCATGCATCCACCAAACATTTGTTAACCTTGTGTCACTGCCTTCCTGCAGGTAATTCAGAGGGAGGAGAGAGCCAGGCAGCAGGAAGCACATAGCGTCACTCGTGGACAGCCTGCTAAGATGCTGCTGTTGAGGCATTTTGCTGTAGGCATCTCCATGGACACCCCTTGACCAACATGGGTCCTCCAGACCAGTACTTTTGGATATTAGAAGTCTAGCTCCAGGAAATAACCCCCTGTGCCGGAGTGTCTCACCCAACTCGTGCAGTTCATCTTCTCTGCATTCAGCGTAATATCTGGAGTCGTTTCTTCCCCCCTCCCTTGTTTTGTGTTTTATTTTTGTTTTCGAGTATTTTTTCCTCTCCCCGATAGCAAAAATAAAGACTTCAAAGCTTTGGTTTGGGACTTCTGCTCATCATATTGATGAGTGTAAGGGTGTTTTCCTCTACATTTTAAAGTATGGCACATGTTAAGACTGCAGTTTCTACTTTGGGACCTTTTTACTCACTCTACAGCTGTACCTCTGGACGCCACACATCCAGAGGAGCTTCATTCACAGTGTATTTGACTAGTCATCCAGTCAGTTGTTCCTACATCAAGTCCAACCTCCCCCACCCCAACCAGTCTGTGCATTAGGTTTTGGCAAATGTAATTTATTTTGGGCCATCATTTTCATGTGGCATCTCAATACATATGTGCTGTTTGTAATGGCTAGCCAAGACCACTCAAGTTGTCATTAATAGCAGTTTCTTATATTTCCTATTGACCTATATTATAGTGAATAAAAGACTGAAACAATACAGTTTCTGCTAATCTGAGTTAATGATGATGACAAAAGGGCAGAAGGATTCACCTCAAATTTGTCTCTAAATTGAAGAGCTGTGTTAGTCATCAACTTGTGGGTTTTGTTTTGTTTTGTTTTGTTTTTTTTGTTTTTGTTTTTTTTCCAAATCAAGAAAACGAACTCATCAGTCTACATTCTGCATGTAACTGTTATTTTTGTTTTTTCTTTTCAGCATCCCAAGGGTTTATTGTGTTGATACATTTTTTTTATTTTGAAAATATACAAACTTTTTATCCATTTACACTTGGAGAACGTGTTGGAATGAAGATTTAACTTCATGTGTGGAAATTTGAGTGACAACTGTAATACCCTTTGAATGTCATGTACATTTGAATATATCATTTAGTAGCACACCATGTTTTCTCATCTCCAACTGCCCCCTTTACAAAATAAACCATTTTGGACTGACCTCTGCGATTTTTCCTTCTGAAATTTGAGAACATGTACAAGATCTACAAGATCCTTAAAGTAAGACATCAGCAGAGCCCAGTGTACTCTGGTACTGCTGTTTTTAAGTAGCTCTATTAAATCATAACACTTTAACAGCCAAAGAAATAAGATTTTAACCTTGAACATGACTGAATGCACGAGTGAGTCATTCATCTGTTTTGTATTCATGTGTTGGATGTGACCCACAGGTTGATGTATGCTGTGCTCTGACTGCACTGAGCAAGAATCGGACCAAACCTTGCTTAAATCCTCAGTATCACAAGTTAATGAATATTTGATGCATGTACCTATTGTAACAGTCCAAGACAATCTATACATTCAAACTGGGAACATCACTGCCTCTGCTCCCAAATTCTTCTCCTTATCTGTCTTTCTGGACAGATTCTCCTACAGTGTCTCCTGTAAATGACTGCAGCATGAAAATCACAAAAACTAATTCTTAAATTCTAAACCTTACATGTCGTAACACTATAAATCATAAATCCATCTGCATAATGTGATGCTGATAAAAACTGGGAAAAATTCTTTATACAGTACACTAAACTGATATAATTGAAAGTACTTTGCACAAAGTTGCTAGTTTTGTGTGCAGTTTTCATCACTGGCACAAAATCACAATCATCCAAGTTTCCCACAGAATTATACTTGTTTAAATTGCTGCAGTTGTTCATCTGCCTCCATCTCGGCCTGTGCTTCCTCTACTGTTACACCAACCATCTGCATGTTCTCCTTCACTACTTCATGAATCCCTGGGGTCTTCCTCTTTTCCTTGTCTGGCAGCTCCATCTCCAACATCCTTTGTCCAATATAACCACTATCTCTCCTCAGCACATTCACACCATCTCAACTTCACTTCTAACTTTCTCTCCACGCTGTTCAATCCCAGCTGTCCGTCTGATGTGCTTTCTACTCTTGTTCATGTGGGTCACTAACACTGAAAATCTCAGCTTTTTCAGCTCTGCCACTGTTTGAACCAAACATCATAGCAGGTTCCACTACCATCCTGTAAACCTTCCCTTTCCCTCCTGCTGCTACCCTACTGTCACACAGCACCCCTGGCTTCTGTCTCGCCCCGTTCCACTCAGCCTGAACCCTCTTCTTCACCTACTTTGTGCAGATTACAATGTCATCCGCAAACATTATGGTCCACAGAACCTCTTGCCTGACCTTATCTGTCAATCTATCACCATTGCAAACAAGAAGGGAGTCAGAGCTCATCCCTGATGTAACCCATCTGTCACTGACTGTACACCTCGCCACTGTCACACTGTCCTCATACGCGCCCTGCACCACCTTCACGTGCGTCTGTCACTCCTGACTTCCTCATACAGCGCCACACTTTCTCCTTCATATGTTTTCTCTAAATCCACTGACACAGTGCAGCTCCTTTTGACCTCCTCACTACTGAAAATCACACCTGTAGTACTCGTTCTTGGCATGAAGCCAAACTGCTGCTCACTGATAAGAACCTCCTGCCTTCACCTAGCCACAACAACTCTCCTATAGACTCATGGTGTGCACTGTAAAAAATAAAAAAGTTAAAAATTGTAAAATTCTGGCAGCTGTGGCAACAGAAAAATAATGTTTAAGTACGGAAATTAACCGTATTGTGAAAAAATGATATTTTCCATAATTAAGATACAGCTTTCTAACTTTGATTTTACATATCTTCCTTTTTTCAAGTTTTTAATGTTATTTACATCTATAAAAGCATTGAAATTACTTGTAAATATGGTCAAACACTTAATAAATATACAAATACAGATAATCAACCTGCAGTAGAGTGCTGTTGTTAGTTGGCTTTTATAATGTAGTTTTATGTAAAAAATAAAATCTTGTAATCTTGTAAATTTAATCCATATTTATAATGTGATGCATACTTCTGTAAAACCAGTAACTGTGTATATAATTACAACAATAAACTGTCAATTTTCAATTATATCAAGAATAATACAGGTTTTTACATGTAACTTTACATAAAAATTACATACAAGTCCACTTCAACATCTTCAGTAAATGTCTTCTAAGACTCTAAGTAACCGCTTCATTCACAGTGTTTTTTTCTCAAGCTTTAGGAAGATGACCTAATATTTCTGAAGGTGTTGGTCGATGATCTAAATGATCTTTTAAATCAAAGTCTCTTTTTTTACACTGTGGCTGATCAACTTTATACCTCTATAGTTGATAGTTGCTGCACATCAGCCCCAGTACCCTCCTCTGTCCCTCAGGCATCCTCTCTCCATGTTTCTCAAAGACAGTAACATTTGAGTTAAGAAGTCCACTGTCCTATCTCCCAGAGGATCTCCACACTTCCTCAGCTATATGTCATCTGGACCAACCACCTGTCCACTCTTCATCCTCTTCACAGCTGCTCTAACTATCTCTTCGCTAATCTCTTGCACTTTCTAACTCACTGTCTTTCCTCCATCTGTCCTCCTCTCTCCTTTCCATCATTTATCAGCTCCTCACTCCTTCCACCTTTTTAACACATTCCCCTCACTCACTAGAACATTTCCATCTCTGTCCTTTATCACTCTGACCTGCTTCACATCTTTTCCAACTCTCTCTCTTAGCCGATCGATACGGGTCCTTTTCTGCCTCCTTACTGTCCACCCTCTCAGATAAATAATTATAAGTCCTTTGCCACTGCTCTCTATGAGCCTTACAGTGCTCTAATCTACTTTCTTCATCCCCCCAGACTATCCCACTTTTTCTTTGAAAACTTTGTCCTTTTGAATCCCCTCCTGTACTCTTACATTCCACCTTCCCTTCACCAACATGCCCATTGACATCTGTACCAATCACCACTCTCTCCCCTCTGGGGACACTTTCTACCACTTCATCCAACTTACTCCAAAAATCCTCTCTTCTATCTATGTTAGGCATTTCTGTAACAGCAGCTGAAGTTCAATTAAGGATAAATTGAACTTGAAAGGATGAGGAAAGTTAACTGTGAACAGTGAAACAAGCCTACATGTGAAATCATATTGTAGGATTCATTCGCCATGAGACTTAGCTCTGTAAACTTGTCAAAGTTTGGATATAATATAACAATGTGTAGAAAGAGGCTGAATAATAACACTGAACCTCAAAGTTCCTCTTGTTATCTTCCATGGAAACTAAACTGCTTTGTTTCATGTAGCCTGGTAAACTGGTGCTCTGGGCTGTTGTTGGTGCCAAGCTGCTGGTGTGTCTCTGTGAGTGTGTTATTTTGTGCGTCTCCGTTTATGTGCCTGTTTATAGGTTGCTTATAAATCCTGAAAATATATGAGTATATGGATGACATCCATACATAATTACTATTATTGGAGCATATGGATTGATCTCAGTACATTATTTTCTATTTGTTAGAAACCAATCCCAAATTAACAGGGGAGACAATTATATACACTGAAAATAACAAGACAGCTGACTTATTAGATCATGGACTTTGACGGTTGATTTACTGTAATATGAAGACACATGGGCGTTTACAGCAACCACAGATTTATGTGATTTGTATTCACATTACACAATGGAACACTATGGAATCAATGAAGGTCAATAGAGGTCTAGAGAAGTTTTTTTCCAGGATAATTGTCTGAAAAAAATTGTCTTTTTACACCTCCCAGTAGTTCAGTAACAGAACAGTTTGCCAGATGTAAAATGTGTTAGTTTTATAGCTGTTAGAAGCCTCCTTGCTTATATCTGGACCATTTAGTGTTAGATGAGAGGTGGTACAAGGATTTCCAGCTGAGCTTAAAATTGTGATAAAATGTGATCCATGTTTTTAGTGTTAGTGATTTTTTACCACTGTTATTTGACTGTGTGTTTTTCCCCAGGATTTCTTGGACTGAAGGACACCGCTCTCTAATCTGAAGGTTAAAACTGACTGGCAGACCATCACTCACATGTAGAGGCAGTCTCTGAAAACAAACAGTGTCAGAACACGCAAACTCAAGATACTAGTGAGACAATGTCAAGCAGACAGCGCAGAGATTTATTATTAGCATTAATAAATCATACAACACAAGGTTACCATTTTTTTTTTCTCCCAGTCATTGTTTGGCACATAAGTACCTGAATAAAAAGTAGGATTTGATGTCTTATTTATATCATTGCAGTAATAGGTTGCAGGTTTGTGAAAAGCACATACCACACACCTTGTTTTAGCTCAACACGTGTTCTTTTTTTAAAACCTCCTACAGACTTTTACCACATTTATTTTCCATTCTTCTTTATTTCTTTGTTGATATTTAAAAACCAAATGGGCTGAATAACCTTTAAGCTTGAGATCCTGTAACATTAAACTAATTTGGCCCCACACTGAGTTGTTTTGACACACTGAGATGCAAAGATTTGACATCTTAGATTGGAAAATTGATACTCAGGAAAACTACGTTGTCTTTTTCAAAATAAACAACACCACACAGGCATTCTAATAATATAGTATCACTATCTTATCACAAATCACATTCTTGGATTTTTTTTTTTGCAGAGCAACCCTCATGAAGTTGAAAACTGTTTTATTTTGCATGGATTTCTAAGAATTGACCTGTTGTGGCAAGACAAATGTCAACACTTTTTAAGAAGTTGACATTTAGACATTTACTTTGTTGAACACACAAAGTTGATCTGTTGGTTAGTCAATGACATAAAGACATTTTGTTATTATTATTATTGTTTTAGAAAAAACACATTTCTGATAATATTTTCATCAGTCTATCAGTTGATGTCTGAAGATTGGTACTTTCCAGATTGAACTTTATAGAAGTTAACAGTTTGAAAATGGAAACTTATCTTTAACCTTTTTTCTTTTTTTTTTTTAAATTATAGGACCAGTAATCATTTGAAATTAAAATCAAACAACAAAAATGTTGGTAAGTAGCTCAAGCCCACAAAGAATAGAACCTACAATTCTGAGACATTCCAGTCGATCAGACAGACGTTCTTCCATGATTTGCCTGCAGTCTGTTTCCATGTGATGAAATCTTTAGTTCTTTGCCAAGAGTAGCATAAAGAGATAATGTATTTATTCCGTGCCACAAGTTCACATGGAATTTTCCCCAGGCATGCTTCATGTTTATTACAAGTCTTTTGATTATCTGTCTAGTGATCTATCTGGAGATAGTTCAAACAGCCATTTTGTTTATGAAATACCCATCAGAATTTCCCAGATACCAAAATGAAATCTTCAAATGTCTCATTGTGACAACAGTCCAAAAGCTCAAGACACTCGATTTACAATCATATAAAACAGAATTAATCAGAAAACACTGACATTTAAGAAGTTCATGCCAGTTTTGGGAGTTTCTGCATGAAGAGTCACTCAGACTATTAATTATTTATCAAAACAGTTGCAGAAATTAAAGGTCAAGCCAGAAAAATGGAGTTAACCACACTGTCTGTGGCATTTGTTCTGTGTGAGCTCATTTGCATAAATGTCTGTTTCAGACGCACAAAACAATTGATTATACGTCTCCTTCCAACAGATATGTTTCTGGACTTTACATCTATTGTCCACTCACTCCCAGTTACTTTCATACAACATATCAACATATCAATAGCATATGACTATGATTTGTATTGAAACCTGAGAAGGAGGCGTTATGAGGCGTGGTGTTGTTTGACCTGTCTTTCCTCTGTTATATTGGGATCAAACTGAGATTTTTTTTCTCTTCATCATGGGATCACGTTGCCTGTGGAGTTAAAAAAAATGTGTCTACGCCTCTTCATTTGTGATCTTTGTTGATTTATGGGGCTTGGGGCCATTTATCCTCAAAAAGTTGTTACGCAAGAAACTGAGCACCAACAGATGCAAATACAGATGCACTGCACGTAGAATATTCAGAGCTAGTCTTACCTGAGCAACAAAAGCCTGTTGCATAGTAACATAACTGTTTTTCTGAATCGTGCCTTTCCCGTTATTGAACGCTGTAGGCATCCGGGTCATATAGGGATAATAATAATCACGGTAATAGCATAATCACCATGTGTTGTCAGAGGAATTGAGGGATAAGCTGCAGTTAATCTTTATGATATATGAACTTGACTCCTAACATTTATCAAAAAAAATCTCTCAGCGGGACATGCAAATATACAAATTTAGAAACTCTTGCATTTACCTGCTTGCAGTATAACAGGTTGTGGACAAAAGAGACTGAATTTCTCAAGGAAAAATAATTCAAGAATAAGAAAAAGTAGGAATTTTTACTTTTTGAAATATCAAAAATGAAAACTCTCAAATTCTCTTTGATCACATAAATTGTCATTAAACTTTAAGTCAAAACAAAACTTGAACCTGAATAATGTGGTTGAAGCCAACAGCTAAACATGACTGGACACATTATTGACAAATAAAGTGAAAAACACAGGTCAGAGAGGCAGTGAGAACCACACTGAGGTAAAATCATCGATTCAACTCTCTGAAGAGTTCAGCTTCAATGATCATGAGCGACAGTGTGTTCAGGCATTTCTCTCTCATGTACGGGTTGTTTGTGAGTGTGAGAGAAGCAGTGAACCAACATAAACTCTGCCCTTCTCACCTTCCACATGTGTATTTTGGTGAGACATGTTTAAATGGAGGGCATCGACTTGTATCTCCAGCTTCTCTTTCTCCTTCTCTTTTTTTTTTTTTGCTTTCTTGCCTCACAAGATGTCCTCCATGTTGAGATGGTTGTTGACCTTTAACCTTTGCTCCTTATACAAAGGTTTGCATCGGAGTGACATTATTGTGCACCATACTGCCGTCATCACTGTCATTTGCGGTGGCACATTGTTGTGTCTGGGACACTTTGTGTTTGATTTCTTTTAATCTGTCATCTGTTTGGTAGCTGTTTTGTTTTTGGATGAGATGATGTTTTTCTGCCTGTTAAATGCAAATGACACAGTGTAGAAATGCATTACTTCAGACCAGGTGGAAACTGTTGTAAAGTGATACCACTCTGTAGCAGCAGCTCCTGAATTTCAGTAGACTCGGCCAACTTCAAGCCTATACATGTCATGATGTCAGAATGAGAAGCAGCTAATATGCATTGTTAAACATGTAAAAGCCTGGGAATTAATTTCTTATGTCCTTATTCAAACAGCTTCTTTGAAGAATTCCTTAGGCACGGATAACAAATTACACCTGTTAACATCATACTTATTCCTCTTCTTCACACGGTTGGCTCTGATGTTATAACTCACTGAGAGGTAAAAAGGAGTGCAAAATTCAAATTAATGCCACAGACACCACATTTTTAAGACCTGTTATCACCTGTGAGTTGTGGAATGTTTACAAAAGGCTGATCTGTAAATGAGTCATGCAGTTTTAGTTGACTTGGGAAGTTTTGGCAATGCTTTAAGGACATCCATGTCAACCTGGATTAAGTTCAGAGGCAGAAGAAGCGGGAGTGGATGAGGAGTGTTGTTTTCATATCAACAAAAATGTTATATTCTTCCTTGGGTAAAGAACAGAGGCCACATAAAAATGACCATGAAGATCAGAGAAACATTTATATGATCTCCCATAAAGAACTTCTGATGATTTTTTATTTGTGTCATATATTTCCTTACAAGGTATTAAAGTAATTCCCACTTTTCCATATGGGCTCAGAAAGTACAAATCACTGCACATGACTTTGACTACATTGAGGAATTTACGAGAAGCATCCTCCTCCAGGATGGAAATGTTGTATAAATAAAGGATTACTAACCGGAATGAATGGGGAGAATGACGTGGATTTTAGTTAAAAGTCCAAACCTCACTTGATTTATAAATAAATAAATTACTCAATAGTGAGATATGGTTCCACACCATTATGGAATCTGGGGACTATCCCAGTGCTCATAGACGGTGAAGAGACTGCACAAACTGATGTTTTGTCTGTTTTCCACAGTATACATGAAAGTTGTCCTTTCATTTTTCACTTACTCAGATAAACTATGTGTCATGTATAAGAGAAGTATTTTATTATCTAGAAGCTGCATTAGCTGTGTTTCCTCTGCTTACACATATCTAAAGTCTGTGTGTGTGTGTGTGTGTGTGTGTGTGTGTGTGTGTGTGTGCAGTTCCATCAGACTTTAAAGGTCTAATAATCATTGTGTGTCAAGTGGCTTTAGATGTGCTGCAAATGTACAAAGAAATATTTACCACAAATGCAATGAAGTAAATTATATATAACAAGAATAACAGCTAATTGAAATATAAGCTACCGTATAGATCTTAATATATCAGTACATGATGTTGACTAACATTTTCAAACCTTGGATTCTAAATATACACAACATTTAGCAAAAGGATGTGAATCTTCCTGTTGGTGCATGTAGACAAAGATCTGAGATCTGAATTTGATCAATGTTGATACATGAGATGGCTTTGAATATGACCAACAGCAACCTTGCTTATTTTTTTCCCTTCATTGTCAGTTTTCTGCTATTCCACAAGGGGGTGCTGTCTCAAATATCAAACATACTTTTACATTCTAATGCTGGGTGATAACATTATAAATTTGAGATGACAGGAAGGTTTCTCGACACAGATGTTGAAAGCACAGCTCAGTAAAACTCCCAGCCTCCTCCTTCATGTTCATGTTCAAGTGCTTTGTGTCAAATATATGGGAGCGCGTGTTGGGAACAGTGGGAACAGTGTTGAAATGTCTGAGGCTGTGTTGAAATCATGATATAGCCCTGAGGTGTCCAGATGCCAGATGCAAAATTTTTTGAAGCAAAAAAGTATCCATCCAATTCCCAATTCTTGTGTAATTTAAAAAGGGAAAAAAAACTCAATGTAATGTAAAACCAATGTAATCTCAAAATCAGTACTTTAATGATCTTGAACACAGTTAATTATTATGATTCAGTTGTTGAAAGCTTTCCGCTTAATTTCTGTTTTCCATTAAACTCTCTTGTGTTTGTTCTAAAAGTTGATGAAATGTGTGAGTATGTTAAAATAATCTTACCCAACATATCCAGTTAATCTGTTATTTTCTGATAAAATAGGGCTACTATCTTAATAACCTCAGAGATGTGTAATTCAGTTGTTCACATTTTTAGATAAGCATAATAAAGGTAAATATAAAGGTAATATAATGTGTGTTTGTGGTGGAGAAGGTGGAGGATGTTGTATGACAGAGCAAGTGAGCTGATCTACAGAATCATCACTTCCTTACTGCGCTACACCTTGGCCAACTTTTCCTTCCCTTCAATCTAACCCCCCTATTCCATCAAATCCTGCCACTTCCAATCATCGCCCCACCCCAGAACCCCCACAGTACATTCATGCATTCTCCAAACACTCACACACCCATCAACACTGAAAAATAAACATGCTGGTATGTACAGCCACCTCCTTTTTTTGTAATATGTGACTCAAATCAAAAGATTTCAAATCCAAAACACCTTTTCCCATACAGCATTTGAACTCCTAATGAAGAGATGTAATGAGAAGGCAATAGTTCAAGGGCTTCAAGGTGTGGGGCAAACCATAACAACTAATGACAGCTCTACAGTAAGTAGTACAGAATAAAAGAAAGCTGTATCCTGAGGCAATGAACTGTCAACGCTCCTACAGCGGCCTGACTTCCGTCTGTGGAGCATCAGTAACATGACTTCTAATTGTCAAACAATGTACCCATCTAACAAATGTCCAACTGCTCTTCACAGAGACATCAGCACCATCTACACAACTACAGCCACCTCAAGAAGAAAACCAAGTGAGACTGTTTGCAGACACTTTAAAACACGTCATGTAAAAGATGTGTTTCAGTTCTCTGACCGAAGCACATCAAAACCAGAAAACACTGGCTCCTCTGTTCAACCAAACTCATGCCAGCCTGCTTGCAGAATGGCTATCATTCTTTTCAAAAGCAGAGATGGTACCATCCAAGATCTATTTAGAGACAACGCGGCCAAGTTATGCAGCTTTTACACTTCCAGTACAATGGCCTCAGACTCACCCAGCCAATCAGGGAGCTTCACTGCACCACCAGCAGCCCATCTGGACCCCATCAGATAAGAGACCTGGTCACCTTGCAGGCCATAAATTATCACTGTTTACATGAAATACATGGCAGTCACCCATTATGACTTGAATTGTCCAGTGTTCTTCCCATGGACATAAATAGTACACACACATTGACATATTTTTTTTCAATTAGCAGTTACATAAATATGATGAATTATTAATGATTATTTTGGGTTAAAGCTTTTAAATATTTATGGATGTGCAGTGCAAAATGCATATGAATTATGAATGAATAAGTGGAGTCAACAATTACATTCCTGTGACTTGTATAGATCTATATCTATTATAAAATGATATATCTATGACCTAATGTATTCCTTCCAAAACTAATTTTGTATAAATCTTACAATGTAATTAAAAATGCACCGCCCATTGTCTTAATGTGATTACTTCATTATAAAAAAAAACAATATACTGCCAAAATGGATTGTGTTGATTCATCTTTGGAGAGTTTAGAGTTGCTCAGGAAGAAGAGAAACACCTGCTCGCTGCAGTTGTTCAGGCTGTTTGGGTCCTCCAGAGTCACCGCTGCATCCTCCATCCCACTATCTTCCTCTAAAGATGTCTGAACTCACCAACATGCTGCAGCTGGACATGGGAGGGGGTTGTAAAACTTTGGCATGTTTATTGTAGATCGTGTCAGCGCTGTTACCAACAACAGATGTCTTGTATACACTAACACTATTATACTCCAACACCCAGGAAAGTTGAAACAAATATAGAGGGGATTTCCTTTAAATCCACACACAACACAAATAATCATTAATTTAGTCTAAATTGTGTTTTTCTCAAACAACAAAATGTCGGCAGCCGACAGCTAGTGGCAGAGTTTTTACAAAACTTGCAGAAAAAAACACATGTAGGGGGAGGATAACGAGTGAGGTGGGTGCAATGTGGTCTGGCTGAGCATCTTCTCTGTTCTGTTTAAGCATCTTGTTGGCTTTGCTTCTCTTAGTTTGGATTTCAGTTTTGGACTTCGTTAACTCCTGCTGGTCCAAGGTCTAATTCGCTATTATCACCCCATGAAAAGTACGGCAGGAAAAACAAATAGCTGTAATGGTTAATTCTTTGAAAATGTCAAACCACAGCCCAAATTCTTGTAGATTAATCATAGTTTGCGATCAAATGGCTGCCATGTGTTATTACACAGCTTGATTTTATCATCAGTGTTGCTTTGATTAAACAGCTATCGTCTTTTCATTCCTGAAGGTCCTCTGCCTCCCTGAAGTTGGATTGTAGACATTATGGTTGAAGACCATTTACTGCAGTGGCAAGTAGCGGAAATGTCTGTTTATATCAGAGGTAAAGTGGTTCCACACATATAAACATTTTAAGGCATATTTTAGGGGGCTTCTAGTATAAAAAAAATATCAGGATATTTCATGAAGAAAAGTATGTAAATACAACAAGCTGCAGGAATGTTATCCAAGTTGTTCTCCTTCCTCTTGTAGTTGCAGTGTAACTTGTCAATTCAGGGGTAAATTCTCTTATTTATTGGATTTACATTGCACAAAAAAATGAAATTGCTCAAAATACAAGCTGTTGAAGTCATTTCTCCCCCCACAGCTGTAGTAAATACAGTAAGTCACAGTCAAATTGAAACATGTGCTCCACTTGGCCAAATGAAACCCAAAGGGAAAAGATTTTTTTTTTCCACTCACAAATATACAACAGTTACATCAGCCACATCATACTGTGTGACTGCCTGTGATCATCTACAAACTCAGATAATTCAAGCCGACTTCTGTGTTACCTACAGTCATGGCAGGAACTCCAAGAGGTGGTATTGCCTCACTGGAACTGTGCAGGAAGTTGTGTAAGTTGTGTTGTCTGGCTTTTGTGGGAATCTCCCAGGGATAACAAGCACTATGTCTTTCAAGCATGAAGAATTCAGGAGGAGCCTTTTCCTGCACTCTAGAAATTACACTCAGGAGGTAAAATAGGGTGATAATGTAAAGAAATAGGTATAGGAGGTATTTTGTTAATTAAATGTGCAGATTTTTAACATGTGTGGGCCAAAAAGGAAGCAAACTCTCAACCGACACACAGTATATACTGTAACGGGGCAGAGCTGAGCTACAGGGCGCCATAAACCTCAAACAAATAGAGTTCTTAAATTTCCTCCACATGATGTATTTCCAAAACAGTACTGTATATGCTGTATATATTGCTGCTGTCACATGAAAACTTTCTGACTCTAGTTTGCTGTGTTTGATTTTCTGTTTAATTCAAAGCCTGCAAGTCTCACTCACACACTCATACACTGTTTCACATGATCAGACTGTGATTGTGATTTTCAGCGCATTGAGGCAGTTGTGTTGAACTGCTGTTTTTGGCTTTTTCTGAGTAAACCACATCCCCTACACCTGTCTCCCCTGCTTCCTCTCCAGTTAGTGATATCCCTTAGTGGATTTCAGTGGTAACAATAAAAGTAACTGATCCTTTTCCACTGCAAATATTTAAACTTTTCAAAGTAACTAATTAAATCACTCACTAGAACCGCATCAGTGAGTTCACCATGCACAAAAACCTGAAACTGACACATAATAGGAATTCAGCTAAAATCAATTATATCAATTAAACCTCTGTTTTACCTGTTGTGACATGTTAAAATATCTACAGTGAGAGAGTCTTATAGAAAGTTGTTCCTGGGAAAACCTGCATTAACATTGAGTTACACCCCCTGCAAGATGTATTATGTTTGTGTGCCGCCTGTCATTCTGTATATAGTTAGAGCTAAATGACAGACAGATGCAGACAAAACACTGGAGCATGAATGGAATTTCATTTTTGATGTTCACATCGTCAAAAAATGTGCATTGTCCTTATCCTTGTTTTCTACCAAACTAAATGTAACCAGACAACAACCAGACAGATTGAAGAAATTACTGAGACATTCGTAGTTCAACAACTGATCTCTGCACAGAAGTACAACTGAGCTGTGCTGCGATCGATTATCTGTGAATGAATCTTTGAAATTAATTGAATGAAAATGTCTAAATTAGCAAAAGTTACTTGTAATTCTCATCTCTAACCCAAGTGTGTTTTCGGATTTCTAATCTGTTGCCCAGATGTTTTCAGGTTGGTTTGTTTTTACAACTCTTCAAATTAATTTGGTGTTTTGCTCCCAAACAGTTTCAAAACCCAAAGCTTTGAAGGTGGGATGAAGATGGGAGATTGACTTCCTGAACTAAAGGCAGAAATATGGCTACAGAACTTTTTTTATTATTATTATTAAAGTCAAATGTGGATGAGACTGACATGCACATTCTGTCAAAAGCCAACTTATAAGAGACTGCTTAATAAAACGGCTTCAATCCTTGTGATGTGATTAACTGCTCCTTTCAACGACAGCTTTGTGTAAACTAGAAATAGCAGTGAACGTGGTGTACTCCAACTGACTGGTTAGGACAGAAATAACAGCCTCTCTAAAGCAGAAAACACCTAACAGAAAAAAAAACCCATCAAACTAAACGTCAAAGTCAAAAAGAAAAGGTAGGAGGTAATCCACTCTATTGTCAGAACAGTTTTCATTGGAATCTCTCCATAAGAAACGGTTCCAATGAAAACAGTTCACAACGTGTGTGTGTGGATTATCCAAGACTAAGCAGACCGTTGTCACTAAAAAGACAAATCACTTGAGTTTTTTCCTGTGTAATTTTTCAGTGTTGCAACGAGCACAAACAAAATACTCTTTGCTTCCAGCATTGTACTGGGATGAAAGCAGATATCCACAAGGCATCTGTACAAATCTCAACCAGAGGAATTTTAGGCTCCTCTAGGTGTTGGCAAAGTTATGCAAGTCATGCAGCTTTGTGAAGTGCTTGTAAAACATTTTGGCTAAACTGAAAACTGCATGGAGGTCAAGTTAAAGGTTGTTTATATTCACTTTTAAAAAGTTTACTTTTTCAAGATACAATGTTCTGGTCCGAATAGGGATTCATTTTTACAAGAAACAGTACCTAAAGGTATTTCTCTGATATCTTTACCAAGGGTGCACTCTGCAGAAGTTATGTAATTTCACTGAAAGTATAAGGTTTGTGTTATTTGATACTTTTTCTTATTCTCTACAAATTCCACAACAAAATAATTTTTTTAGTCTGACATTTATTTTCCAATAACTCTGTCTGTGGCACTGAGCCCCAAAGAGGTCACATATTTACAATTTCATTTTCTCACTGGTGTCTTCTGTGTGGCTTTCAGCAATAAATAGTCCATTTGTTGGGGACAATTTACAGCTGTGAATTAATGCACATTTGGGTTCTATTGAACATTTCTGGCATGCAGCTCTGTAATGTATGTGGGATTGATTTCAAACTTCCCATTTTTATTGCATTACTGGTGTGGTCGACTGATGGGTTTTTGGTCAATTTGTGGACAATAATGGAGATCTATAGCAGGTGATAATTTTGTGGGATTTGTTGAAAACCTCACCCTTTGACATTTAGAAGAAATACAGTCCTTTGATTTCACCCCTGTCAATAATCTGCCACAGTCTCGTCTCCCACTGGCTGGAGATCAAACTGTCTGGTCGCAAACCATGTTGCATCAGCTTATGTCAGCATCATCAGGAAATATTAGCGTGATAAAGAGACTGTGTTTTTAATCTACCATGTGGTTCATTAGTATAATCTGATCACCATTATATCCTCTTGCTGCTGTAATCCTCAAACTCTCTCGCTGTGTTTGTCTTTGAATAGTGTTTTTTTTTCTTTATTAACAGCATATTCCATGAAAAGACTTTTGTTATTATGTTTTTATTTATTTTAAATACAATCTGAGTACAGAATATCTGACACTCAACGACCAATAAGAGAAATAATGAACATCCATACCTCTGAAATTATGTTTATTCAGCAGTCAATATAGATGTTAGATAAAACATTTTTTGGCACAGTTGCTTAATAATAATAATAAGCTGTCCCGTTTCTGTGTGTTCATCTAAATAAATATGCAAAAACCATAATTTACTTCCCAAATAAATACAATATAAACTACAATAAAGATGCACCGCATCCACGCTCCTCACTGCACCTGCTCAGAATAAAAACAAATATAATTTATTGTACTTCAGGCAAACAGTTGCAATGGGTTCAAACTGAAAAAGATGCTTCATAATTCATTTCAACAGCTTATTTTCTACCAGGCAATACAACAAGGAGGCATTTGATGGGCCAATAGAAGGCTGTACTGTGGGCTCTGGAAGGGTTTTATGGATGGGTGCAAACACATTTCCAGAACATGTCTCTTCTTCAGTTAGTTTTGTCTCGGCAGGGAAAAAAAAAAAAAAACATGCTACTGCTGATCATTTAAAACATTCCTCCCTTTCAGACTTGAGCCTCAGATAAGCTCAAAAACTCTGTGTGGAAACGTTCACAAATTACATCCAGAGACATTATTAGAGAGGTTATATATACTGAAACTTGAGGCCTGAGATGTTTATGAATCTCAGTTTGTGAATTCATCATACGTGTTGAATTGACTCGGTGTGTTTTGGCATTTGTTTGAGGAAAATAATTCCTGAGGATTACGGGTAATTGTAAGCGGGTCATTTGGGAAAAGTTTTGCCTTTTTAAAAAGACTTAAAATGACAATTCCTTCGTGTGTGATGCGTTATATAATAGCCATGTTGTTCCACTGCTAAAGTGAGAGTGTGTGTATTTATGTGTTTTGAAGCGGGTTCCTCATCATTAATCTACACAATATCGATATACAAAACACTTATTAAAGATGGGTATCAAACCTGGAACTATAGAAAAGGATATTCTTTCATCGTCAAATTCTTATCAGTAACACTTGTTCTTTTACCTGTGTAATAACACTGCAATCAGTAACTAATGATTCACGGGTCACTAAGTCATGTCCTGTGTTAACAACAACTCAACACACCCTTAAGTCAATATGCTCTCTGGAGACAGTTTATCATGAGACGTTATAATTAGTTCAAAGGTACAACCTCAAAGTTTTTAGAACTTAAAGTAAACTTTGGTGCATTTAACATGTTTTTTTTGTCGGTTTGTATCTTTAATGGTATTGTTTGTTTGTTTTTTTGCCTGAAATATGATATAATGTTACCTTTTATAATCAGGTAACCTACTGAGACTGGGACTTATTTAACGCCCATGGATATGAAGTGTTGTAACAGCATTATTCTAGTCCATCGTGGCTCATCATCATCATGAGTCTATCGCTCGTACTACTACTCAAACGTTATATCACAAACATAATGTTGCTACATCGTTGTTACACCACAGTTTACAGTGTTACTACACAGACAGAAAAGATAATGAAAATGTTTTGTGATGAACAGTCATTCTCTGTCTCTTAGTTTGGACTCCACACGAACACAGCGACACCAGCTGTTCATGTGATTCGGTCCCGAGCTGTGGTGGCAGATGCTGAAAAAATGGTTGCCATGGAGCCGCCATAAACATATTCCCATTCTTTCCTGCTCTCCTTGAGTTAATATTCCATAGTTTTTTTTTTGTTTGTTTGTTTTGTTTTTTTTTTTGTCTTTTAACAGCATCCTTGGTCGACTCTTCCAACAGAGGCTGAAAGCAGCATGAAGAAGTAATAAGTCTTTTCCCTCGTCATACACACCCACAATTCTTTGCGGACACATTCTGTATTGTGTGATAGCGGCTCTTATTGTCCAGGAAGGAAAAGTTTTTTTCGAACTCGGTAGGGCGGCAGCAGGGCTCCTTGCTCACCTTGTCCTTGCGGCCTTTTGCCTTGAAGCGTGTCCGCATCATATGCTCCATGGTGATGTCGTAGTTTTGCCTGTGGGCTGTGCATTTTCCGCTGCAGTAGTGCAGGAGCACTGTCTCGTCACTCTCATAACCGAGACCCAGTTCACTCACAGTCAGCTGCAGCTTCCTCAGAGAGCAGGGCTTAGGCCCGCGTGCTCTTTTAGTCCTACGGGTCTGGTTCTCACCCTCCTGTTTACTCTTCCTTCTCTTCCTGTCTAACAAGGTCCCAACCACATGTTGAAGCTCGCCTTCTGTGAAGCTCTGAAACATCATGGAAACTGAAGAGGGGAGATAAATCAATAGTTATAGACATGTGACAGAAGTTGTTATCAGATTTCTGTGTAAAGTTTTTCTACAATTCTCAATAATCAGATATGTAAACAGAGCAGATGGACAGATAATGAGTACTGTAGATTACAAGATAATGAAACTCAGATGCAAAACAGGTTTATTTAACATGACAACTCTAAATTGATTTTATTACCATCATCATTACAGCCAGTGCATGACTTCCATGAATGTTATTTTGTGTATGAATGCCTCTTGGTGAAGTCATGTGAAAGGAGGAAACTTGTCATCATCATTTTCTCCTACAGGTTCAGAGGTTCTGTGTAGAGCCAGTGAACTATGAGCTGCTAATTGACTGCAGCTTATTGTGAGACATTAAAACCTTCTCTCTAAACAACATGTCAGACACTAAATGATGTGTCTTAACCCAAACAACCTTTTCACACAACACCTTATCTCAGACCAGATGAGCAAGAGAGGAAGAAGATAATAGTTTATCTTACACTCTGAGAGCACTGAGCTCATGTCGTCTGCTGAGCGGATTCTCCGATGTAGACCTCTCATGTGCTGAGATAATGCTGCCAGTTCTGCTGAAGTTGATGGTAATGATGATGTGGGTGATGGTGGTGAGGTTCTGGGTGTAGACTCTGACGATGAAGACGGACTTGATGAGGATGAAGTTGCATATGAGTATTTTGTCTTAGGTCTGAACTGTCCCACAGTGGCCATGTTTCTAATGAGGAGGATGGACAGGGCTGCACCACAGAGCATGAAGGCAAAAGTAGCACCTTTCCATAACTTCATCTTAGAACGTGGAGGAGCATTGAAACTCTGTTGAGAAAAGCAAAACAAATAAACGTCAGACATTGTGTCAAAACAGTTACACTTTCAATCACGTAAACCTTTTTCTAAACTTGTCACATTAAAACGCAGAGAACAATGCCATAATTGTCATCTTCTGGGCGCTGTGACCTTCCCATAAATCCATCTCTCAACTGAGGTTTCCTAAACAGGGCTTTTATTTTACCGTCGGTTTACTTTTTCTGATTTTGCTGTCAACTCACTTTCACTCTAAGTGGGTTCATGATCTGTGAGCTTGACATCACTTGCTGACACCTGAGAATGCAATGTGTGTTTAAAGTTGTATCACGGCAGCCTGAGGGAAAAAAACATCCCTGCAATTTTTTTTATTAAAACTCAAGGCATGCTGCATGAAATGTGCAAACCCTTTCCCCAAGAAATCTCTTAAAGTTTGTGTATTTTATCAAAAATAAAAAAAAAATACCTGTAATGAATGAGATTTTAAGCTTCTTTTCTTGATATTTGAAGAAAAAAAAAATACTTTGGTAGACACAGTGTTGCCGCAATGTCCTTGGAAATACTTTTCTTCCTTTAAAGGAATCTCTTCGCCACACCTATTTCTAATGCTATGTATGATGAGGCCCCAGTGAAAGTGTGTACTTGTACATCTTTTTTATCCTCTACAGCTCCTCCCTTTTAATAGACACTGAAGCACAACAGACACAAAACTCACTCTGAAGAACTTATTCCTCATGTTTTGTCATTCCACAGGTATTTGAGAAGTTTTAGAAGCTCACTTCTTTGTATTTTTCATATCATGTCACCAGTGAGCAAAACATTTCCCCAGAGCCGGAAATGGTATACTGGCAGCGACTAACAGCAAATCCAGACCAGTTTTACAAAGTGTTTTGCCAGACTGGTTTCTGCGGTGTACATATACAGACTGCTGGATTGTTTACAGTGGGACAAAATGTCACATATCTTTGTCCAGTGTATTATAAAAACAAAAATCTGAAATGAATAATTTCTGGTAGTTTTTACTTCCCAGTGTGTGGGCTGAGAAGTTTGTGAAAAAGATAGGAACATTTTGGTTTTCTTGTGGAATTTTACTTTTTGCAATGAAGCGAGTAAAAAAAAAGAAAAAGAAAAAGAAAAGAACTATAGGCAAATTCAGATTGTTTACGTCGCCACAGTGGGAAAATACAAAGAAGCTGCACACATGAGCTGCAGTAGTATAAACAGGTACAACCAGTCCTATCAGTCATTGCTTGACTCATCACTCATAATTTTATATGGGTTTGACGCAGTAAGCAACCTCTGCACAATGAAGGGGTAAAGTGGTTTCCTTCTGAAAGTCGAACATTTCAGCTAACGATTTCATTTGATACTCAATCTGCGTAAATCAAATGGGCAACTGCGACTCCTGCAGAATGGTACATGATGCCAGGCTATACATCTTCATTTAGTTTCTCACTTTTAATCATCAGGCGTGATAGATAGAGGGCTCAATGGAAAGTTTTAATCTTGTTTCTGTTGGTTCATCACCAACTCCTAACACAAGGAATCTTAGTGTTGCTGCTGTGGATATGATAAATTCACAATGTAAAAGAGAGCCAGTTTGTTTTGATATATGGGGAAGAATGAGATCATTGTTTTCTTTTGCTATTAATAAGGTCAGTGTGGGACAATTACTCATCCCTAGAATTAGTTGTTTCACACGGCTGAGATACATCAATGTCTTCAGCCTGTTAGCTCTGTGTCTCAGATGAGTCCCAATGTCTCAGTTACTGACAGTGGACGAAGTCTGGTCATCAAACACTGATCTCATGTCCCTGAAGACACTTTGATTGTCATAATTGTTCCACTCAGAAACACATTAGTCCCATCTGCAGTCGATTGGCGCCAATAAAAGTGCCAAGGAGCATTTTGCAGCTTGTTCAGATGGTCACGGGTGATTAATCAGCACAGACATTTAATATCTACCACTGGCCCCTGCTGTCATGGACATAAATATACAGATATTGATATGGGAGAAGAGCGCTGGTGTTTTCTTAGGAGACTAACGGAAAGACGTGAATAAGGAATCCACTTCCTGAAAGGACGAATGCTGCTGTTTTCCAACAAACAGAGTGGAAACCCCAGAGGACTATCCAACAGAAGGAAAATCCATCCTCAAACACAAACATAAAAGTACAGATGAGCTGCAAAGACAACTGAAACAGCTCCCACACGGCTGAAGCATTTCTGGCCCTCACAAAGTGCCTGTGCTGATGTGCCCATGCATGCTTCTGTGGTATGGAGATACAGCTGGTCGGACGTATGAGGCCCAAAACAAACGAAAGAAATCATCTATTCATGAAGAGAAAAGGTAAAGTTAACACGCACAAGGGTCCTCATTTTGTGTTTATAGTGAGAGTGGGAGTGAATATGAGGCATGTAAGAAATAACACACCTGATGTTTGCCGTCAGCCATATGTCACCTGAAGAGCTACCAACTGAGTGAAGACAGTCACAGAGCATCATTAACATGTTTTTGGATGTCCATGGAAGTGAACAGCTAAGCCAAGAATTCCTAAGTGAGTCAAAGCCATTCCTAAGACATTATGTATTCTGTGATGCATCGTACAGTCGAAGCCTGACCCTCAACCCTGAACCGAGCTCTTGTTGTGACTCAAAGATCGCATTATTTCAAATGACACAATAAAGCTGATGTTTTCTAACGAATAATTGGGTCAGTGACCATGGCACTGCTAAGCTGGCGGTAATGTAATTACAGTAGCATGGCACTCATGTACCCCCTCCCCCTCCCCCCTCCTTCCTCTTGCCAGAAGGAGACACTCAACAGAATGCCACAGCCTATTGAGGATGAACTAGAGATCTGTGAAAATGGGGATAAGGGGCATCTGTGGTTAACACTTTTGAATGAAGCTGGCTGATGGGGGAGGTTGTCTTGTCAGCTTGCTTGGATCTTAACCAGCATGACATGATTGCAGCTAGACAAGATCACAAAAAGAAATGAATGAAGAGCTGCTTTGTGCTGGAAAAAAAGCAGATACCAACTTTTTTGTGGGGCTCCACTCTGTAGCATTTGTTCTGTACATTCCCTAAATACGGCCTGTTCTGTTTCACTCTCTCTCCCTCACTGTGACTCACACATACCATAAACACACACATGCAGCACTTGCGTGGCTTCACTTTCCCCAAATCATATGACATGTGTTTGTGTAGAAATTGAGACAAAGTCCAACCTTCTATTGTTGTCCAGACACCCACTTCATTTCTAGGGCAGCGCCATCATATTACACTAGATAATCCATCTTACATAACTCTGCTGCTTCTTGATATCTGCAAATGTCCATAGATCTTACCATCCTGTTTATTTGCCATAGCACAACCTGAGGCCTCTACTTAAAGAACATTATTACCACGCTGTGTGTTTCAGTTCAGCTCCACCCATGTGACCTGCTGTCGCTGTGCTACTCTGAACACACCCCATAAATACCGGCACTGAACAGATAACAGGAGCATAACAAACAGCGGGAAAGGCACCTACTGTGTTGTTGTAAGAAAACAACGTGCTTTAGGGAGTCCTAGAGAGGCCTTGTCTTGTCTTTTCCCTCTTAAGTGAGCATCAGGAGCCCTGGGGACAGCTAGAGAGTGCTTGGGGAGGTAATAGGGACATATTCCAAAGATCAGGGCGGGATTAGTACTAATGCCTGCCGGCTTTATCAGTAGTCACGTGGGTTAACACCTGGCTGCAGTGTTGGTGGTGGCGGAGCCCAGGCATTGCTGTATGTGTGTGTGTGTGTGTGTGTGTGTGTGTGTGTGTGTGTCTGTGTTAATCCATCAAGACACCTCTTACACAGGGGTTAGGCCAGCAAGCCAGACCCACCGAGAGAGCACCAGCAGGCACTTCTTTTCCTTCTTCTAAAACCTGTTTCGCTTTCAGTCAGAAGAAGAAAGAAGAAGAAAAGTGACAAGCGCTCTGTGAGTTAGATCTGTTGCGCTGGCACCAGGGTGGGCCAAAAGGCTGTAAAATAAAGTGGATGTTCTGAGCCAGGATTGGCTGTTCTAAATCCAGCCTTGGTTCTAATGCAACTGAAAAAGGCTTAGGTTAGACTGTGCTGTAATTTTGTCGGGCAGCCACTTTGGCTGGCTCTGGTTCTGTCACTCAGTAACCATAGGATCATTAAAACAAGCCTGTTCCTTGTTAGTGTGAAAGCTGCCGTTCATTATTTAAGAAAAAAAAAAAAGGAACAAAAACATCTGTGGGTAATGTCAGAAAAATAGCGATCATTTTTACACGCATACTACAAATTCTAAACATGGTTCTCGCATCCTTTTACTGCAAGTGAGTAGCTGAAAAAGCTTCAGTTTTTATTTTTTGGAGGAACTACCACCATGCCCCACAGATTTGCGCAGATTAATCCAGTGACCCAACAGCCTAGTACAAAATCTCACAACTCAAACCTGTTGCTGTTAGACTGGTGTTAATGAGGTGTTAAGAAAAGATACATCCTTAGATAGATGTCTCACCTGTCCAAATGTATTTGTCCCTTTCAATCACATGAAGAGGTGAGTTGAGGTTTAATTGTGACAGGCATTTAAATCGTTTTTCTGACAGTCAAAAACTTGGCAGCAAATCATCACCTTGCCTCACTATTTTTGCCCAATACGAAGATTAATGTTGTCTTGGTTGCTTTCTAAAGAGTCTGTGAGCTGCTATTCTGGCTGCTAATCTGTCTATGCCAGATCCTCTTTTAACACAACAGCAATGCCTCTAAACCCATGTTAAACATGTTGATGTTGCTGTTACAAAAGATTGACGGCCATCTGGCACACACTGAATACCACTTTCAAACATGACCCATGTGAGCAAGCACAAGCAAGTACACACACCTGAAATGGGATGACATTTTATATCTTTATAAGGCGTTGCTTTCTTCAGTGTGAATGAAATCTTCTTTTTTTCCTGTATGTATGTATGTACTGTATATATGTGTGTGTGTGTGTGTGTGTGTGTGTGTGTGTGTGTGTGTGTGTGTGTGTATATAATCATATATATATATATATATATCATCAGTTTCCTCCAGTTATGACCAGCTTTGGCAGGTTATGAAAGTTTAATGGCTCAATTGACTTTAGACTTAACCTCTATGTGGCCTCTCGGAGCTCCTCTAGATACAGCATAATCTCTATGTATGATATGGGCTTAGTAAGACAGGGATCATCACTTTAGTAAAATGCCCACAGTGAGTATCATATTGTTTCTCTAAGAATCCCCTCATCATTTTTTTAGATAACAAGTTTAGTAATTTAATCATGATCCTCTTAATCATTTAAACTATTAAAGGTACAGTTTGGCAAAAAATCTTTCCAAGCAATAAACACACAAAGAAAAATAATTAGCCTAAATTACTATTTCATGAGAAGTCTAAGAAGTGCTACAACCTTGGGAAAAGGAAAGCCAGAGAGTATTTGGAGGGTAATTATGCATGTTAATGAGGCAAACCATCATGTTGGATAAGTGACACGAAAGGAAAAAATTCCACCCTAATAAAACAAACTTATCTATGTGGTGAACCATTGTTTAAATTCTGCAAGTAAATTGTAATAATAATTCATTTTCCCTACATCTTTTCTATCAATAGTCTTATGGCTCTTGATATCACTGGTAACTGCTTTGCAAAAATTTCATGACATGCTGCTGTGCTCTATTGACATGTGCTTCTTGCAAGGGCCGCTTGTTGATACAGATAATCCAACGTGTGTTTTCTGCCACTCAAACACTTGGTAAGGCATCTCTGTGAGTGGCAACCTAACGCCTTCCCCATAAGCTTCTGGCTTAAACTAACAAAAGAAGATGTGGTGTCCTTACCGTTCGGCCGGCTAATCCAGACTTAGCTGCGTGGCGTCGTCTTCAGCTGACCTCCACAGGCAAGTGCTGGCTAGGTAAGTCCATCATCATCATCACAGGGAAGGCGCCAGAGCAGTATTCCTGCTTGTTCCTCTGAAAAGCATCACAACTCCCTGTGTCTACAAGTAAGGGAGGTGTCCTGACTTGATTCAGGTCCAGGCAGTATTATTTTTTTATCATTTTTGCACTTCCACCGAACTCTTATGTTGCAAAGATCAATATCAACATTCCTTTAAATGTAACAATGGGCTTCATGGCTTCATGGCTGGGTGGTCCATCCAGAGAGGTGAGAGCAGGTTTAGTTAAGCACCTGACTTGGCTTTTCACTCACTTCAGAAAATTCCAGTTATCATCCTCGATGCAGACCTCTTGGTCCTCTGTTCGTACAAACTTGAGCCTGAGAAAGAGGAGAGAGCGAAACTGAGGTGCAGAGTCATGTAATGAACAGATCTTACAGATGCCCTGACTTCTATTCTATCTGTTAAGAAAATAACTCTTCCTTAGAACATTTTATCTTGAAACAAACGCAGTGTGGGAAAGATAATGCACATCTCCTTACCCTCTTGACCACCAGCGTGTTTCCTCTTCAGCTCCAGAGAGGGTAAATCTGTGGGTTGAGAAGATGGGTTAGGGTGAGGAGGGAGAGCGTGGTATCGTAAGTGGAGCAGAGAGCTTCTCTGATGCCTCTGCCTGCCTCCCCCCCTCAACTGTTGCTCCTCCTCCTCCATAGTTGTGCTTGTGGGCCGAGTCGGATTACTCCTGACATGATAATCTCCCTGGCTCTAGCTCCAGGAGCACTAAAGGATGCTTTGGCCTGAGTAAAGGCTTACATTTACCTTCTGCCACAAGAGAGTCTGCCATCTTAAGCGGGAGATTGGTAATAGCCCTCAATTGGGTAGATCGGTCTGAATCTGAAATGTTTTCCAATCTTTTAGGGGGAATTAAGAAAGTTCACAATTGGTTTAAATAGTGCTAAGACGACATTACCCTTAGTTAAACAGAATTATCACATCAGAGGTATTTTGTGATGATTCAATCTACAGCTGGCTGAAGATAAAACCAGGAGTGTTGTTGAGGATCTCACATTCGAGTCTCCTCCAGTGTAAACCAGTGTTTTAGCCCTTGAGCCTTGAGCGCCAAATGAGGAGCAGATGGTTGTGCTTTTGGAAGGTATCAGGCTCTCCAGACTGCAATCTAAATAAATACCCCATCCATGGAGGAAACGCGTCAGGTGTGTGGGGTCAGGCACATATAAACAAAGGCCAAACAGTTTGGAAACGAGTGAAGTGATGCGTGCGGGAGGCAGAGATGAGGGAGATACACAAAGATTTACAGGTGCTATTCGGGAGCATAAACTAGTCAAACAACTATGCAGGTAAACTGTTGATCCAAACAAAACTGATGTTCCAGAGCTTTGTCTGTGGCCAAACATGTTTAAATAAAGCAGCGATCGCCATGCTCAACTAATAAAGTCAGTGTCAAAACAGGAAACAAATTATTTGCTAACAAATATCTCATTCTAACACAATGAGTCATCCTGATGTCCTCTGGCCAAATTATACACAAATCATTCTGTGCACAGTTTCAGTAGTGCGGTAGAGAAGTGTCCAAATACTAACTTTCAAGGACTTAAAATTCTTTTGGTGTTGACTGAGAGAAAAAGGGAAAAACCAAAGAAATCTTTACTCAAGCTTTGTCTTATACCAGAACTGTGTATAGATGGATATCCCAGGATTTTTATCTCACTGACCAACCGTGTAGATTTCATGTCAACTTTGAATACAAGCCAAAGTAAATTCTCCTTGTGCTAAACTGGAGAAAAACACTGTGCCACAAAGCATGAAGAAATTTGTGTTCTTCTTCTGTTGGCAGGTGCACTATCATTAAGACTCCCCCCAAAAAATTAAGAAAACATGAGAATTATTACAGCTAACTTGTTTGACATACACCTCAATTATTGGCAAGCAAATCATGCGTAAATGCATAATGACTTCCAGTGAGCTGGGGATGTCGTGCTTTTCTAGCTTTGAGAAGAAACTATCAGCCCAGAAACATTTCCTGACATTGGGTAGGAACATTTCTACAGTTTACATATTGTTCACAGATGTGTAAAGTTCTCATTGACCAAACTCTGCTGTAATAAAATCCCAGCAGCTGTTAATTGCAAAATCAAGTGAGACAAAAAAAAAAAAAAAAAAAAAAAATCGGTATACAATGTAAAGTCTCACTCAACAGCTAAGATTACATTAGTCAGCGAGACAGTCTGACATTCAGCATATACAAGAGATAAAAAAACAACAAACTATGTTTCCAATTTGAATATGACAGAATCCCATACACATTGGATTGAATCTTTTCCACTGGGCGTGGATGAGTGAAGAAACACATTTTGTTTAGGTTTGGGCAAGATTTTAAGGAAGCCCTCAATCAGTAACACTATAAACACACCATTCCAGTCGAGGTGTCATTAGAAAGGCTGGAAATAAGGCACAATCGCTGCTAGTACGCTCGTCTTGCACAAGATGCGGTTTGATGATTGGACAAGTCTCCTTCAGCCAAATGTCATCCCACCGAGTGGAAAACTACTTTTTAGAGAACCAAAATCTAAACAGGCATTTGTGAAAAAGATGCAGTTGGACAATGAAGGCTTTTTGTTCCTGAGCGTTACATGATGAAAGACAACACCTCCTTCTTGGCGAAAATGGTAACAAGGTAAATCCATCCCAGCTCAAGAACAAATATACAGGGCAATTTGCAGTTGTGACCAAAGGAGCAGAGGCCCCAGGGGTGTGCAGGCCACTCGAGTTTCAGAGGAAGCATTTGTAGATTAATATAGACTTTTACTTCAACAGTTAAATACCTTGGATTGTGTTATAATCTGGATCAGCTAATGTTTATTGTAGACTACTGACATTAAATGTGGTACATTGACTTCCTAAAAGACTTAAGCGTGACAAATAGAACAAAGTGAATGTTAAGAATAAGACATTTGTGAACACAGCTAAACACTGCCCCCAACTGCCACTGGTTTACAACTACATGTCACCCAGAAAACAGAAACAACCTCTTCAAAACAGAGATACCAGCTTTTTTGTTTTATGAAATAAAAAATTAACCAGCCTCATCAGCCTTTATTTTTTTTTTCAGTGATCTATTGTTGCTCCAGAAATCAGCCTCCATTATTCAGCGCAGATGAGACTTTGTAGAGACAGGAGCTTGATCTCCTCTTTCATTGATATGCTTCAGCGGCTTCCCTCTGCCACAAAACCCCTTGTTGCTGTTGGGGCCAAGGGGCTGACGCAGCACTCTCTGCACATTCAGGTGTCCAGGTACTTTAGGGTTTAATGCTCTGAGTGCAGATTTGTGCCTGAGTAACCAGGAATTCAAGGAACTCTTTTTATCCCAGTCTCCAGAGTACCAGCTCGTTCGACCGTATCTCGGCCTCAAAAACTGGCTGTTGCAGCTGGTGGGAATCTGCTCAAAGGTTTGTTGAACAGAGGTTTGTTGCTCACACATTTCTGGTGTCTTGTCAGAAACCTCAGAAGAAGAAGAAGGTTCCTCCTGGAGTGAATCTTCTGAATTTTGCAGTGGATTTTCCTGAGACGGTGTGGCCTCAGATTGGTCCTCTTGTTTTTTTTCTAAAGATTTTTCTTTGCTGATGTGATGCATTGCCTGGCATCCCAGAGGCACCACACGCATGCCCTTGCCATTGGACCGCTCCTCTTCTGCTTTCAGGAAATTGTAGGCCTTACAAACTGCCTTTAAACTGTCAAACCTCACCACTGCAGACAAATGTTGCCCAAGCACTTTGTGATATTTGGTGTAGCACTGCAGTTCTTTAGGAATCTCTTTGTTGGGCTGCAGGATCCAGACTGACAACACACAACCATGAGCACTAAATTTTTGAGAGATCTTCTCCAATAGAGAAAGTCGCTCCAGGCCCTGGCCTGCTCCGTCTTCTCCGCTTTGCTCCTCAGAAATATTGCAGGCAAGGAGGAGCTTGGTGGTGGGGCAGCACAGCAGGCACCTGGGAAGTGGTTCTTTCCGCTTCACTTTGGTGCACTCATCATTCACTTCCAGAAGGTCTGAGTGCTGAGCTGCTGCTAGAGTCATGTACCAGTTTGTGGTCAGCGCCTTAATCTGTGACAAATAGTGGAAACCTCAGCTCTTTATTCAAATGGTTGGAATGTTAACACCATATAACACATTCCTACTAAAAAACAAAGATATATATGCACACACACACATACATATATATATATATATGTATATATATAATTTTTTTACCTTTTTCAAACATGTGAGGAGCTTGAGACTCACGTAGCCCTGTTTGTTCTTCTGCACATGTTTCAGCAGGAATCCGTCCTCAGCCAGGTGACTGTCGGAGAACAGATCCTCCAAATTGGCTTGAATCTTGGACAGCAATTCACCTTCACGCTTGTCATCTTGGGCAGGTTGTGATTCATCTCTTAAGAAGAACACATGACTCAACATCATGGTACTGCAATAAAGATTAGTCAGTCATCATTTTCTAATTTGCTCACCCGGTTGGATTGCTCATCGTGTCTTGGTAATAGGTGAATAAGCTGTGAGTGTTTTCTGTGCTGTCTCTTAGATGAAATGTACCTGGGCTAAGTTCATACAATCACACTGAGCTCATCAGTCAGTTCTGTGGTATCCAAAGCAAAATTGTAAGATGCTACATCCAACATTCCACATAACACAATGCTACCACTCTACCACTAATAATAACTCACACTCAAAACAAAGTTATGTGTTAGAAAAAGAGAAAAAAAAAAACCCTGTCATATAAACAAACTATTAGCTGTTATAAACAGAACATTATAACTGCTAAAATTACAGCTCACTCTTCACAACAGAAACAAACCCAGTGTGTCACAATTATTATCACGGCAAACAAAGAACAACAACATCATTATAGGTGTGAATTTCTGCGATGTGGCTCTGGGCTAAGTGCACGATCAAGTTAAAGGAAAATTATGATATTGCTGGACTCTCTAATATACAATTTATAGTGCTACTGAAGTATAAAACAGCAACAGTGATTAGCATTTAAATAAAAAAAAAATAAAAAATACCACTGCAACAACAACAAATCCATCACTAAACATGAAAATACGTAGCCTGTTTGTTTCTACGCTTTAATCAGTACCCTTTCAGAAATGTTACAATCAGTGCACAGCCGGTAAATATATGGCATGTAAACCTTGCAACCTTGTAAACACACACGCACACACGCGCACACGCACGCACACACAAACACACACACGCACACACACACACACACACGCACGCACACACACACATACACACACACAGAAACTGCACAGTCACAGAAGAAGTGACTTGGTTCTAAATCTGTAAGATTAAATTTTTGTGACCAAAGCAAAAAAAAAAAAAAAAAAAAGAAAAGTTTCTGTTAAATCCTCTATAATCAAAGATGACAGTCTCAAAAACAAAATAGCTTAATTTGATTGACAGTAGCATCTCCATGGCGACAAACAAACAAACAATTCAATAACTGCCTTTATGTTGTGAGTATGAAAACACTCCCTCGTTGACTTCTATACAATAAACACTGGGTAATTTTCTCCACAGTGAGTAGCAAATTAATTGAGCAGGTGGATAATTATAAATTGTTATTATTTTGCATCGTCAGTAACAGGTGTAGCACAGCAACACAGTCTCTAATCGACAAAGGCAGACACATGACACAGCAGAATTAATGTCATGTGTCGTGTACATGCAATGGAAATATTATTATTATTTTCTGGAGGCTACTTGGTGTTTACATTTATGCTGAAGTAAAACGGTGGACAATTATTCTACAGTGGATACAGCTGCTGCCAGTCAAGTTGGGTCCATCAGGATTCTGTGGGTGCGACCTGGAGCTGAATGACAGTGATGTCTCCATGGTAACATAAGCAGACGACTGTCATAGAACCAGGTTCTTTAACTGACAAACTCTGATTGTCAACTCTGATTTTTCTTTTTTTTTTTTCCCCATCAGAGCTCAACCCACTTCACACACACCACAAGTGCACGACAAAAACACACACACACACACACACACACAAAAACTATCTCTTACGTAAATTGACCTTAAAGATATAATCAATGATGAAACCTGACTCATCGCCATGACAACTGGAAAAACTCCCCATCTGTTGAAGAGCATGAGATGAAATGGTTGAAAACCTTGAAAACTCTGGAAAAAGCCAATTAAGATGATGAAAATAGTGTTCAAGTATTACTCATCTTATCAGTATGTAAACATTTCATAAATTAGTTATAACATATTATAGGCTGATTTTCACAATATTTACATTCCCTTGAAATCATATTATAGTGTGTTTGAAACATAAACAAAATGTAATGTTTTACATACTGACTATTAAGTATTATCAATTTATTATTATTAAATGTTTCAAAGAAAACAGGTTGATAGTCCTAACTACAATCATGCAAACACACACACGCACACACACACTTCAAGCATCAAGAAACAAAGGAAACATATGATATGATAAGGAACTAACACTAAAGTGCTGGAGGAAATATTTTAAAAAGAACAATGGGAAACATGAGGAGGAGCAGACACAGGGAGACAATTTTCTTGCATGAGTTTCCCGAGGGGAAAAGGCAAAAGGACAAAGTTGCAGTACAGAGGATTTATCAGTCAGACGTTTCACTGTGCACATGTTGTAAAATATCACATCAAGAAACAAGACGTCACAAACCAGGATTTGTACAAAAACCCAATTATTTAACTTTATTAACATCAATGTTTTTTTCTTTTTCATCAACAGTTTCTTTTTAAATTCCTGTTCTTTATCAACAAATAGAAAACAGACTGTGTGTACAACAGATCGAACCCCTACAGCACTAAGCATTCACAAGGTAAAAATGAACATTTTTGATTTTCGCCAGCGTTTTCAAGTCCCCCCTTCCTCCCACCGCCACCACCTCCACCTCCACCGTTACTACAACAACAACAACGACGCTCAGGCCTCTCGGCTCCCTCGTGCGGCTCGTGTGGGAGAAGATGTGTGCTTGAGTAGTGCGATGGTCTGTGCTGAGTGAGGAGTCGTCCTTTTTGATGGGTGGGGTGGGGGGTTGTGCTGTTTTTGCTCATTCAGATGGACAACCAGCTGTCAAAGTTACTATGGTATTACAGTAGATACAACAGTGTTTCCATTAATACACACTCTAGGACAGCAGGCTTTCTGCAGTGTCTCTAGGGTTGGTAGATCAGCAGAATTAATCCTTTTAACAATATACTTTTGAAGCTGTGTATATATCTATGTGTAATTGTACATATATATAATCAATCATAATTATATATATATTTATAGTTCTATTTCTGTATAAAATAATATCAGGTTTCAGTCCAAAGGGCTGAGTCTCTCTCCCTCTGGTAGGAATGGTTGATTCTGTACAGGTGCCAGCGTTGATGGCTCTACTCCTCAGCCCATATGAACCATGTCCGCTCCTTTCAGTGTGTGTGGTTCAACTCCAGCAAGCCGACCAGACTAATGGGCAGCGAGGAGATGGGAGGGACTTGAAGAGCATTTATATTCAGAGATCAGGGAGTTTATTTTCTGTCAACTACCCTTTGGGTATAAAAGTCTGTTTTTCTCAGGTAAGTTCTCCGCTGTGGAGTATGAAGGCCTCAATGCCATAGGCTTCTGATGAAAAACAAACAAACAAACAAAGAAAAACCCCATAGAAATAATGTGCTTTCCATTTCTGTACACCTCCTATTTAATCACTTGTTAGCTAATTCACTTGTTTTTTTTTTTTTTTTTTTTTTTATTTTAGCTAGCTACCATGTTTACAGAAGGACATTTTTTTTTATCAAGTGTGTGCTCTGAAATCAATTTCCTCTATGCTTTTTTTAAAAAACCAAAACGGCAAGTGAAAAGGCATTATTTTTGTATTGAACTGAAGAAGACCAAAAAAAAAAAAAAAAAAAAAAAAAAAACAACAAAAAAAAAAAAAACAACGTATATGACATAATATGAATAAAACAATAATGTCAAATGATAAAATAAATCTGACAGCAGCTGAGAGAACACTGGTCCTCCTGTATTAGTATCTAGGAACGTGTTAAAAATACATGTTCCTTGTGCTAAAGTACCCTAAGATAAAAAAAAAATAAAAATAAAATGTTCCGATTATGAAAATAATGCACGCCCAAGGCTGGGCAGTTTAAGACAGAAGAAATGTCTGATGTTAAAATGATTATTAAAACATTGAAAAAAAGTATACTAAACAATAACATTTGACATAATAAATCATAATATCGACAATTCAACTAATAAAAAAAACAGAGCAAACGCCCTCTTAGTGCTACCAGTAGCCTTTGACAATCAGGGAGGTTTGGCTTCGACAGAGCAGAGAGGCGAGGTGCCAGTCTACCCTGTCGCATCTGTACAAGAGTTGTCATAGTCATTGTAATGTTTCTGTTATTATTTTTAAAGCAAAATGTCATGTGGTTGGTTAAGTCGGTGTGGATCTCTGTGATTGGTTAAACCCGTCACCGGGTCTGCAAGCACGTGCCGTTCTCCTCCCCTCTGGTAGCTGTGAGGGGGTTGGGTTTTAAGGGGGGTCAAGTGATTGGATGGTGGCTGAGATGGGACACTTGGCACACTCCTGAGAGGTTTGACCAGGGAGGCTGCTCGGAGAGAGTGGTTACGTTGCATAGTGGTCAAAGCTCCCCAGGTACTCCAACGCTGCCCTGTAGCACAACTGGTACTGGTCCTGTAGAATAGAGGAGGAAGACGGTGAGAAAGTCTTGGCGCATGGTTTGGAATATTACATATCGTTATTTCTTGTGACTTCTTTGTGAAACTTCAGCTGTAGGACATTTGTGCTAGATGTTATTTAAAGGACTGTTTTCTCTGTCACAGAGATTTAAATCTGAAAATCTTTATCTAAATACTTTGTTTTCTTGGATTTGTCAGAACGTCTTTGTTTTGGTGTAGGACATAAGTTATACACATGAAAAATATACAGTACTGACTTTGTAATGGTGTCCCTGTCACTGTGGGATTGTTTTAGTCTGAAGAACATTCTTGTCAGTGCATCGTCCTTACCTCGGTCTGCACCATGGCAGGCCGCTGGGTGCGAAGTGTCTTCACTGTCTGGAAGAGGTCGACCACACCTTCGTACCTCATCCTCTCCAGCACGATGCTGAGGGTGATGAAGACTCCGGTCCTGCCCACCCCGGCACTGAGGAGCACGCACACACAAAACAATGTAAATATCACATCCTTCACGAGGCCTTTACCGCAGACCTAATGCATTAGACTTAATTAGTGTTACTTAATGAACTGGAAAGACAGTAATTGTTAGAAATCCAGAGAAACCATTTAAATGTGATTTTCCACACAAAACTCTGAAGCAGCAGTCATCCGTGCATAGACATTTCGCTTTAATGTCATGATTAATCTGTGCCACCTCTCCTCCTCACCTGCAGTGTACAGTGATTGGTCCATCCTGTCCAAACTGTTCCTTGGTTTTGTGCACTTGTCCAATGAAATCGATGAAGCCCTCTCCAGTTTTTGGCACTCCTTGCTCAGGCCAGTCAGTGAACTGGAACTGGCGGATTGTTCTGGACTGGCCATCCTGAGGGGCAGCAAAATGAGGAGTTTAGACACATTTAACAGCCACTGAACAGTGCAGAGAATATTTTTTCAGCTAAGATGAGTTTAATATTTATGTACATAAAATGTAATATTTGCTGTAAGTTGCAGCATGTCACACTCACACTTCCCTCTGTGACCTTCACTCCGCATTCAACAAACACATCAAAACAACACAGCAGAGTCTCACAGGTTGAGGAACGACTGGTATCGTAAACCTGCTGTTTTTCACGGCAGCTATCTAATCATCTAATTTACACTCTGGATGTGATATGAATAAAGGTGTCAACCAGGAGGGAGAGAGAACCATGAAGACTCTGGCATCCAAGGACCAGGACTGACAAACACCGAACTGCAGCATATTTGACAGCACTGTGGTGTCAGCAGTGTTTTCATACAAATAAGGACCTTCCAAATATCTCTCTCCCTCTCATTGCATATATATAGTATGTATGTACATGTGAAAGGATGTGGGATTAGTGTGTTGCTGCAGTGTGAGTCTTCTGATGACAGCAGAAGTGTATTTATAGCTCATTGAAACTACTGCATCACAGGGAGTTCCAGTACTGGCCCTCAGGGATTGGAGGCTATGCTTTTCATGTATTTTCACAGCGATCTCCAATCACACACACACACGCATTTACACACATCCAAAGGCGCATGAACACACACACATACAATCCACAGAGCAAGCATACTGTTACTAAATCTGGGTATACATGTTTGATGGCGTATTCACTGGATGTCATCCTGTCAAAAGAAATAACACGGGAGGCGTTCTGATCATCTCTACCTTGAAATCACATTCGCTGCAAATCTTAACACTTAGAGCAACAGTCAGCATTTCTATGAAAACCTAAAATTAAGATGGATTTGGGTTGGACGGTTGAATTTGTCAAAAAATGCCAATCATTCCTCTTCCACTCCCACTGCACAAACCCACAGACGTTGACATGCACAGTGAATCTTACATACCCTGGCATCTGTGACTTTAAACTCTCTGAGGATGTACTGGGGCATGTTGTACTCAGCCATCGGATCCACCACAAAGTATTGGTACCTGGCTGAACGCTCTGCTGGCCAGTACTGATGACACTTCTCCTACAAAAGAAAAAGGGAGGCAAGAAAAATGTAAGCACTTGTATCTGAAGGGTCTTTTTTTTTTTTTTCTCCAAACACATTTATGGGTGAAAAAATTACTTTTATATAACGACTGCCTGGTATACAAGTGCTGGATATTATTCGTCTGCGTAATTGTATGTTATTAGTCATTGTAAGTCATGAAAATGTCTCTGCTTATAAATAAAAATCCAGATACACCAACTAATCTGTGGTTTTGAAAAACCAACAATTTCAATTTTATGTGCATGAGTTTTTTTTTTTTTTTTTTTTAATTGGTATGAATATGATAAAAACTGTAAAATGCAGCTGTGAGAAAAAACAAAAAAGGCGTAGTCTAAGATGTCGTGGATGACTGATTTGATTTTTTTTTCCCATAGATGAATAGCTTGAAGTTTTGTAGAAATTCAATCTTTACTCACTTTCTGGGTGAATGCTTAAAGAGGATGATGATCTCATGTCTATTGCAGCTGTTTAAACAAGAGTTTATCAGCTATGCTTACATTGCCCAAAGATAAAACATGTGTTAACTAGCACCTCTTTTTTTGTTTTTGGCTTTTTTTCTTTGCCTTAGGAGGAAAGGGGCAAGACATTCAGCAGTGGATCATAACTGGAACTTAAGGGAAACTACCCCTGACAGAGCCGGGACACCTGTTTCCTTGTCTCTTGTATTTGTGCTAAGCTAAGCTAAGCTAACAGAGACTTGACTGTAGCTTCAACAAACATAGTGTGGTATTGATTTTTTTTATCTACCCCTCAGTGAGAAATGAATGAAGTGTATTACCCAAAATGTCAAGCTACTATATTCAAGAATTACTCTCTGATTCTGTGATACTACCCCAAAATATTTCTCCAAGGTCATTGCTGATATTTTGAGATATGTCAATTAATAATAAGTAGCCACAGTATGAAAGGTCTCCATATAAAGAAACATAAATGACATCTCAAAGTTCAAAGACATCTCTCAGTTCTCAATAAGGCATAATGCTGTCATGCAATACAGGAATTATCAGGCTGCTTGGAATGCAACCAGTCATTGACAAATGAATCACAGCAGCATGTTTCAACCCAGACACATTCCTTCCATGGAGATAAAAAAAGATAACTTTCTATCAAAGCTACTGTTCATGGTTGGAATGTATTAACATTGAAGTAGTGTGAAACAGTAGCTTAGCTGATCTAACCCAGCTTACAAAAACTGTATTCATCCATTGAAATGGCCCAGTGACCTTAGACAGGTGCTGTGTGCATTTATGTGTGTGTATATTACCCGTCCCATCTCTCGTAGCTTGGTGAGCATGACGACAATGGTGGAATTGTGCTCCCACAGCATCCTCCAGAAGTCCTCTGTGGTCTCTGCCAGCGGGCCCTGTGTAGCCAGGTAAGCCTTCTGCTGTCTGAGGATGCAAAGTCATATAGTATATAGTATTAAGTATTATTTTATAATTAAACATTACAAAATAATAAATATGAAATAATAAATATTAACTTTATGGTGCCTTTACGACTGGTTCTATAAAGCAAACCATAAAGCAATAACAGATTTAATAATGAAGGAGTGCAGTTATTTTTACACTGGTTAGCAAAGGCTGTTAATCCAACCCATATCTTAAAATTAAATACCAGATAGGACATATGATGACTGAATATATTCTAAAATAAATGGAGCTTTCTGTTTTTCTGTTTCCACTTTTGTTTACCATCTGGTGGACATTTATCTACGCCAGGCTCCTGCAGAAGCATAAATGCATATTGTCTAAAAGCATTCAGCTGCAAACGGAAGATAATGCAAAGTTCTGTTGTTCCTTGTTCTGTCTGTCAAAATGTCTCTGTGATAATACTCACAAGACAAATTCCTACACATTTAATGATCATAGCAAATAATCCTTGGCAGCTATCACCATCATAGAGCTACTTAAGCCTGCATAGATCCTCTCTTTCTTCCTCTTTTCTCTCTGTAACACAACACAGAATGAGGGAGAGCGAGTACTTGATACGCTCACATAACTAGAGATGAGCTCATCTACTGAGATGCCATAGCTGTGCTTGTGTCCTACGTGACTTTGGTCCAGCTGAGCAGTTACTTTGTCAAACAGCAGGTGGCAGCAACGTACTGATCAACTGAGAGAGAGCGAGACGGGAGCAGAGTGATCCAACACGGAAAGTGCATGTGTGATTGTGCACCCTCACACTCATGTTTGTGGCCAATGTAAGCTTGCATCCAGGTGTGTGCATTTACGCGTGCAACAGTGTCACATGTATATTCACACACGCTACTACACACACACATGCACACACACACACACACACACACTCAGTCACAAACTGAGCCACGGTTGAACAACTAATGAAGGTGCTGCAGGCAAGGCACTAATGTGGAACCGGGAGATTAGAATATGCCCAGGGCCTCACTCACACAAATAAAGAAACAACAGATTGGTGGAGAGGAGATGGCATACGAGGAGGGGAAAACAAAGCAAGCAAGTGAAGAATCAAATTAAAGGGGTGAAAATGGGGAAAAGAAAAAATGCAAAGCTAAGAGTGGAGATGTACAAAGTACAGAGAGGAGACATGGAGAGGAAAATGTGAAGAGATGAAAAGAGTGAGCACTGCTCTCTCCAGCTGGTCATCCGAGTGCAAAATAGGACTGACTGCTGAGAAGGTGGAGTGGGGGAAGAAAGGGAGAGGAAGGAGACGAGAATGCGGGAAAAGGGAATTCAAGAGCAGAAGAGGAAGGCAGGGAAAAGGAAGGAAAGCCGAGCTAAGCAGGAGATGAATGCTTAATTTCAAATTGATAGAGGTGGACCCCTCTAACCTCCCCATAAAATGGCCCCTAGCCAAAACAAAAACAGCTCAAACCGTATCACACAATACTGACTTCTCTGCACACGGTGTCCCAATGATCGCACTGCCAAACAGCAGAAAGCACTCTCTGCATCATCCCACATGACTGCAGTGCTTGAGGACATAGTGTTTCATTTCAACCTCATTACAATGCTAAAACTCCAGCCTGCATCAGAGCATATCCAGGGCTTGCGCCCCTGATAGCATAGCTGGAATCAATGGTTCGCCTCTCATTAGCTTAGCATATTATTGGCTTTTCTTGAAGGCGCTGGGGTGAAGGGCACTGGAGGCCCCTGTTTAGTTTTTATTTATGCCTGGGCTTTAAAAGCAGCTTAATTACACAGTGCCGCCGGTGCACACAACAGGTCCCCACCCGGATATGTCTGTCTATGCTGTTATGTTTGGATGGAAAATTGAGACAGTGAATGAAAGGAGGTGCGAAGGAGACAGATTAAGGAGGAGAAGTGTGTGAGAGAGAGATGTAAAAGGGTAAAAATAAAAAAGGAAAAATAGAAAAGCGGAGAAAATGGAGATGAGAAGAAAAAAGGGGAGGGAGGAGTTTGGAAAACACACTTCATTACAATCTCTCTTGCTGCAATTATTCTATTTACACAGCAACAATGGAGGGCTGGCCTCTGAGGAGCACCTTCTCATTAACAGCAGGACTGGAGGAAGACGGGGTGGGGAGGTTGGGAGCTGAGCAGGCGGAGGTGGAGGTGTTGCCTCTATCACAGCCCCGGTACAAGGCAGAACCCCATACGGACTGAATGGCATTTCACGGCTGCTAAATCCATCCCCTCACCATACACTTCAGCCACAGAAGAGTCAGCTGTGTCTGTCTCTGCTTGTACTTATATAGATATAAGACAGAAAGCTGCCTTTTCATCTTCCTCGCTCTAGGAAGCAATTTGGACTCACAGAGCACACAAGGACATGTGGTAGCTTCGATATGAAAGTGGTAGTGGCTCAGCGGATGAGAGCCACATCAACAGAACAGGGGGTAATTCACGCAACTGGATACTGCCCACTGCTGCCTCATCCTCAGTCCCCTTCCATACATTTTTATCAGGTCCACTGTGAATACCTGCTATATTTTTCACTCCAGTAACAATCTCTGATTCTAGAACACAGCTGCGGTCCTGTCACACTAAGTGCAGTCAAGACAGTCAGGACATCAGGTTTTACATAAAATAATGAGTCAGGATAAAGTGCTGACTCATGTTTAATTTAAGGATATTTACATCCACTCTAAAGCAATTGTTTTAACAACCTTTTGTGGGAGACAGGGTATTTCTGAAGTTAATATAAAACTAAATATAGCCTTTATATTCAATATTTAGTTGGAAGTCCTACTCAGTCAATGTCTGTCTGAAGGCTATGACTTATTAACATCAGCAGACACTTGGTATTTCCCTGGTGATGCTCTGCCAGGCCTGTGAGGCAGCCATCTTCATGTTTTGTTTATTTAGGAGCTCTGTTCCTTTAGTTGAGCTCAAACTGCCCAGATGGATTAACAGGTCTAGAATAATGCCACCCTTGTCCTTAAAAAGCCCAAAGTCAGCATTAAACCTCAGAGTCATTGTCATTCTGCTCAAATCTTGAGGTCTTTAAGTCCTTTGCTGACCTGTAGCCATCGATGCAGCTGGCGTTGATGTAGTCAGAGCCCTCGACGCCACGGATGGGCTGCAGGCAGACGCGGGTAGACTCAAAAGGCATGATGTTGACCAGACGGTTCTTGAATTTGTTGCAGGGTAAGTTGGCGCTGATGAAGCGTGACGTGTGGGCTTTGGAGTTAGCCAGTCTCTGTTTTTTAAAAATGTTGGAAGACAGGAAGAGAGATGGAGAGAGAAAAAAATTAGAGACCTGTGACCTGAAGTAAACAAAGAAATCTGAGATGTTTTCGCTGACAAGTCTTTATTCCCACATAAAGTTTTCCCTCAGGATAAATATGAAATTATACAGTGGAGGAGACATCTGTGTCGACTAGTGAAGGCTGCAGGTATCGATATCTACTGGTGTAACTGGGGAGAGCTTGTCTGCTTTTGAGTCCCAGAGCTTCCTTGGAGGACAGTAGCTGTGAGAAGCCGACTGCTGGCAGTGGACAGAGCACAGATGGACAGCACAGGAGTGTGTGTGGACAGTCATGGTTCTTTGGGAGAATTTGTGTGCGTGTGTAGTGGCCAGACTGTGTGGGCACAGAGGCTGTGGTCCCCACATACGATGCAATCATTCTCTCACTCTTTCATTCTCCATTGTTGGCAGAAGTGTAGATGCTATTATCACTTCAAACAGAATGGATCATGGTCATAAGAGGGCTAATGGCAGAGCTGCGCAGGGAGGAAAGTGCGTAATAACATCACAGTCGATGGCTATTGACAGAAGGTGTGTGTGTGATTGCGAGTCACCTTGAACACCAGCTGTGTGTATGTGTATGTATTTTGAAATTCTCCACGTGTAGGTGTGTTGATATGTTTATGTGTGTTTATTTGTCCCTGAAATGTGTATTTCTGTTTGTAGTGATGCTACTGCGCTGGCTACTGTGAGGTCTTGGCAGATCATACTGTTCTGAAACATGCAGAATATGCAATATTATTTTTCTAATTTCTGTTAAACAATTGTTTAAAAAAACAAACTCACGACATGCTGTTCAATGTCACTCCTGTGAACTATCTAGTCAATTATAAATTAGAAAATCTGATTTGAAATGTTTTGCAACAACCTGTAGTGATCAAGGACAAAACAAGTAAAACATCAACTAAATTACCAATCAAATGAGTAAGACTTATCTGAGGTGTGTGTTTTGACCACCCACCTTGAACTCCAGCTCCATGGCAGTAACTGTCTCGCCGGGCGGGGGCTGGGTGAGTTTCTGGATGTGGGCGTACAGGTTGCGGGCCAGCACCTCAGTGTTGCCACAGGTGGCGGCCTCCAGCAGGGCCTCATGGATGAAGATGTATTGGTCCTCAGTCTGGACCATGTAATTCCTCTGGGCACGCATGCATGTCACATGGCCGTAGATGTCTACAGATTTCTCGTGCTTCATGCGTTCCAGCATGGCGTCGATCACAATGAAGCAGCCAGTCCTGCCCACGCCCGCACTGACAGAGAAAGAGGGGAGAGGTTTAAAATGTGTGTCTTACTTTATTTAATTTGTGTTTACTCAAGTTGAGCCCATTTATATTTGCACCCACCTGCAGTGAACCACCATAGGCCCTGCGTCTGGAGGATTGCAGGACTTAACCCGCCGTAGGAAGGCCAGGATGGGGGTGGGGTACTCTGGCACACCATGATCTGGCCAGGCCATGAACTGGAACTGTCTCACTTCTCTCTTCTCACTGGAGCCATTCTGTAGGAGTGACAGGAGTCAGTAAAGCAGAAAAGTGTAAGCTTGAGTATTGTGAAATGTAATTGGCTGCCTTTTATGAGTTCCTCTCCTACTGCTGATTAAAACCCATAAAAACTCATATCTATTCCTAAAAATAACATATATTTCCCGTAGTTTTTTCCCCCAAAAATGCCTTTAAATTGCTTTTTTGCATTTTGTATTTGCAGATGAATGAATATGCAAATTGCCCCACCTCTACCTCAACCTGCCCCTCAGCTGCAGCTCTGACTCTGTTTGCTTTCTGTTTTTCTCTCTACTTTAAACAACATAGTGGCGAGAGGTAATATAGGAGTAATTCAGGCATACATGTTCACAGTGGAAACTGAAGGTTGGTGAAGTGTGTTTTCCAGGTTGATGTGTCAGAGTGTATCTCATGTATCACTTCCTACAATGTCAGAATTGTAACAGTGATAAACAAAATAAGCTGTCGGCTTGACCAAGTTATCAACTAGCTAACAATGCGTTGCTAAGGTCAGATAAACCTCGGATCCAATCGCCAGCTCTGACTTATCTAACTTGTGATGTATGAAACCTCTGCTGTCTGAATCTGTTGAGAATCTGGACATGCTCAGCCATCATGTTGACAGCTTATTTCTACACTTTGTCTTGTATCATAAATAAAACCATGTGAACAAGTTAACTGTGTTAAAAACTTGAGTTTAACTGGAGAGGATCATAAGACAGAAGTGTTTTGAGCTGGTAAAGATCACATGTTTTGACAAAAAAGCAGCTGAAACTCTACAATTATAATTTGAACAAGTGATTTAATTGTCAGAAATGTACTTATTTTAAGCAAAGGTCTTGATTTGGCCCATAACTATAATTGCAGAACATAATGTGCTGTATTTTCCTGGCTGTGATCATTCTGCAAGTGTAGGTATAGATAATGTGTATAATTTTGGTATTTGAATTCCAGCAGTTTCTCTGAAAAATGTTTCTGACCATTGTCACCACTCCTGATTGAAACCAAATCACCACTTCAGCTGGAGACTTGTATTCAATTGGGAATTAGGTTAGAAAATATAAGTAAGTAATGGAAAAGGAGAAATAAAAGGACAAAGCATCAGTCCATCACCACAGCACTGAAGTATATGAATCAAAGTGAAAAAATGAAATCTCTCATTGCCTTTTAGAGAACAAGAGACAAATCTTGGATGTTAAAAACCAATTACAGCAGTGAAAAAACGATTCCAGTGGTAATAGCCTTTATCAGTCTTCAGAAAAATAAGAAATTACATTTTAAAATATGACCCCATTAATGATGATCCACAATTACCTGCTGGGAACACGTCCTTCATGAGCATGTCTCACTATATGGTTAACTGCAAATGGAAAAGACAGTTCTGTACCTTGTAGAGGGCAAAGGTACGGACGCTGTAAGTGGCCAACTCCACGGTGTCCAGCATGGTGACCTGGATCATCCCATAGGTCTCCGTTCCTCGCGACGGCCAGTACTGGTCACACTTCACCTGGCAGAATAAAGAGAGAGGGCACATTGTCAGGACTGAACTGCCTCTTACATCCACCGTGAGGCGGGTGAGAGGCTTGTAGGATCACAATGATTAACAAGGAGGGAACATTAGAGAGGTCGGATCAAAGGCTTTGTGCATTGTCTAATTAAAAACTGAAGCTGTCAGCTCCTGCACCTCTTAAAAAAATGAGCAGTAGTGTATCGGGCTTATGCACATGCATTCATGTGTGTCGATATTTGAAATGGCTTCAAAAGGGCATTAGAAAACCCACTTTGTCTTTGTCTTTTACCAGCTTGTGATCATTTTCAATTAGCTAATTGTCAGGTAGTTCTCAACCCTTTGCCGTGTATGCGTTTGGCCCATTTGTGATGAATGGCTACAGCATTGTGGAAGGTGATATGTCTAAAAGCCTGTTATGGTCTGCATCACAGGGACAGCAGGTTCAACCACCTGGTTCCACATGTGCAGATAATAAACTGTGGATGAAGATCCTGCAGACACTGATTCACTTCATGGCTTCACTGAAAAAGACTTTGCAATCATTTACACTTTGCTCCTTGTGGTTTGCAAGACTTAACTGTCATTAAATTGAGATGACAGTCCTCTCCTCACTCAGATATCTACATGAAAGCTTGTTAGCCAGTCTGATGAAATGCACTCCTGGCAGTCATTGGTGTTTGACTCTGGTTTTTAAACAGCAATAAGAACATGTATTTTCTGGATACACTAGAAAACTTTAAACTAGTTTTGAATTATTTAGAGTCAAAAAAATAGGCCATACAGTTACACAGTCACGCTTCATTTGATTTTTACACCTAATTTAATAGTTGTTCACAAAGTCTGCAAGTTTGAGGAGATGAGTCACATCATTATCTAAACACTTGGCGTAGCCAGCCAAACTTTCTTCAAGCTTCTGGGGTTCACAAGATTCTTGGTGAATGTTTTTAAGACCTAAAACAGAAACACCTTAAAAGCTTGTGACATGAAGTTTGAGTCTGTGTGGCAGGCTAAGTCCCTAACAACTGTCTTCTAAATAATGTGCGTCTTCAATCAGTCAGAGGCACACAGAATAATAGCAAGAGCTAAAATAAAAATGCAACATTTCAAAAGTGTGTGGGTAAAATTAGTTGTCTGAGACAAGCAGTAAACCTGTTATTCTCTGTTTTTCCGTACAGAGAGCGAACAAATGGAGGCTCTGTTCTACAGTCAGAATTGCTGGGACTAGGACTTGCTGTTATTGATTTGGATAACATGAGAGGAAGAGATGTGGTGCGGGTAAGCTAATCATATTGATACTGCAGTACTGAACTGACATTTGGAAGCAACTCAGCTGTCTCGGTGAGCTGGTACAAATCGACAAACAAAATGTGCTAAAATTCACCCCTTCACTTTTCACCTTCCTCTGGTGACAGCTCCCATTCACACACAGAGGTAGACTTTGTGGGAGAAACTCAATTGAGTGATAGGGAACCACTTGCAGTACAAACATATGGATTAGCAGTCACCACTGTAATGAATATCTCTGTGCTGTCTGAGGTTCGGTGGCATATACTGTGTCGCAAACACACACGCAGACAGACACACACGGACCACAGGTTTCACTATCATCTGCTTTTGCTTAGAACCTTGGTTCTCACATCTGTCACCTGTCCTTTTGCAGAGGACACGGACCTCTTATCTAGCCCTCCTGACACACACACACACACACACACACACACACACACACACACACACACACACACACACACACACACACACACACACACACACACACACACACACACACACACACACACACACACACACACACACACAAGTGAATAATACTTCTGGTCACATTTCAAGTTCTGACCTTTTAGGTTTTTACTAACTGGTAATGATAGTGCTCGAGGAAGCTGAAATTTGCCTGCTGCCGGATCTCATCATATTTGTCAAGCTCCTACTCTTGTTTGGCATAAGACATCAGTCTGGCTGGGTGGTGGGAGGTTGACTCACTCACCATATGTGTATGTCTGGGCAAGAATGTGATAGAGAAAGACACAAATAGAGGATGTGTATTTATGTAAATGGACCAAATGGACAAAATAACAGAAATTCTTGAAAAAGTAAAAGTACCATGTCTAATCAGGAGCACAGCCAGCTTTGTGTGATGTTTTCTAATTATCTTACTAAATGTATATTCATTATTATCTCTCAAACATTATTTGTTTAAAAGAAATTGCAGTCTGATAGAATATTTTAGGACTGCTCCCCCTTATTAAATATTGTCATTTTGGATGCAGAAGTAATTAAATCAATTAAATTCACAGTTTGACGCCTCATATTGTCTTGAGGAAAGTCATTTAAAAATGTGGCAGCCATTTTTTTCACATACATAATGCTAAATGTCATGTAACTGAGCATTTACTCCTTCCAATTGAGATTTATAGAAACTGACTGCGTATAAAAATGGGTCAATAGTGTAAATGCCAGCAATGCAGCTAAAAATTGTTTTGGGGGATTAAGAGAGGACAGTCACCCTCTCCTGGGTTAGAAATCAAACTGCTGCTGCAGAGCTCGCTTAAGTCCATTTAATAATGTCAAGATTTGGATGAAGCCTGATATAAGTGGACAAAAATGTTTCCACCCCCAGCTGTTGCAGAGTGGGTTTGGTTCTTTGGATCTTTCTCTACAGCGTTGGTGAGCTGATTGATTTTCAGATACGTGTAGGAGGTGGGGACAAACAGAGAGGCGATTTAATTTGAAGTTCCTTATGTGGTGAGTTTTTCATTACTTTGTCCCTGCGTCTATGTGTGTGCAGTATGTGCAGCTGTGTCTCTGACACTGAAACAGGAGATGATGGTCATGTGTCACACAGCTCTGAACATGCTTCTCTGACATACTAACTAATATAAGGGTGTTTGAGAGGATGTGTATATTCCTTGCAGAGATTGACTGAATGTGTAATAAAAGTCATTTTATCAAATGGTAGCACGGCAGGTATTCTCTGAGGTACAAATAAATGAGCTCTGCTCCAAAAAGACATAGTGTGCTCATTATTTGCCAAAATGATTGATATCATTGATAGCTCAAAATTAAAACAGATAATAGTGTTTTGAAGGATGGTGTGTAATTTAAGTCTTTTCTGGACTTTTTTATATACTCACTATAGATGAACTGAGCTTCAGGTAATGATTTTTTTTTACACCAAAAAAAGAAAATCAATGATGAGGATTTTGGGAATGAACTCCTTCATTTACAACCCTTATTATTTCCACTTCTTAGTCTGGGGACTCGCTTTCATTAGGGCATCATATGCACACACTAATAATGCACCACATACTGGCAGGGCTCCACTCTGATTTATTTCCTCCAAGGAATTCATGAGCATGATTTAGTAGTGGTAATTAAATAAAGCCATCCTGTTTTTGAATCTCAAGTTGCTCATGTGCTACTTTTTTGCTTTTATTAGCTTGAATGTATTTTTAGGAGCACACGGGTGTTGTCGGGTGACAATCCTCTTGACTCCAGAGTTATCATTTTAGTGCTTCGGCGTATGAGAGCCAACTTCACAAAGTGCATACACAAATGAGATACTGTGTGTGTGTAAAACCTTGGCACGGTGTTATGAAATTAAATATGTAACAATCAAGTATTGAACTCTGTGAGCAATTTCTAAATAATAAATGAAAGAGAATTTGCACTATTATGAACCTCTAAATATAACTACACCATACATGTTTATATTTTACCTTTACTGCGCTATGCACACGTTGTCAGTATGTGCAAAGTTGCTGCGGTATCTCCACTATAAGCGGCAAACAAAAGATGGCAGGGAAAATAGGAAATGATAAAAAAGCTATTGTGCAATTTTCCTTCACAAACAGATTTAGAGGGAATTCATGCAGAACTTTTGAGAGATTGCTGAAGACTCAGGAGAAGAGAGGCAACATGAAGCGATACTGTCCAACCAAAATATGCTTTGAAGTCCTTGTGACTTTGATCAGGCTGACAAATCCTTCTTTAAAGTCGGACTGGGGGTCTATATGCCTTCAGGCTTTGTTGGGTGTAATGTTACTTCCTTGCTATCGGGCTACATAAATATATCCATACATATGTCAGGAAACTCAATTTCAGGCCACTTTTCAACCTTCAAAATTTCACATTTCAAAAACACAGACTGTCTCATATGTCATAGTACTGTCGACTTCAATGGCCCTTAGTTTTACAAGATTGTAATTTGTTTCTGTCTTAGTACTGCAGCTTTCACCGTTCGTAGCAGCCTTCTGATGGCTAAGTAATTGGGTGAGGAAATGTGCTTATAGTTTCCGTCTTTGCTAGTTTATCATTGATATACTTTTCATCTTGTTTGTTATGGATAAATTATGTAATTAAATGTATGAGCACACGTCAATAAATCATTGCACCTTAACAAAGGAATGAGGTCAGAGTTTTACAGTAAATCAAGCAGCGTCTCTCCATACCCGTGATTTCTCCTCCAGTCTGGTCATCATGACGATGGTGTTGGATCTTTGCTCCCACACCATCCTCCAGAAGTCGCTTAGTGTCTCTGGCAGAGGCCCCTGTGTGGCAATGTAGGCATTCTGCTTCCTGTAGCCATCGATGTAGTTGGCATTGATGTAGTCACTGCCTGGAACAGCTAGAACAAAAACCAGTGAGGATGTAACTCTTTTATTACACAGACAGGTTTTTTTCTGACAATTCTGCTCAGACACTGAGATTAGATTAAGATCAGAGTCATTTTAATCAAAACGAATTAGACATTAATGGATATTTTAATTACAGTCTGCCTCTGTCAGTCACTCATGGTGCATGGCATTTTCCATTGAACAGATCATCTACACTGCCTCAAAGAAAAAACAGCAACATGAGTTTAGTGGAGATTTCTAAAGCATCAGCTGCAGGCATGCAAACTGTGTTTGGCACAGGTGAAGGAGGCCTCAATCAATGGCAGTCTCCGCCAGTAGCTATCGGGAGGGTCAAGTGGTTACATGAGCTCTTACCGTCAACAGAGGTGAGCACCACTCTGGAGTGGTCATAGGCGATGACGTTTGCATAGCGGTTCTTTGGCTTGTTGACTTCCATGTTGGAGTTCTCCCAGGTAAACTGCTGGCCTGGATCAATGGACTGTGAGAGATGGAGAGAGAATGATTATAAGGGAGTGGGCAGAGAGTGAGAAAGAGAGAGACAGAGAGAAGAAAAGCAAAGACAAGAAAAAACAGCACAAATCAGGATTCTTCAGTACAACACTGGCAAAGGGACAGGACAAAATTACTCTGCTGTCTGCTGTCACCCATTCTACAGCAGTGTACGATGGACAACAAAGCCTTTAAAAGGAACATATAGCAACATCATGTCACTTGAAAAACCACAGTGGAGTGCTACATAAGTGGTTTTATATTGTGTGGGATACTGTACTGGCTAAGGCTAACAGTTAACAAGGCACAATATTGCTGGCTACATTGCAACTGCTGCTGGTGCATTAACAGGTTAATTAACTGCATGACATTTGATGACTTGAATGTTAATAACGCAGAGATGTAAAGGCACTTCTTTTGTTCATCAATTAGGATGAGAGAACCAACATTTTTTTTCAGCTTTTTAAACCCAACATGATGAGGATGAACTGGTTATAGCTGTTGAAGTGTGTTTTTCCAAAGCTTGTAAGCAGCCACAAACACTCATCTTCTCATTTTGAATGGCCCTATTGTATTACCTAATTCTGAGAAGTTATATGCATGACTGCTTACAGTAACCAGATTCCTCTCTCGGTCTCCGCCTTTCTTTCTTTTCTCATCTTCTATTTCTGTTACCTTTTCCCATCTTGTATTTTAGTTTCACCCTCAGCTTTCAGCTTCTCTCTGTTTCCAACCATTTCCATCTTACGTCATTTGTCTCTCGGGTTAAGACGACAGTAGACTGCATACATATTGATCGGGGGAGATATGTGACGGCCTCCCATCCCTTGGCTCAATATGTCACAGAGTCTCTTGTTATTCTGTATCGATCCCCTTTAGCTCACACCGGAACCATGTCCACTGATTCCCCAGACCTTTCGCCTCACAAATCCAGCTGGACTCAGAACGACACCTTTGAATTTTTTTCAGTTACTTAATGTGGCTGTGTGCAATAATTTAATTATTAGAGGTTATCTTATGTCAAAACTTGACGGCTCAAACATGATTATAATAATTATTATTGGATAAAGGATAAAATGAAGAATGTGAAGTCAGCCCAGGAGACAATCCTGGGCCATGGAGCAGTGTTTGGCTGGGCAGTTAATGTATCAGTTTATTTGTACATTGCGGGTACAGATAATTGAGTTTTAATACTTTCCTACACCAACGCCAATGTTCTAGCTCTCACCATGTTGTCCCATAGTGACACAAATATTGGTAAAAATACAGCATAAAAGTTATGAACAAGTTATTTTAGTTTGGGTTTCCATCCAAACTCATGTACACTCTATTTGATTTTGAACAAGATATGAAAAATGTGACATGCTCATATGTAAGAAATTTCTACTACAGCTCTGCTCAACAACTGCTCAGAGACGAGAGTCATGTGGGCATAGGTCTGCTGTTGCTGATGAGCTCAGCACTGCCAATTTCTTCGTCCATGCTTGCCAGTATGATGAGAAAGATTTCATTTGCAGTCAAAACATGTCATATCCATTTTAGAACTCAGTGAACACAGCAGGCGCCCTAGACTGATGACAACTGGAAAACAAGTAAGGTAGAGACGGTAGTAAGAGGTGAGAACCAAACGCCGAAGGTATTCTCGCTGACACACTGGAAATGCTTTTAAATGAACATAATGATAGTGCTATGACGAGTGCAGCGTGATATTGCTTCTTGCAATAAAAAGTCTGTCAAAGGAAGCTGCAGCATGCCTGATTGACAAATTCTGCTCATTACCGAGTGTGCTCATCGCTCAGTGTGATGTGGACTGGCGTTAGTGGTAAAGGAAGTGTCAGGCTGCCTATAATGTCAGGAAGAGGAAGTGGCAAAGCCTTAACAAATTCTGTGCCTTGGGGTAAGGCGCAACGGGAGCAGCCGGCGAACGTGACTGTGACAAAGCGCCATGAGCTCTGCCACAGCGGCTCCACTGGCGAAGAGTTGCACGGCCATCTGCCGGGCATGGAGGGGGTCTTCCCTGGCTTGGAATGACTGGTTCAGAGAGGGAATGGGGCTGGGCTGGTTGCCTGCAGTCGTACAAGCCACTTCTCTGGCTTGATTCGTTTACACTAACTCAACAGGCCAGGAGGGTGATGTGCTGGAAAGGCACTGAGCTACACAAGAAAGCACTTAATTGAGTGCAGATTTTTTACCAGACCATAATTATCTCCCCAGTTATCTGTTAATTTCACAGTGAACCACATCAAAAATCTATTACAATTGTATACTGTATCATAAAAAGTGCTAATCTGTATACAAACATAAAATGTTTGCTTTGGCGTGTATTCAAATGGGATTTTCTCACAGTTTCTTATGATAGGTTGCTTTTTCTTTGTTTTATTCTAACCTCTAAAAAGGAAATACCTTAAGATTTAATATGCAAACACTGTTTACTAATGAAATAAAACATCACATATGGTTCAATGTGATCTTTTTTCAAGTGCCTAACACTGCTCGGTAGATGATAGAGCAGTTATATAAGGCTCTCAAATAGATGCTATTTTCACAGTAAACACTGTACAGGGCAGATAACAGAACAGTCATAAAATGTTTGCTAAAGTTTAGGCTTATGGTGATGCTTGAGGAAAGGTCATGAGGTCACCAAAATAAATTTGCTGTTTCTCTAGGGAGTGTGAAATTGCACTGCAAATTTCATGCTGTAGCAACATATGCTGGGAGCAAAGTGACAGAGGCAATGATGAGGATAAAGCTTTTAAGGTTGTAGTGAACATGAAAGAGATCTACAGTGACTGCAACAGCCTTGTTGGAGCAGTCAATGTGAGGAACATAACTGATAAGACAAAACAGATAAAAGAATCAGAAGAAATAAATAAAGGCAAGGATGTCTCTTCTCTTCATCTGGCCTTGCTTAGTTCCCAAACCAACTACGTGCCACTTTAAATGCAAATTTGCTTTCCTCTTTTTTGAAGAAGAACACTGAGAAGAGATAATCCCTCATGGAGTTGCATCTGAGAGACCCCCTGCAAAATAACATTCTTCGGGGAAACATCAAGACGCACACAGATTGCTTAAGCAACTCGCCACCTGCTAGTTTCGTGAAAAAGCATCTTGCAGCATTTAATGTAAGTGTTGGTTTCCTAGTGGGAGTGGTAATAGAACTGTAAAAATGACGGAAGAATGTCAGCGAAAGAAGCCATAATCCATTAGAATACATGCATCTGGGATCAAAGAGAACCAAATACAAAACTTCCTCATAGAGATGATAACAAGGAAACACATTTCAATTCTTCAGAGACATTGAGATGGTGACGCATTACCTCATACTCCTGGGAGAAGCGGAGGCCATCGTTGGCCTTCAGTCGCTCTATGTGGTCAGCCAGGTCAATGACAGGGATGGGCGGGTGCTCCCTCATTCCTGGTGGAGGAAGAAGGGGAGGAAAGACAAAGAAAAGAGTGAGACTTGGCTACAACAGATGTGTACACTGACTTACACAAACATTGTTTGGACCACAGGGTGAGTGAGGCTGCCAGTGGGACCATGAGGTGGCTGTGTAACGGTGAGGAGAGTGCACTTTGTTCACCAATGCATGAAGAGAGAGACAGAGAGAGAGAGAGAGAGAGAGAGAGAGAGAGAGAGGAGAGAGTGGGAGAGAGTGGGAGAGAGCGCACAAGTTGGAACAGGTTGGTGACATTTGGTGATATCATCATGCTCAGTGAGGAAGACAGAGGTGGGGCTGGCTCTGCGATGTACATGAGTTACTGGGTGAGCATGCTCCTGGAAGGAAGCAGGAGGCAGACATCTCTTTGACTCCACATCGCTCAATTGGTGACAGAGGTGGGATCAGAGCAAGAACCCACAAGTCTCTACAAATCAGTCACACTGTCACTTCCCAGAGAGGAAAGAAACTGACTGGTCACCAGCCAAAACTCATTTCTTTGAAAATGTCTTTTTCTACAATAGACTATCTTTCGGCCCAGCCTGGAGCGCTTGGGCTGGATTAATTTCAAACAACCCCCCCGCCCCCCCCTGCCGCTCCAGAGATTTCTCATCGCGAGTTATTGGATGATTTATTGCTAATCTACCGACACAAATTCCCCCTGTGCCTCTGAACTTGGCAAGGATCTGTGTTAAACGGATTGCTAGGAACTTGCCATATGTGTTAAAAGTTAACTGTATGTCATGCACGAAAACGCTCTTAAGTCATACATGGAGCATCATTAACGTAACATATAGCCGTGAATTTAAACAGTGATCAGAAAGACTCTTTAAAGTGGTACAGATATTAACATTAGTGCCTTTGGCTGAGCACATTTGTAAGGTCATGGGTCATGCTTTCAGATGAGCAACTGCTGCAAGCTCATTATTGCTGCAATGCTAATGGTTAATGCCTGGCATGTATGGCCACTGCACAAAATGAGACCTGACCAATTACACTAATTTAATACTATCACACAGGGGGACCTATAAGCACATTAACATTAGTGTGTATGTGTTTGTGCATGTGCAGCCAGGTCTTTAATAGGTATGTTGTAGGTTAAATGGAGAGTGAAGTCATAGATAACAAGGCTAATGTACAGCAAGTGTAACTATCCACACTGCTCAACTATCCATGTAACCGTCTAGTTCTCTGCTTCTGCACCAAAAAGGTGCTGTGGGAAGTTCATAGCCTAGAGTGGACGTTGCTACATCCTTGAGATGCAAGAGGTTTCAAGCTTGTGGGTTTGTGATGTCTGTCAGGGTTGCAACAAGGGAATGGGATCAGGAGCAAGTGAAAGAGCAAGAGAGACTGCATGTGTGGGAAATACACAGTAGGTGAGAGAGCAGACTAACTTGGAGTGTTGGGGCAGCGATGAGAGCTGGGACCTGTGGAGAAAGGAGAGTGAAGGAGGGAGGAAGAAGAACACTCAATCAATGGAGATGGCTCAGGGTCAGACCAGGGCCAAGCAGTATCTGCAAGTAACCTTTCAAGCTAGTTGGAGTGCGCAGCTGTTGGTGTTTACTCTCTCAGGACAATTCAAGTAGTGTACTTTGGGCTGTTAAACAGAAGAGCTTACAAAGCTTGACTTTAAAATACTCCTGTGACTTCACAGTGTAAACTGCACTGCTGCATAAAGGGCACCACATGTTTTATTTGAAGTTGAAGTATATTTGAGTCTAACAACAACTTGGGTGTTATTTCAGTAGTTTTGGTCACTATTTTGGTTTCATTTTGGCTATAATAACAGTATAAAAACCAAAGTTATTACTGAGATCTGGGAACATGAAATTTGAGTGGTCAGATGGTCAGACAGGTGGTCTGCAAGCCACTGTTTCTGCCAAATGATCTAAACCACTTTGGAGGAAAAATAAAAGTGAGTGCACCTGAAAGTTTGTGCATGTAAACTGTGGTCAATTTGAACCCAGAGATCAGTCTATAAAATGTTTACAACTGGCAGTTTGGGTGATCATTTTTCCATTTGACTTTGCTTTCTCTTTCAAATAAAGTTGACTAACTAGGAGGTTTGTTTCAAGCCTGCATAGTTGTCTGATTGTATTCTTTGCTCCATTGCACTTGGTGAATACAACCTTATTATCACCAAAAGATATGATGCTCTAAACTACAATTCAGGTTATATGAGACCAGAAGTCCCTTTTAAAATGCTCCCCCGTGACTACTTGCTGCAAATTACACAGTGCTGTAAATGGTACTACAAGCTTTATCTGAAGTATTTAAAAGAAGTGATCTCAGTTAGATATTTGCAAATAATATCTGAACTAAGTCTGGAAAGTGTAAACTAGGTCGTTAATTCATAGATCCATACGCCTGCTGCTGCCAAAACATACAGTCCAGATCTATTTAACAAACCAACATGTTGGAGACATGAGCTACAATCTGCTGGACCACTTAACAACTATCAGCATCAGAGCAGGAATGTTCACCTGCTGTGGGCCAATCGCAGAGAGAGAAATGGACTGAGAGACAGAGGAATGGGCTTCTCAATTATTCAATCAGCTCAGCCTTGGAGTCTCACACGTGACTTTTGATAATCACCATTCTTGAAGCAAAACAGCGAGGTGGGAAGGAAAAGAAGAAAGACAGAGATAAATGTTGACGTATGAGGGGAGAGACTGGGACAGAGACTGAGAAAGAGAGAGATTACCCTACAGGGGAAAACGGAAGACAAAAGGGGGGAGTTGGAGTGGGAGGATGGAAGAACAGGGCTCTTTTAGAGCAGCAGCACTGCTTAATTCCTCTGCAGGAGTTCAAAGAGGCTGTGTGTGTGTCTGTATGGCAAATGGGATCTTTAATAACCCGTGAGAAGGGATACGCACACACACACACACACGCACACACACACACACACACACACACGCACACACACACACACACACACACAGCTCACTCACACACACACACACACACACACACACACACACACACACACACACACACACACGCACTCACTCACACACACACATGCACGCACACACACACACACACACACACACTCAGTCACACACACACACATGCACACACACACACACACACACACACACACACACACGCGTGCGCACGTACACACACACACAGACTGAGACACACACACGCAGAGTAATGCACAAATGTGTGTGCACTGGGGTTGACATTTTCTCTCAGCTCCATTGTTCCCTCCGCCTGGCTCACCTTGACATCAGAGGCAGCAGGACTCATTACCAGCTGGGTGGAATGAAAGGAGCTCATGGAGGGAGGAGGAGCGAGGACCAGGGGAGGAGATCAGGAGGAAAAAGGAAGAAGGCTGATGTTGAGGCGGGCACCCTGACACAGCACCCCCTCACCCTCCCCCTTAACCCACCCCTCTTCACTACTGTGCGTGGGTGGAATCTAAATTCACTCAGCCTGACTTCACTGATACTGACCAAGCTGAGGATGCTGGCGAACATGATTTGTTTATTTTCTTTTATCGACCTATTTGTCTTTTTTATTTTTGAGAACTGGTCAGATTTTTTTTAGCCTGAGGATAAATAACAAAATAAGTACGATGCATTGATTTCTTACAGCAACATCTCTTACAAAGCATTAATAAACACGAGATCCATGGAAAGAAAGAGGTGCTTATTGCGAAGGTAGATTACTTCTGAAAAGGCTGTTAAGAATTTAGATTAAAAAAGAGAGCATCTCAATATACAATATCCACTATTTAAGAGAAAAAAAGCATGTAAAATATATTAAAGAACACTATTACATGTATGAGTCGCCTTTAGATATTTTCTGTTTTCTGTGTGATGATGAAGATGAAATCATCTGTGGTGATGAATTTCACAGAGGATTTTCATTTTCTCACATTCAAGGCAGAACATACTCTCTTACTCATTTTTTATGAAAGAAACACTGACTGAAGCAGCATGCTTTTCCAGCAACAGTCACTCAATTCAACAAACTTGCCTCAGTCATATCTAAGTTATTATGAGTACAAGTTTCCAATTTGGAAACTCAACTCACACAACTTTCTTGATCATAAGAACACAGTTATGAGTGTGGGAATCTTTTCCTTCTCTACCATCCATCCCACATTGCATGAAAGCAGCAAAGGTTTGTTTCTGTGGAGCAGTTGTTGAGGGAAAGCAGAGCAAACTTTCTCATTCATGGTGACATGAGCAGTGTTACAGCATCCTTTATTACCTGGTGTTTGGTAGTTGAGTCTTCTCATCTCCACAGGGTCGGATGAGTTGGCCAGCAGACAGTCTTTCACCCCACCCGAGTGCTCGTCTTTGGGTAGGGGTGATGCTCGTTTCCTGAAATGGCAGAAACACATAATAAGGCGTTAATCTCATCATGTCGAGACCACCTTTCAGCTTAATATAGGTGCACCAAATTAGCCATCAATTCCTCAGGCAAACTCCAAGTGACAGTGACAGGATGACTAAGAATGACATCAATGTTTCTTCTATATGGTTAGAAAACAGGACATAAAAAACACAGACATATTCACTGCGCCACACTTAATGAGGTTAATGGCATAGTTAATGGTTCTCAAAACTAGTTCTGAGGACCAGCAATTCAAGAGACAGTAGGTACCAGGGCATTACCCCCATTAGTTTGCCAACTGGAGTTTAATGTGTTTGAAGAAATGCCATCATTTTCCTGGAGTGGGCTAAGTTGGGTTTGTTTGCTGCTGGATAGGTGACAGCTGCTGTGTGGGTATGTGTACATGAGCGTGTGTGCTTGTGTGTAGCAAAGATTTAAATGTGTGATTTTCGCTGCTGTGTGTGTGTGCTAACAACACATTGTGTTTACTGACTTTCCAGATTTAGAGGAAAACAGGCGGATGCTGTAATTAGCTCATCAGCTGGGTGGCACAACACTGGGTAATTAGACCAGTTCTGCAACACCTGCGCTGCCAGGCCTGGCCTAGCTGAGTCTAACACAGCTCAGAACAGAAGAGCACACCTCGGACCGGCTCTGCTCAGTCGACCGTGGTTTTGTCCATCAGGTGGAGAGAGGAATAGAAAAGACAACCCGCCTGTATTCTGATGTTCAGACAGCAAGCATCTGTTGATATACACACACAAACGGGCACACAGATGTATGCTTTCCCACCTCTCTCACTTTCACAGCGACATGCTCTGAGCAGATACAGCTGCAGACTCACAAGCCCTCTGACTGCAAATGGAAATGGGCAGAAGAAAGCATCAGGACGCCCTGTGGAAATTTCACATCTCATTGCACTCCATTTGCAAGTGGCGAGCGTGGGTTTTAGGCAGGAGCAGGGCCTTCTGTTGAAGCCCAGCGTGGTGAGAATACATAAAGCTGCTGGTGCACAGACAGCCGTAACCCAGTCCACCTCTGTTGTAGGGGCATGGGCCTCACTGCCACCTGTTTTCTTACGCTGCAGAGGCTTAAACCAACGCTAGCAGCGTGACGGTTAATCTATGACAAGCATCTCTTCCTCTCCAGTGGAGAGCTGAGCCAGAACGTATCCGGTTTTCCCAGAGATCACTGCTAGTGCTGCGCTGGGGGAAGGGGTGAGAGAGTCGGGCATCTGTGATCTGTTCTCCACACCCCCCCATCTCTCGCACTGACTCGATCAGATGCCAATCTACATGACACATTACTGCTGGGCTAAAGGAAAACATTGCAGTAATCTCAATGGGTTATTCATCTCAGGCTCAAAGTGAGGGTTCAGACGTGTGAGAATGTAAGTACACACAGACTTATTCACACACACAGAGCGAATGCGAGAATGTGCGCAGTACAGGGAGCACTTAATGAGGGTAGAACAGGGCCCTTTGTTGAGACTCCTGCCATGAGAAAGCAGGGAGAGAGGGGAAAAAAGGCTAAAAGTGGAGGAATGGGTCTCGGTGGAAAATGTCAGCTTAAAAGATGGGAACATTTCTTTTTCAGCACTTTCTCCGTCTGGCATTTACTTCACAATGGCCCATTCAGCAGCAGGTGATGCCTTGGCATATTCAGATGGGGCCAATCTTGAAGGGGTACGCTGACACTGGCTGGATAATGAAACACAGAACGGATACAAACCATGGCAGACAGGACGATCTGAAGAGGAACACTGGCACTAGATGTGGAACATGCACTGGTACATGGATATGACCTGGGGGTTCCTTTAACCCCAGTTATCAAGGGCTGCAGTGTCTGCTACCTCTCATTTCTTGTAAGTCTTGTACAGCTAAAAAAATCAGATTTGACACATCAATGTTAAGATATTTCCTTGTATTTCTATTTGAGCTCATTTTTTTGTAATACCAGTTGGTTACCATACCAGCTGAGAGGTAGCTGACTCCACAACCCTGAGGAGCTGATGGATACCACCAATTGAACAACACAAATGAATGGGAGATGAAGTTGTGACTGTACCCACCTTTCCTGTTTGCTGCATTCACAGAAGGCAAAAAGAAGGGGGTGGGGTGTTAATATGTAATTGTTACCCAAATTAAGCTTTAACTTTTTTACTCAATGTTGTACTATTTTCAGAAAAATAAATCTAGCTGTTCATGAGACATGTAAACCAAATCTTGAAGACACAGCATAAAAAGTTAGCCCAACACATGCTGGAGACTTTCTGAGAATAACCTCGTCATTGTTCACTGCCGGTGTTGGTCTTGGCGAATATGCAGGTAGGAATAACAGCCCGAGTTATATAGTGTGATTATTCCTTTGCACATTTACTGCCAGTCCACAGTAAAAAGGGCACACAGCCACCTCCCCATAGTCCCTCCTGTCAATCTGAGTCCACGTGGAGAAAAGGCTTCCTAACAGAGGATGTGTTACTCAGCAGCGAGCTGTCTCAAGGCTTATTATTAACTAGTCCCTTTATAAGTCTGCTGGAGATGGCAGCCACACAGCAATCTCATGGCTGTGGATGGCAGGGTGGAGAATAGGTTTGATGGGATATGGCAATGTGTAATGGAGCCTTCAAGAGAAGATAGGGAAGTGGGACTTAATCAGGAAGAAGCCAAGTGAGGTAAATAATAGCTGCTAGGTAACAGATTCCCTTGTGAAATGATATTCTTAAAGTGCCTAACCCACATTATTGCTATCATTATCGACTCTATTGTCAACATATAAATATTTGTTTAATACTAACAAGCCTAAAGAACGGATGATTGAATTTACAGCTGCAACTAATGGTTAATTTTAATGATAATGAATTTGTTTATTATATAATGAATCAGATGTTTCTTCTATAATTTTTTTTTCTGCCATATGTTTCATTTCTGCTTAATACATAAATGACTTGAAATGATTATTCAATTATCTAAATAACAATCATTATGATGAATGGATTATTTTGACATCTGTTGTAACTGTATAATTTATATGTACCTATCCAGCTCACGATTGGCCTGTGGGTATCCACAGAGTTGCGCACAGAGACAGCTGAGGTGCATTTAAGAGATATTGAATAAGGTTGTAGTTAAGCCCTCTGTTACAGCCTCCTGTTTGTTATTTGAAATGACCAGTGGTGTTGGCCAGAACACATTTTTCACTCCTAAATAAGAGTTTCTGACAGGCCGGCTATACTTTCCATTAAAAAGCAAAGTCAGCTGCCATTCCAACTGACACTGCACATACAACTGCTAAAAACGGCCTACTGGCCCAAAATCTTTTGTGGAGATTAAGGATTTTCTGAAAGACAAATCAATCGGCCTTTGCTTCTTATGCAGTCACACTGTCTATTATGGTAAGGAAATCGGATGTTACAGTGTGGTGTGCGAGCAGCTTGGTACAAGTGGCAGAGGGGAGCATGTCTCATTACCATTCCTGACGCAACCAAAAGAAATTTACAATCATCAAGTGTCACTGCAGTTAAACACACAGGAAAATGACTGAAGAATGACACAGAAGAACATTCTCTTACTTCTTAAAGAGCAGGATGGCGATGACGAAGATGATGATGATGACCACGGCCATTACTGGGCCCATGACCCACAACATTTCGGGTTGCTCCGTCCCCTGAGCCAGACTGGTCGTGACCTGGATTGGGTCTGAGTAGGGACTGGCTGAAAATGTCATCTGTAAGAAAAAAAAGTGCAGGTGTATGAGAGCCAAGCAACTTTAGAGATGAGATTTATGAGATTTATGCAAGATTTTCAGTGTATTGTCCTTCCTTTTAGATATTTCAGTTTTTAGACTTCCTAAAAGACCATCTTAGGCGATCATTTTAATCGTTTTCTTAACTCATTTAATTATTGTGACAAATTGTTCAGAGTAAATCATGAACTGCAGTTTCTTATTATGAAAACAAAACCTCCAACACACAAGCTCAAGGTAGGAAAAGCCTTTCTTTGATTAGTTTACAAAGGGACATTGGTTTATTAATTTCTTGTCAAATACGTGTTCGAATGTGGCAAACAATAGGAGATGAGCTAACAGATGGCTTCTTATTTTCTTGAATTTTCACAGAACTAATAGGAGTTACAGAAAGACAGACAGACAGTATTTTCTGTACTTAATGCAACAATGCTGAAACAGCGTCTGCCTTGAATAACTTTACCTTTAAAAGGAAAAAGAATCAAAATAACTCACTGCAGTTTTCTTGTTTTTGGCACTTTAAGAACCAAGTTATTTCACAGTAATAATAGGCCACAGTTAAAAAATACACAGAACATGCTATAAAACTATTGACCAAAGATACTTTGCAAAAAACAATAACCATCTTAGATAATGAAGGTATTATTATGTTTCTGCAAAAACATTGCATTACATTAGAGGAAACTCAGAGTGCTGATGACAGAGCTAGTGTGAGACAGGAGAGTAAGAGAGGTAGAGACAGAGAAGCAGGGATTAGTGTGCATGTCCCTTGGCCGCTGAGATAAATGGGGGCACAGGAGAGGACTCATCTCTTCTTCATTAGTGTTCACACCGTGACGGAAGAGAAGGAGGAGGAAGAGGAGGAGGTGACTGCGAGGGTGCGTCTCCACCTTGGCTGTAAATGAGACATCTCCCCTGCTCCATCGTCTTGAAATGACAGAGGAGAGGGAGGAGGAAGGGACGTGTACGCGTGAGGAGTCAGTGCACAAGACGACGCAGTGTGGCGCTTAAAAAAGTGTCTGAGAGAAGAGGCAGTCCAACTGCGGGAGAGCAAGGTGACAGATGAGAAGAAGAAAAAGGGAGGTGCAAGGCATCTGTCGTTAGAGCTCGGTGTGCCTCCTACTGCACGACGATGGGAGATGCAGGTCGGAGAGAGGAGGAGGGTGTGCTGAGCGGCATGGGTGACAGATCGCAGCCCTCGAAGGGAATTGGGCTCACAGCATGAAGCGGGAGTGGCGGGGCAGCAGGCAGCAGTAATCTGGATCATTAGCCACACAGCAGCCTGTGCTTTGGCACACAGGCAGATATTAATTGGAAAGATAAGCTGAGATGAGCTCAAAGACTCCTGCGCTCTGTCATATAGTTTTGTTATCTATCGTACTCTTGGGAAACTACTGGAAAGATTCATAGTGTGGGTATGTAAGAGTTAAAGCATCTTTCAATCATGTACCTTCAAACCACTATTTGCTAATATTAGGCACAGAAACACGTTCACTCGACTGAGAAGGTAAAAAGATTCACATTTGTATATTAAAGCAGTAGTTTACATCAGCAGCAATATTTTTCATTTGTCTTTGTCTTTTCCACACAGATACACACACTAGGCCCATGAGACCAGGTCTCTCCTGATCCTTAGAGAGGAATCTATTATCTAAGAACAAAGAGAAGCGACGCAGCGGTGGGACGCTGCTGATGTGACGACACCACAAGGCTTCCTGTTCCTTCGGGACGGCCAAAGGAGGCTCTAGGATGTGGCTCTGCAGGGAATCCTGGGAAAAAAGTTTTTTTTCCTGGTATAACAAATGACTGCAGCTGTGCTTTCTGAGAAGGATAAGAGTTGAAGAGTGAGAGGAGAGGAGAGGGCCCAACAAAAAGAGAGGGCTTTTTGTCTGTTGGTCACGGCGAAGTACTGGGATCATCCATTTGAACGGCCCTAATATCTGATAAAAGCTCAGTCACGCAGCTCCTAATGCTTCAGCTCTCGCAGAGCGAGATCACAATGGAGCGTTTAAGGAATGTATGAGCCCGAAAGCAAGAGAGTCAGAGACAGTGAAAAACATGAGAGCAGCTATATGTGTATTCCTTAAAATCCATTATTTATATGTACAGTATCTATATATGTCTGTGTGAGCAGTGTGTGTATCACAGTTGGCCTCAGTGTTGATAAAATGGATCCCCTACAATTTTTTGTCCGGTCTTTTGTTTATGAAATAATACGCCAAGAAAAGGATTTTTGAACAACAACTCTTTTGGAGGTTTTTGTCAATTAAAATATTTGAACTTTAACTAATTAACATTAATTGCACAAGAGTTCTAGATTACAGCCAAAAGGAGTTATTTTCCCATGGCTCATGGTGTCTATAAAAAGCTGAGTATGCACAGGAAGCAAAACCACTCTAACAACAGCTCTGTTGATCACATTAGATCCACATCATAAGTGTGAATCTCCCAGGTAAACATAACAACTTCTCAGAACTCCCGCATTTGTGTGAGTGTGAAGGAAGGAGTATACATATTTAATCACTTTTAATCAGTTCATATTGTCTGCTGATTAGATCTCATTTTCAGGTTTGCTGACAAGCCACTCAAAGCTGAAGTACCTTCTCAATCAACAAAAAGTGATTACAGATCTCAGCCTGATCTTTGGTTTTTAGTTAACATTGCTCAAAAATGCTGAGAACTTCATTCAAATATATCTCATGAGGGAATTAAATTCACAAAGTAGATTAGATACTGAATTCAAATGTGATACACCATGTCATCCCTTGAGAAAAGAATGAGGGAAGAAAAATAAGTGATAATGGGTGATTGTTAGCACTATAAATGTAATATAAAAACTGTATATACAAGCATGATGACTGAATAAACGGAAAAAGTATTTTCTTGTATGGGTATGCCTGTGCACCTATCAGTAAGAGAAAGAGGCAGCATTTGTAAAAGCTGTAAACAGATGTGTGTAAGTGTGTGTGTGTGTGTGTGTGTGAGACAGCATATATGGAGCATCAGTTTTTGCGAGCCTTTTCTGAAGCTCCTCTGAGCCTCCACAAGTGTGTGTGTGTTTGTCTAGGTCGCAGCCGCTGAGAGTTTGTGTGTATGATTGTGAGTGTTTGTCTCAGGCAGAGTACGAGAACAAGAGAGAGAGAGTGGGTGATGAGAGATTGCAAAGAGTGACGAGACAGAGAGAGAGACTGAGGCAGAAGTGTTATGGTAGTAGCAGTATATCAAGTCTGGTATCTGGCCCGTGGGCTACACATCTCCAGTCAGCCGCTCCTTCGCCATCCCCCTGAGCAAGGAATCCGCTACACACCGCAAAGGCACATTTGTTTCAACTTGCCGTTGACCTCTAGCTCCCACGTCTCTCTAAAAGTGTCTTAAATAAGCCGCAGGGGTGAGCATCAGACGAACAAACAAACATGCAAAGACGCCCATTATATATCTACCACTGTCTCTGCCTCCTCTGGGAGGCTGAGGAGCTCAGTCCCCTCTTCCATGCATGACACAGCAAAAAGACAACAAAAATGGAGGGATGAAGATGGCAAAAAAGAAAGAAATATAAAGACAAAAAGGCACTTGTTAGTAAGTGTGTGTGTATTACTTTATCTGTGAAAAAAGAAAAACAACTGCGGGGACAAGCCTACCCTGTACAATGACCCTTCTCCTCAAAACTGTACTTCTCCCTTCAAACTTTTGTCTTCACTCCATTTCTCCCTCACATACCCTCTTTCCCAGCAGTTGCTTTTTTGGCGTTTCTTGCTGTCTGAATACAGAGCATACAGGCATCTGGAGGCATCCCTCCTGGCAGGAGAAGCCTCAAGGAGGAAGTGACATCACAGTTAAACAGAGAATTCCATCAATTTTGCCAATATTTCTACCACCCTTGGTGAAAGCCTGAACTTGAATATGCTAATACTCTCCACTAGAAATAATCACCTTTTTTTTATAATTCTCTCTTGATATTGGTTGTCAAAGCCAGTCTTCCATGTTAAGGGTATTTTGAGCTCAGAGCAGAATTAGTGCTACAAAGCCAGTTCTTCTTGTGAGTGAGCGGAATATAAATGCCTGGGCAGCACTGCAAACGGGAAGCTGTGGTAAACACATTTGAACGCTCTGCATTTAGGTTTCTTTCCTGCGCCACAAGCTCACCTCTCCCTTATCAAAAGAAAAGCACACATTAGCACAGTCCTCTACTCCTCACTTTGTTTCATCTGAGCTTCTGAGGCTGGACGGGACAAAAGACAAAAACATTTGCTTTCCTCTTTTCCTTTCTCCAGTGTTACCCCTCCACTCTGTCTCACATCACACAATATTTCATGCTACCTCCCTCGCTCACACTCTTCTCACATTAAATGATACTGTTTATACACACCCAGCATCTATCATCCCATTTCACACTTCCCCCGGCTTGTTTATCTGCCTTGGGTGCTGGGGAGACATGAAGGCACACTCCCTCTTTCTCCCTCTCATCCCCCTTTGCCTTCCTTCCTTCTCTTCTTCCCTCCAACTATTGCTGGCTGCTTGTGGCCATTGATATACAAGGGCTTATTAAACCCCGGCGGTCTTGTTTGATCTACACTTGGAGAGTTTGGGTGGTGGCGAGGAAGTGTAGTAAAGACACAAGTCATTTACTCCAGTACTTGCTGTCTTATTCTCATGGGTCTGGTGAAGATCCTGCTCGAGGCAGTTTCATCCAACTGCTAGATCTCCCTGCACATTTTACCTTCTGTACCTGTTTGCGTTTAGCAATAAACGTCTGCAAGTGCAGTGTTGGGGGTGACAAAAACAAACACTGCTGTGGTATCTGAGGGGATTTGTGCAGCAATCAATGACAGCCTGTCTGCAGTCACCACCTCAGAACTCAATATGTTTACACGCACACAAGAAACCAGGTTATGGGGACAAATGAGACAATCAAGGTGTTTACATGCACTGCATTAATCTTATTACTGTAAATCCTGTGGTTATTATATGTAGTGGGTCAGTTATTGGATTTCTTTTCTATCCCCTACTGTATTTTTGAACCAAGATTGGCATTATTGTAAGTGAATTTGTGACACAGTATGACACTGAAGCCTGAAGAGAACAGTTCAGTAAGAGGACAGGCTCTATTTTCAGAAAATGATTCTGAGTTTTTCCTTTCCGTGTTGCACATGATTTTTTTAAGAACAAAAACTCAGCTGTTTAGCTGTCAACTTATTGACACTAATTCTTTTCAGTTTAAGTTTTTGTCAGATTTGGATACAATTGTTTTAGACACAAGGATGCACACTGCCCTGAGTAATGAACTTAGCTTCACTAAATAAAGTTTGTGTTAATCCCCAATTATGGAAACCAGGTGTCTTGTTTGCATGAAGTTTATGAAATTGGGTTACTGTAGAAAGCCATCAATAACCAGGCTACTGAAGTGAGTGTAAACACACTGATTGACTCCCCCTGTGAGTGAAGCCTGATTAATCCCAGCGATTAAGTTTAAAGGTGGGAGGGTGCTACACAGTTTAAGGAGGGGGAGAACACAGAAAGAGACAAATCTTGAGCGCCACTGATCCAACATGGTGTCTGGCAGGTGCTGTGAGAGTGTTGTGAAGCAATGGGGTTTAAGCATCTCCTTTGAAGTCAAGTGTATCATGGCTGCCCACTATAGCCTCCTTCACACCTCCCTCCCCTTCTCAGAGCGAAGGAGTGGGGGATTACTCAGGGAGGGGGCTTTAGGGACATTTAAAGCAGCATTTCAAGGGAATCAAGGCTGCTTTACAGGCTCCCTAGGCCCTGTGACCAGACCCTCGTCTCCCTCTTAGCTCCAGTCGCACTAATCAATCTCCTGTGCTCTCTTCACGGTAGAGAAAGAAGGAGAGTGAGAGAGAGATAGTAAAGCAGAGAGTGAGTAAGAGAAAATGAGCAGAGAGCAGAGAGAGACAGAGAGAGAGAGAGAGAGAGAGAGAGAGAGACAGAGACAGAGACAGAGACAGAGACAGAGAGAGAGTAGAAAGAAAAAGGTGAAAAGTCTGGGATTTGGTTTCGGACATGAAGCACTCGCCCAAGGCCCAGCTACTGAATATGCATGTCCCGGGTACAGGAGGAGCCCAGAGCAATCGCAGACTCTCATTCTTCCTGCAGTGAAGTTTACTCCTGACCATCCAAAGGAGAGCTGGGCCCCTGTGTTACTGCTGAGTGTTTGGGGTCTCCACTTAGAAAAACCAAGAGTCTAGTATAAGCGTTGTAACAGGAGGCCCTGCTGGCTGCCGAAATGGCAAAGCTGATTCTCTGATGTCATTGTCGACTGATAAGGGAGTTATCAGGACATGCTGCAATGACTTTTATAGGCTGCTGTATCAAAGGCTAAATGGCAGTAAAAACAACTATTTGGCTTGCCACTGTCAGTTTGGAAAGACTTGAGGGCCAGTGCGGTAACAGCCTGAGGATAGGTGATGAACTAAATTAGTATGTTTGAAAAAAGAAAGCAGTTACAGATTAAATCATCTTTAATATGACAACTCCATGAATCTGCTGTTGAAAGAATGACTGAAATGTTATTAATCAAGAGATTGCCAAGTTTTACTGCATGTGTGTGTGTGACTCTTACATAATTGACAGCGCTGTCTGTCTCTTCGTTTCGGAGCACAGCCAGGACAAAGCAGCGGTACTGCGAACTGGTCAGAGGCTTGTTGTAGAAACCGTTGTACCTCTTCTCATCACCCAGGACAAAGGTTGTCGGCAGTGTAGCCAACTTGGCAGCAATGTATGGCTTGGAAGAATCCAGGTGACGTCTGCGCCTCAGGACAGGTCCTTCACCTGACTTGAGCAGCTGTGGAGAGCGAAGAGGACACAGGTTAAGGTCAAGTTTGGCAACAAAGTCAGAAGAAAATAGGACCCTGTCCTCTGGAGAATCACAAAAGACAAAATGAATTTCATTAGTTAAGAGACTAAATTTAGTGTGGTTAATGACTAAGTTCGCACTTTTTGACTCTGAATGCCCAAACTCATTAACTCATAAAATCTTAACAAAAAAAAAACAAAAACATTTTGCATTCACACTACACTGTGTGTCCAGGTCTGGTTCTTACCATGCCTCCAAATAAGAGATAATGACTCGCCACAGCTAAAATGCCCTTTGCTCGCTGTTATAACTTTGCAAACAATGCAGCCAAGCTACGAAGTGAGCAATTAGCACTTGCTCTAGCACACAATCTCAGCATGACTGCCAGCCTGGTTAATAAATGAGCAGGAGCACACAGCACTGCGGCATTGTGTTTTCAGCAGCATTTTGTTTTCTGTCAGTGATGTCTCATGTGCTGCTCCAGATGTAGCTTTATTAAATCATTATGTCGGAGGGAGGAGACAATGGCCTGCTCAGTGTTTAATGATTCAGGGAGTCCCATCTCTCTCCCTCTCTTGGTCTCTTCTGTTATGTCTACAGGGAGCTTGAACAATAGCGATCCAAACCAGTGAGCCTCGCAGTTTACTTAAAAATTATGCTATTAATATTTAGGCATGTCATTTAGCTTAAATTCCCTCACGGACAAGGGAGACCTTTATTCAATAGAATAATAAAACAGTCATAAATCTTCATCCTTATTTCAATACCTTATGTAAAACATTTGTGTGGAATTGGCAAACCCTGACAATATAGACTATAAAGGAGAACATGGAGGCAGAACAGTAACTTGCAACTAGTTCTATAAAAAAAAGTAAAGTTTACTTGCTTAACATCTACTTCAATAGTGGTAGAAGATGAAGATTATTCTCCGCACAGTCTGACTGTTAGATTCAACAGATGGGCACTGTCTGCTGACCTGGCGTCCAATCAGGACACTCCCCACCAGCCTTGAGTGACTCATTGTTTAAAATCTCTCTGCCCTCCTACCCCCCTCCCTGAGCCCAGGAGGGTAGAACTAATTAGTTGCAACCAGTGACTTCCTACCCAGTTGGAACGAGAGATGCTATCGGTAACCTTTGACCTGGCACATTAGCCAATCAGCCACCGGCTGGCACTCACCTCATCCAGTTCCATCTCGTCTGGATTATTCCACTGCCGAGGCGACTGGGATACCGGCACCACTACAATGTAATACCAGCTGCCAAGAAAAATAAAGCTTGTGTTAAGACAAACCGAGTGAAGCAGATACACGCTGAGATCAAAGTAGACCAAAGACATTAATAACGCAGTCAAAACATTCAGAAAGACATACTTTCACTGTGACGCTTGCTGGGCAGGATTCAATACGTAAATGCTACATATGCAAATCCAACCAAGGTCGAACACCAGCAGACTGCCACTGCATTCTCCAATTAATGGCTAATCACTAAGAACATCTGCCATGCAGACTGAAACAAACACTATCCCAGCGAGATGAGTCTTCAGTTAATAGTGATCCCCATAGGATTCCTTAGGTTAATAGGACCAGCTATGTGACTACTCATGTCTGTTCTTTTACTGCTATCATTATATACCAAAAATAGAAGGATAAGAAAGACATTAGAAAGACATTTTGGAGTTAAGGGTCAAATTAAGGAGTTAGGTAATGACTGGAGGAGCATGTTTATGCATACACAGTGTACAAACATCCGTGTCTGTGTTTTTTCATTCTCTCTCTTCCTGTCTCTCTCATCGTCTCCCCCAGTCTATCTTGTCTCAGCTCAAAGTTTATCCTTAAATGCAGCATTCAGCCACTTGTAAAATCAGCTGCTGCTGACAGTGAAAGCAGCTGCTTCTCTCGCCTTCACTCCAGGCCTCCACTCTGTGATTCAACAGTCAGTCAGGTCTGGGAGAGGGAGAAGACATGTCTAACAAGACTTCTTGCCCCCCTCCCCACACCCCTCAACAACCCATCCAAACCCCCACTCCCACCCCCACACAGAGACAGACACACACAGACACACACACACACCTCTCTGCTCTTCTATCTCCAATCACCTGTGCTCTTTACCTGTCAATCTGTGCTGGCACTTGGCCAACTCTGACAGCCCACTAATCTTTTCACCAATCAAACCTGTACACTCTTCTTGCTCAGATTTGTACAGTTGTGTGTGTGTGTGTGTGTGTGTGTGTCTGTACATCTGTACTCCTAAGAGCACATTTCTGCTTTTAACAATTTGAGTCAAAAGGTAATACAAGCTTGGCCTGGTGTTAAAAGTCTTGATTATCATCAGCTTCTGAGTCAAAAAGTTGAAGCTTTAAGTTTCAAAATCGGTTCAGTATTGATCAGATGAGAACACAAGAACAGTTTGTCATTTGTGCTGTTGTTGCCGTAAGAGAGATTGCAACTAATAACTAGCAAGTGGTTGTCTTAGGGACTAGCACCACAAATAAAGTCCAACATGTATTTGAAGTGTCAGTGATGCTTGTTGGATATTTCTCAGTACATTTGCATAAACATATCTAAAATGAGCGTTGCCTAGCTTAAATGTTGTCGTATTCTTAAGGTGATTTTTGGGAGATGTCACTTCTAGTGCTACAGGGCAATAATATATTATGATTTAGATTCAGAAGTAGCATGAAAGAATTACAACAAGACACTTCACTGTTCCCTAAACGAAGGAAATCTTTGGCTCTGAATCTGATACAAAGTTTTCCATTATGCTAATCAAAAACACTCCTGGCTGGCAAAATATATGATATGTTGGTGTGTCAATGGCCATAATCAGAGTTTGCCTGTCTCAGTACTGACCGGATTTGAGTGGTGGTCTGGACTTTAGGCAGGCTGATGATCATCTTGCCCCCTTGAGCCTGATGTGTACTAGGTTTATTCTGGATCAGATCAGGTGCTGTGCGGATGGACACCTGCTGTTGCAAACCGCCAGCAATGTTGCCCCTGCTTGTCAGCACAAAAGAGTAGTCTGTGTCTGGCTGCAGGTGCGTGATCAGCTTCCTCTTCAGGTTTCCCAGCACTTCCACGCTTTGCTGGTTGTACAAGATCTGTGAGCACAACAGGGAGGTATGGTTTAGGGTAGTATACATACATGGCACGCACAGGATATAACTTGGACAAATGAAGTAGTCCCTGCTTTTATTCACTCAAACACACACACACATATACAAAAGCAATATAGTTCTAAGGGAAGTGGCCATCTTATCTGACACCTCATCTTATGCGCTTTAGGATCACTCTTGTCCATTGGTGCATATCCAATACTTTTTTTAACACTTCAAATTGTCTTTGCTCCATTACCACAGGGTGGGAATTAATATAATATCATTTTGACAGATTATTATACCTCAAAATGGAGCATGGATATGATTTTTCATATTTTTCTCTGCCACTAAGCAGTCACTGCATCACACACTGCTGAAGGTGTGAACAGCTAATAGAGCTGTGCAGATATATGTATGGAGCATTCCTTACGTTGTGCTTATACAACAATGACAGTAATAGTCTTTCGATGAAAGATATTGTTCTTTTTTTAGCATAAATTTTTGTTGGCACTCACCTTAAAAGTTGATTGGGTTTTGTAGTTCTGTGGCAAATCCCAGGTGAGGAGGACCGATGTTTTTGTGACCGCTTTGACGCCAAAGTTTAGGGCGGGAAAATCTAAGGTGAGAAAATACTTTGATTAATATCTCTGTGTGTGTAATTCAATTTTCACAGTACTATAAAGCAAGAGCCCCCTCAGTAAACAGTGTCAACATATTCTGTAATACCTTATGACCAAACACAGCAAGCCATGAGTGGGGGTTTTCATTCAGGCGTGGTTACAGATCATATAAAAATACCCCCGATCTCCCTTTGCCTGCTCCATTTATTACATCATGTTCACAATGACACATACACCACAGGCTGAGATCACTGTGATTAGAAATGTATATGGCAGTGGGAGTGGCAACATGTGTCTTCAAATAGGCATCACGCACAACTGCTTATAAATAAAAAATCTTACGTTTATAAGATTATAAAATGCATGAGGAGGTACATGCTGGATACGCTTTAGATGTGTGTGAAATGGGAGGGAGAATGAGGAGGCATGGTAATGTGGCTGTTGCGTGTAATGAGATTAGTGCTCTATAAATCAATAAACACAATGCTGCACTGTACTGAGTGGTAGATGAGAAAGATGTGACACTGATAAAGACAAAAATAGTTGGTTATAGTATAGTTCAAAACAAAAACAGGTGACACAGTGTTCATTGTATGTGCTCACATATGCTGTGGGAAAGGTTGTGTAGCCTCAAGACGTGACCTTGATTTAATGTTTTCAAATCAAATACCACCTGTTTGTTTGTACATAAATGTCAGCCGTGTGTTTCCTACCATTTGACATGGTCCTGCTCTGAATGCTGGGACTGAGCGGTCCTCCGCCCTTGCTGGTAAACGCCTGCACCCGGATATCGTAGGTGGTGTCAGGATTAAGTCCCTGGATCGTCATGTTTGTGTCAGATGTGCGGTTTGTGCTGTTCTGCTGAATGTTGATGTCCCTGTACACCACCACATAGTGAATGATTTTGCCGTTCCTCTCTGCCAGCAGCGGAGGCTCCCAGGTCAACTGGGTGCTGGACCGAGTCAGCCCTGTAACTTGAAGGTTTAACGGGAAGCCAGAGGGCACATCTTCTGGGGTGCTGATCTCTTTTACGTAGGCCTCGCCAATGCCTGCACGGTTACGAGCACTGAGGCGGAACACATAGGTGGCGCCTTTGTGCAGTCCAGTGACAGTGTAGTGATCGTCCATCCTCCTCAGCTCGCGTGAGGTATAATTGTCTTCATCAGTGCGCTTGTACTGCAGCTGGTAGCCCATCAGCTCGCCCACCATTTCCTTAGGTGGCTGCCACTGGATCAGTGCTGTGTTGTCCATGGTGGTGCTGATCATCATAGAGGGCCTGCCTGGCACTGAAAAGATCAAGTGCAGAGATGAAGATTTAGTTGTGCTGTATTTATTTTAATTATAAAGGATCTACAGGAACATACACATGGCAACTAAAACTAACATGAGCCCAGTCATGCAGACAGTTTTCTAACGTTAATAGTTTATTGAATGAGGAACACAGAGATAATCGCTTTCAAGACTTAAGGATAATAACTCAGTAACAGACTCTGACCTGCTCCAGTTGTGGTGATGACTTTAGCCTTGCTACGAGCTCCATCTCCTTTGGTGGTGTAAGCTGCTACAGTGACAGAGTATGTGGTCTCAGATTGCAGTCCACCAATGATAGCCTCCTGCAAAATTGAAAAGACAGTAGTCAGTAGTTAAAAGGAATTGATGCGTCGATTAAGGCCGCCTCCATGGCAAAAAAAACAAAACAAAACAAAACAAAACAAAAATCCCCTTTCACACAAGCTCCTAGCCCCTGAAAAACACACAGCACCAAAGAAAACCGTAATAAGAATAAACCCTTTCTCCATCCACTTCTTTTCCTTGATCAATTTACCTATAACAGGAAACAAAACATTTTAAGCATTTATAAGATAAAGGATCTTAAGGCACACAAACAAGACCAGGAACTTTTCTTATTCAAGAAAAACTCCTGCGCTGAATCGCAAGAACACGGTGAACCCATTAACCAACAAACCAACCAAATGAAACAGAACATCACCAGTGTGTCAGTGTTCATGTCTGCTGCATGGATAAGCATGAGATTATACCCAGAGGATTTCAAGATCATCACTACACTGCAGGAAGAGTTAAAGCCCACAAAACAGTGTTTTTCTGACTGTGGGACATGTTGTTAAAACTCTTTGAAGTAAATCTTAAAAACTAAATACCAGACATACTACACATTTCAGTTTTTAAATAACAGAGTCTTGGTATTTATCATTCTCTGGATTTCCAAGTTGGTTTGAATGTTCAAATAGTCTTAAAACACAGACACACTAAGGTGGTTTGAACAAATCAGTAACTCAACAATCAGAAACAAACAGAGAGAAAAACAGCAAACAACTGAACACACTGTTATTGGTAACGTGCTGCAGTACTGGCACTCACTTCACCAGACTACATCAGTCTGAATACAAACACACCCACATATGCTGGAATTAAACACTGTGCTTGAACAAAGCACGTATGTAAACAGACATACACACACACAAACACACAAATGAACACACATACTCACCGATGTACAGTCTATAACGTATGTGAACACGCAATGAAGAATGCATGCACATACCGGCACACCACAAATGTATACATGTGCACTCTCACACACACAATAACACACACAGACATGAGCACACACTCAGTAAGGAGGAATTAATGCCTTGAGCACACATAGTGGAGCTGTCTGTTTCTGACTGGGGCCACTCAGAGGACAAACACACTGATGCCTACAAGCCTTCCTGTCGGAAATCCCCACAAACTTCTCACACTCTTTGAATGTTATATGGCTTTGCCCTAATGCTGTTTCTCTAACTAATGAAGTTTTAATTTCCCCACCATAGAAGAACATTTAACTGTCTATATAAGCTAGCTCTGTTTGACAATGCTTTTTACTGCCCCTCTCTTTAAGGGACATTTGGTGCTCCCACACTAGCCTTTAAGAGAGACGGGGAGGAAAATGCTAAATTACTGTATCATAAAACCATTTTAACTTTATGGAGGAAGTCTCATTACTTTAATCATACAAAATGGCTTTAACAGTCTCAGCAGTGGCAGCCGCAAATATCTTTTTTTTTCCCCTATTCTGGCAAGGTCGAACTGGGTCTAGTAACACTTTTGAAACTCAGCAGAAAATAGAAAAAGCAAGGCTTCAAAGTTTCCTTCAGAGCAACTGCTTAGAGCAGCACCAAAGGGCATTACAGAGATTATCAAGTCGACTAGTTATAGAAATGGATTCTTCTCTCCCTACACCACTATCCTTACTGGGGTATGAAATGTCAAAAGAAAAACAGGCAGCATTGTTAAAACTAATATATTCGCTTCAGATAATTTTCTGCTTAAGCACACACAACATTTGATGCTCTCTGTGTGTTTGTTTGTATTAAATATGCCACATTTATCTGATAAATTAAAAATTGCTTCCAAATTCAAGTGTCTGTGAAAGAGCTGTGCATCAACAAGACATGGTAATGTTTCTTTTTTCTGTTGACATCTGTCTGTAGCTAGTCACACTACATTAGTTACCTGGTGCACACGCTGCTATTGCCAAAATATGGCTGCTAAAAAACAATAAAGGCATGTGAGCAGATGTCGTTCTCTGACAGCGTCTAGCTCTGTGTCTGTCAGGTGTTAATCAACATGTTAGGAGGAGAGGGGGAGCAGCCTTGTGGGTGTTGCTAGAGAAATCTGGCCATGTGTGCCATGCAACCAGATTTCTATTTAATTGAATGTTATCAAATAAATAAAATGATTTGCTCACATCTCACTGGCTCATTTATAAAGCAAGAATAAACATCCCATGTTGACATATAAACAGATAAATTAAAAAACCAACAGAATCTGTCAACCTTTAAGAATGGTCACTGGTTTGATTAGCCAGCTGTCTATGTTTTCTGTGGAGACAATTACCAAAAATAGCTTAGACGTTAAAAAATATTTTCTAAGCAATGTCTTTGCCCTCGTTTGAATGCTGAAAATAGCGTTTGTTATTCTGCCAGGTTTCCATTGAATTTCTGACTAAGAACTGAAAGTGACTGCATTTATGCAAGTGCAATATGACGTCTAGGAGGTAATAAGCCGTAACAAAGGGCTCTGTGACAGCCATGGAACAGCGAGCTGCCATCCAGGCAGATGAAGAGAACATGAAAGGCTGGTGGCAATCTTGGAGATGTGTGGAGCTGATAACACACACATAACACACAGCTCCTCCCCTCAGATAGACATGTCATCTTTAACAGTAGGGGAGACAGCAGGTTAGGCGAGCCTGATTAATGTCAGCACCACACTACGATAGTGACACAAAGCCTTTGACTGCACTGTACGCACAGCGATGGGGGGGAAAGCGTGGTATAGTCGCTGCAGTAAGTGACTCAGATCCGGCACTCAGATCCAAGTGAATGCCCAGCTGTTACTTCGAGTTTGTCTTAAGATAAAATTGAAATATTAAACTTGTACATAATCATCACTGGAAAAGAAATCCTTGTGCTCTGTGGTTATAGTAACTCTTAGAGAACACCCACACACATAAACCAGGCAGGAATCATTAGGACACACATCTCTTGCTGTGGTTATGATGAGGTTATGATCTGTCACAATCCATACTGAGTGGATTACAGGCATGGCTTTCACAAACAAACACAAACACAGACACACACACATACACACACACACACACGCACACGCATCATACAAATTAAACTCATGATTGAAACACACAAGCACAACCAGCACCCCTAATTGCAGAGGGGAGAAGGCCTGCCCTGCAAGACAACCCAGCAGCACACATGAGGGTTACTCACATGCTCGGTGGACTCCTCAATATTCCACTGATGGGAGAGAAGACACAGGACACAGGGTGGGGAGAGAAATGAGTCAGACACAACACAACAGGCAGGGAAAAAAAGCGCTTGTCTTTTTTTCGCTCAAAGACAGATGGATGTAGGTGTCAACAGAGTCATGCAGTAAAAAAGAAAAGAAGAAATGAAGACAAGTTGAGTGGCATAAAACAAATTGTGTGACTGAGTTGAGCAGTGGTTGTGAAATTCATTATTGTGTATGATGCACTGCCTCGTTTCTCATTTGCCTATGAATCCAATAAAAGCCTCTCTTTCCTTAATCACAGAACACCACCACTCACGAACATAAAATGTTGAATCTCTGAAGTATTTTTCTATCCCCTTACAGAAATGGAAGGAGGAACTTTTATTCATTATATTTCAATATGTTTTCAAAATGTTCTCCTTGCTCGCTGTGCTTTGCCAAGTGATTCCTGGGGGAAGTGAAAGCCCATTTTGTGCCGCGGGGCTCCGTTGGTGCCGAGCATGAAATCCTATTACCAGTGTTGCTATGCTAGCCCTGTGACATCAAACCCCATCGATGCAGAACACTACTGCTGGCGTTTACCAGCAACTCCTTCCACAGTTGAGCTACTGCAGTGGTGTTCACTGAGGGGTGGCCTGGCTGACGAGGGACAGGATAGATGACTCTGGTGACAATGATGAGGGACAAAGTGGAGAAGGAGAGAGGGTGAAAGGTTTGTTGAGGGGCAAAGTAAGAATGGTTGGTGAGAATAATGATGATGGAAAACATTTTTAATTGATCATTAGGCTGCATAAGTACTTTGTCAGTGGACTGAGCACAACTAGGGAGAAAAGATGGAGAGGACATGAGGGAGTGAAACAAATTATAGGACCAGAAACTGTACTTAACCATCAATTTAGAAACAGGGTTGATTAATTCAAATTACAAAACAAAACATTTTTAATTGACAGCCAGTGGTAGCTCTACACGTTCTAGTTTTGTTTTGTTAAGATATCGCTTACTTTTCTGTCTGTCTGATGTTTTATTGGTTTTGCTCACAGCATTTAAAAAAAAAAATTAGAAACACACAACTTCATATCATAACATGTGACTTATTTATAATTACTGTCATTAAGTTTATTAAGGTGTTTTTTTTTAAATGAGAGCATCACTAATTCAACAATGTTTTTCACTATATATTATATGATTAAAAACCTTAATCAGAAGTAATTAGTTTTTTGTTTGTTTTTTATTACACAACAAAAAAATCCTAGGGGCACTTCACTAACAAATGACTATTAATCTATCTAATTTCCTTTTCTGTATAAACAAACTTGGCATTACAGTACAATTAGAACAAACCTATTCTGTATAATGCTGTACAAACTGAAACTACTGCCATTTAATTTAATTAGCTTTAAAAAAAAAAAAACACATATTTTTCTTAAAACATTCAGACTTAATAGCATCTCATGACTTTTAAAAGAAAAGCTAGAGCCTAACATTGTTGGATACCACTAGGTGACAGAGAGAAAATATGCTTTTTTGTAATTATTAATGAACCTGAACCTTCACATGAACATGAAATCTGTAAAACAGACACATGCCCTTTAAGACAAACATTATTCCAGGTATCCCTGCGTTCCTAGTCATCCATCTTTCCTTTCTTGCCTTCTTCTCGAGGCTTTAACAAAAATAGAGAATGAGCCTCTCACACTGTTGAGCCATTGTGCACACGAGAGATGGTGTTCATCATCCTCCATTGACTGCTGGCATATGAAAAGACAGAGGACCCATCTTCACTGCCCCTCTCCCTGCGGATGGGTCTTTATTACCCAGCGGCTAACTGAAGCATGAGCTTGGCCTATGTATGGTCCCAGTTGTGACTGGTCGAGACACGTGGTAACATCAAAAACTGCTGCCTCACGCTCCCCTGATGTAGCGGGGCACTAAAGAGTACCATTTAAGAACAGCTGCTACTTAACTCCATGAATAACAGTTTGCGACGTGCCTAATTGCTTAATTTGTTTACCGTCAACTCCACTCAGTATTTCAACAGAGCAGTGAACACATTAACGTTTGCAAGAGTTCCTATCTCATCTTGGGCTTAATCCCTTTCTATCGCAACTTCTTTTGCTTTCTGCCTAAATCCGTGGGAGAATTATAAATTATCCCCCATTTATATTTCGATTGCCAACGCAAGCTGAAAACACATCATTGCTGATAAGCGTCGTTTGTGGAAACGGAGCGGTATAATTTGCAGGCGGGTGAATGCAAATGTGATGACATGGGCTGAGATGTGTGGCTATAAAAATGGGAACGAGGGGGGAACGAGTGATGTGGAAGAGAAGGAGCTGTCACGATTGATGGAGTGAAGTGGGCTGAGGTGCTTCTTTTCTCTATTTTTCGATTCCCATTCAACTCCAATCTGAGGCAGTGAAGGCCGCAGAGGCAGTGAAGCATTGCCTCACTTGCTTGCACACACACACAATGTGCATACTGAACACAAAAATGCATGAGTGGTCAAACAAAATGAACCTTGAAAAGTAATGCTGAATAAAGGCAAACTTGTGCAAATGTGTGCAGAGAATATATAGAAGCACAGACAGTAGCTAATGACTTCAAACTCAATCGTGCCATTTTCTACCATATGTATTTATGTATAGATGAGTATATGAAAACATCAGCCTGGAGGTTGATGTGCAGAGTGATGGAACAGGCTATGCGGTGTGGAGCTGCCCACTCAGGTTCAGGCCACTTTCCTGACAGAAATATGGCTGGAAAGGGGTCCATGATATCACACTGTTAGCATGGCCTCTGGTTTAAATTTAGCTGGGAAATGAGGGCGCTGTGTGGGCTTCTGCTTGAAAAGAAAAGAGGCGCTTAAACCGCCCACGCACAGGCAAGCTTTCCTAGATGTCTTCCTGGTGTTTCAGCTAACCCTGAGAGAGGGCAAAGAGGAGAAAAGGAGCCAAAAACAGAGAGACAAAGACAAGGGGAGAGTTGATAGCGATTTAGACAGAATCTGTAATCATCTTAGATTTGTGAATGCAGTCTAAGGTGAGGTTGTGGTGTGTTGTAAGAGCTGAAAAATCTTGATTTTTCTTATCCTCTTGGCAGGCTTTCTGTGCATCAATTGCAGGTGAAAGGGTGGATATGGAACTGATTTCACAACACATTAGGCAAATTCTTGAGAGAAACATGATGGGATGTGCCAAGATAGAAAATTGTTTTTTTTCTTTTATTCATCATCAATTACAGGTGTATGTTTGACGGATTTTGCATGAGTCTAATGTGAGTCATGAACTCTTCTCAGCCAGCTGGAATGCCTACTACAAGGTTGGTTTTAACATTGAGCGTGTTTGCACATGTTATCTACGTTGTATTTTCCACTTGTTGTTGGGGTACGTGACTGGAAAATGTGTGAAAAAAGTAGGGATTGTTCTAAAACCAGTCAGGCAAACATGGATGTGGGAGTGACAGACTGTGTGGTCTTTAATGATGCCTGGGCAGGTCCGTGCAGGTTGGCCACTCAGTGGTGTCTCATAGAAAACAATATGTTGAGATGACTGCATCACTGGTAACAAACCCACACGCAAGCCTCTGGCAATTACTCAACCGGCTTTTCGGGCAGGAAGGGTGCAAAAGGAGGTCACGAAAGAAAGGGAAGGGAGTTGAGGGAAGGAGAAAAGGAAACACATGGAAGGAGGGAGGAGAAATTTCAGGTTTCTGCCAGGGAGGTGTTTCAGAGGTGCTCTGGACACCAAACTGGAACATGAGAGCTATCCTGAGCGCCAAATTGCAGTGTCTCTTTGTGTTTATTGTGTGAACCTGGCACAAATGAGACATGGCGGGGAGTATTGTTTGCACAACAAGACGGGTCATGTTCAGTTCAGTTTTCATAACACAAAACAAAGTCACGCCGAACATGTCGACATGAAGAAAACACTCCCAAGAAGACAAGCAGCCACCATGTTTTCCTCTTCCTCTAGACCAAATGATGCTGACCCGCTGTCAAGCACTCTGGTGCACAGTCAGATAACAATGAAGTGTCAGCCACAGCTGCTAGAAACTACTGCTGTAAAACAAAGGTGCTGGACTGTATTTCAGAATTGAAGGCAGACTCTTTTGCCCAGTTGAAGAAACACAAGCCATTTATACTGTGTCAGCCAGTCGTTCAGGGCTGTCAGGCCAAAATTAAAGGTTAATTTTATGCTTAGAAACTCCTTCCAAAGTCTTGTGTGCGATGAGCCCCTTAGGAGGCTTGACAAGCTCAAAAAAAATATTTATTATGTTTTTATCACTGACTGCCCGTTACACAACTGGGATCCAGCTCCGACTTATCATCACTTGGGATGCACCACATTTGACACATCATATCAAGGTGCCTTTGACAGCGCTTCCTCTTCTGTAATGATAAGACTTGAGACAGTGGGGTGTTTGCCAAAGCAAATGAGGGTTAATAGCTCCACTCAAGGACACAGCAGTGGGCACTGCCTGGGAACTGAACCAGCAACCTGCTGATCTCCCTAAATGCAGCTGCTAAGCATTTATCAGCAAACACTGCTCAGAGACAAGGCTGCTCAGATTTTTTATTTTTTTATTTTTGTGGTGTTCCTGCGGCCAGGAAACGCTTACTTGTTCAAATTAGATGTTTTTGTTGGAGGCCATCGGGGGTGCGAGCGAATGCGTGTTCACGCAAATGTTACTCCTGGCAAACAATCAGAAGGAGGCTCTTAAGCTGGTCTCTCCGTTCCCGAAGAGCGGGAAAAATTGAGAGTGGGGTTTTTTGGTTTTAAGATATTCATGAATCTCTGAATCCCTCTTAAGGATTACAATCTTTCATCCATCTCACGGTGTCGCAAAGCTTAGGGCGATTCGGAGCAGCCTGCATTAATGTGTAAAGGGTGGCGTTGAGAAAATAACTCTAATTTATAAACATGGTAACAAGGCAGTGCATATGTATTACTGCTAAAACCGCAAAGGGAGGTGCACTGATTCCACTAAGCCCCATCCTGATGTAACACATATAAAATATTTAATAGCTATTACTGTAGAATTAGAATGGATCTTGTTACGACAGCTAATCCAATGCTATGGGAGAAGGGTACCAATTTAGAGTCCAATGTCACATGTGAAGAAAGATGAAAAAAAGAGGAAGGCTGGGAGTGGGGGCTGCAGTTGAGAGAAAGAAATTTTCATGTGTGTCACCCGGTATGGGGGGAAATGAAGTGTGAACTCAGAGAATGCAAGGGAATAAGGGAGCAGTGGAGAGTGAAAATAGTGGGAAATGATCATAAGACAGCCACAGACAGTGATAGTTAGGCAGAGAAAGACTGGACAAAAGTAAGACATCATCCAGTACCTGTGCCTCTGGCAACGCCACATCCATGATGTTAGGCTGGCCCCGAGGTTCACCGTTTTCCAGCCGGGAGAAGATGACTTGGTATCCTCGGATTTGACCGTGTTGCTTCCCCTGCAGAGGTGGCTTCCAGGTGACCCGAATCGCTGTGGAGTTTATGGCCTCAACCTCGAGCTTCCTGGGGGGTGCTCCTGGCACTGGAGACCAAAAGAATGGGAGGGAGAGAGAGAGAGAGAGAGGAAAGGCAGAATACAAGGGAGAGACAGACAGTGAGAGAGAGAGATTGAGGGAGGGAGGGAAGAAAGAGGAAAAATATGCTGAGCTAGAGTTTTTCCTCACTTCACGGTGTTGTGATGAGGAGCCAAAAACAATCAAAATAATGACTCCTGCCTTTTTTATAGACCTGGGTGCATTGGAGAAGGAAATGATACTAGGGACTGGCCATGAATCAAAATCATGTCTACTTAATTCAGACTGTTTGTGATGACTTTGTCCCCAAAACACCCTAAGCAGGACAGTATGTGGTCTAGCATTGTCTGTAATGCCCTTAATTCTGGTATGAAATTAGCTATGTTGCAGCAAACTTCAAACACATTAATTATAGACAACTCTCTCTGAGAAGCAGACGCTCTCTATCACACTACAAACAACATGAGGAAGTAGTGAGGAAAAACAGGGAAGAACGACAGAACGGAGAGCTGCTCTACTTCTATTCCTCAGACCAGAGGGAAAACACTACGAAGGCATTTACAACAGTGAAAGCAGAGCAAAGTAGTACAGAGCTAAGACCCGAGGTTGATGAGACTGAAACCTGCCAGAGATGCAAAGTGTTAACGGACAAGAAGGTGACTTCTCATTACCACTACTTCATGATTAACTGATGATTTGTTAACAGGACACAGGGAAATGCGCAGCAGAGTGGAAAAAATTAGTGAAAAGCAGCCCCAAGCAACAGAGAGGCACAGAGTCAGAGAATACTCTGCTTCAGGGGAGGTATCAACCTACCATCCTCTTTGGTTCTCATCCTCACTGGGGCACTCTCAGGGCCCGGGCCTACGTCAGTGTGTGCCCTCACCCACACCTGATATTCAGTCCACTTCTCCAGGCCCTCCAGCACATAGCTGGTGGCATCTGCGCCGATGCCCGTCACTTCATGCCTCTCCGTGTCCTCTCCAGCCAGAGCCTGGTAGCTGACTGTGTAGCGCACAATGGCGCCATGGCGGCTAGCGGCGGGCGGTGCCACCCAACTCACCTTGAGGCTGGTGGAGGTCAGGCTGACCAGATGTACCTCTTGAGGAGGAGCTGATGGGGCTGTGAGAGGGGAGGGGAGCAAAACCACACGAAGGAGGGGCACGGATCAAGCAAACAGAAAACAAACTAAAACACAAGCAAACATAAGGCAAAAACTGTGGAAGGTTTGTGTACAGCAGCCAGTCATAAAAATTAAAATGTCAGTGTAATGTTTATGAGTTTGCCACTTTAAGTGTGCATACAAATTCAGACATACAGAATGAAGACTGAAACTGAAAGATTTTCCTGTTTTTCTGACACATTTCCATACTAAGCAAATTTTTATGTTTGTATTTCAATTACATTTTCAATGTAAGCAAAAAAGTATTATCCTTATAAGTAAACAAAGATTGGTTTAACATGTAGATGGGTGCACTATTGATTCTGTCTCATGTGGATGACATCAAGGTCCTTGTGGACCTTGATGTGATCAACCAATCAATTCAGTTTCAGATATGTCCTCTACCTTACAATGAATGTCTGAGCTGGTAAGATTCACAAATTATTTGTACGTATACTGTAGGTGACACATTTAGTACTAAGTGATTACAAGTTTGAATATGACATTTCATTTTTATGCTGAGTACAAAAAGCTTCCATACAAAACAGGATGTTGCCTCTGGACTGAGAAGAGAATAGCTGCAAATAACATTCCCAGGCTACTGCTGAAGCTGTGTTTGGCACTACATTTATACGACAGGGGGTGAAACTACATGGTGAGGAAAACGAAATATAAAATGTGCCAAAATTTTACAAGGCGATGTTTTCATAAAGGCGTAATTTGTCCCTAATTGCCCTCTCTGCTGCTGCTAGCAGTATGTAGAAGGAGGAATAAACTGGCCATAGATATGCCAACGTGTGAACAAGTACTTGACTGTGCTAACTGGTGTTCACACATTGATGCAGAAGCTCTGGGCTTCATAATAGCAGTTGTCAGTCCCTGGTCAGAGCTATAGCTGAGGCTCAGTTACATGCATAAAGCTGTAATTTGATGATCAATAACAGTTAGAAGGATTCCGGCCATTATAAACATCTGGTTTGTAGAAACTGCCTTATTATAGAAACTGCCAACATTATTATTATGAATATTTGTGTTGTCATCGAATCTCTGCGTGCTCCAGATTTACTAACAACGTGATGATTTGTCATAAAGCCTTTAATTTGAAAGATTACAAATTGAACTGTCAATGTTAAAACCATATGGCTTTGTTCTTAAAACTACTGTCTCTACATGTTATCAAAGTTTTATTTAATATCTCTACATAATATTGACAGGCCAGTTACAGTCTGTCTGCCTCACCCCATTACATTTTATAATCATAAACATCTCTGGCATGTCCCAGTATGTGTAGAAACACATAAAGTATTTACACTATAACATGTCGACATAAAGCTGGTAATCTCTAGCTGTATTGGCAGTGTGGAATAATAAAATTACTGCAATAAATAGATTATATTATTTACAACAGCTGCAGCATAAAATATACGTCAAATCTCAAGTCCAGAGGTATAAAACAGAAAACCAATGAAAAATTTTCAAATGGAGAAAAATAACAAGACTAAAAACAAACTCAACAGTATTCATGAACAGAATGTATCTATCTCAATCACGACCTTATTCAAATATACAAAAAGGGCTCTTCAAAAAGGAATAAAATGAGAAACCAAGGAAAACATCAAGGCAAGGTGTTCTCACAAAGCATGCCCATGAAATATATTTTTTAATAAGCAGAGCAATGAACAGTGAGCTCAAACGTGAATCCAATAAACTAATGCCAGAACATGAAACTCCATCTTTTCAAAACATTAGGGCTGAACAAAAGAAAAGTGAGTCTCATCAGGTGGTCCCTGATCCTCAGGAGAGTGGACAGAAAACTACAAAAACCTGACAACACCACATGTTTTTCAAAAAAGGTGACGGACTGAATCAAACCAATGCTGATGATTTGCAGACTAGATTGTGAAACTGAGGTGCTGATGAAAAATCTGCTAGATCAAAGTCAAATTGGATGAAGGGACGACAAGACCACAGGAAATACATATGCCTGTGAGGCAAGAATGAGGGAGACAAACCGTGAGCTCAAAACAGAGATAAAGTTTTCACAGAGGAAGATAAAGTGCCTCTATCTGCCTTTCCCTCTTCCTAATGTAAAACACTTAAAGCATGAAAACACACGCAAATTGAAGAGTTTGAGTTATAGATGATTTTGTGTTTCTCAACCAATCATAATTCAAATATAAATGTCTGTTTTATTGTTATATCAAACATCAACAGTTGTGTAATGTTTATTCACATATTACTGTAACAAAAAGCATCTGCCAAACAATTTGGAAAGACACATTTCTACTATGTGTTCTGACTTTTAGATAATCTTTTGTTAACATTTCAATTTATTTAACAATTTAGTTAACAATTTCAATTTTTGTTACTTTTGCTGTCAAGTTCTTATCTGACTGGTAGAATTGGAGCGTTTGACCATTTAAGAAATAAAAAAACAAACGGATGTGAATACAGCTCAGTCATGTTCATTGCTCTGGACCAAAAAAAAAAAAAAGACTAAATATTGAATTGCAACACTAAAAAAATGCCACTCGTTCCCACCATCTGTCTGCCTCAGAACCTTCCTGAGGCTGCTGCTCCTTTCAGGCACTCCATCCTACGTTGCATGAAATCCAAATTCTGTGTCCTTGTGTCTACTGCTGACGGGAGGCACAAGGACACAGACCCCTCACTGCTCTTGATCTCGGCTGACAGTTGTATAACTCTGGGGTGTCAGGGGTGTTTGCTCTTCTGTGATTCTGTCTGTCCCAATGAAATATACATAGTGTCTGTCTAGCCTTTTCAATTCTAATGATGCAGTGAAGGTGATAATGTTACTGACTGGATAAATTTTAATGTGGTGTATAACTGACCATTTGATGTTATTCTGAAATTTGACATGTTTGAATAGTTATCTATTCACAACATAATGTTGCAATTTAGTTTCAATATTTTAAAAGCACTTTTAAAGTCTAATGGCTTGGAGTTTTAAGTGTGAACTGTGAGGTAATGCTTTCTACACCCACAACCACTCAGTAGAGTTGAATTGAATAGAACAACACGAAACCATATATTATTAAAAAGCATAATCATTCCTTTTAATTGGACCGTTTCTTTTTTTTAAAAAAATTTGGTTCAGTGTTTGTAACAAATATATTGCTTGTACAACCCCTAGGTGAGGTGGTATAAGCCTGGTGCCACCGCAGCAAGATCAGCAGTCAGCTGGCAGAGTGACATTTTGAGTGCTGGCACTGTAAAAGCACATAATAATATGAGGCAAAATAACACAGCACATCTCACGAATGTGGGAACAAGACACATTAAACGTACCTTTGACACTGAACACAGGGCCTGCCCTCAGATAGATGGACAGGGGGGGTTAGGGTCGGTGACAGAGAGGAGGCGGTGGAAGCGTGAGGCTGGCAGGTATGGCTGCACTGTCAGCACTTTATGTGGTGTTGAAACTGACTTGACATTCATGTTGCCTACACTCTCTGAATAAGCCTCTATGAAAGTCAACTTTGTCCTGTTCTGAAAATAATGACCTAAACCTGTGTCAGCTGGCTGTGGTTAACTATTAACCAGCGGAGTCACTGGTTAGTGGACAACAAGGAGATAAGACAGGTGAGAGGAGCAAAACAAAAGAAAAAAAAATGACTTACTGGACTGGGCAGTACGGGCCTCAATAGGCTGAGTGTAAACACCTAAACCCATCTCAGAACGGGCTGCCAGAGCGAAACGGTACAAGGTATCAGGCTTTAAACCTTCCACAGCATAGGAGCCAGCAGGGTCGAAGGTCACATGTAGCTGGAAGGAGCAGAATTAGTCAGAAACATAACACTGAATAACTGTCCTATATACAAGCAAATAAGCATCTTGTCTGAAAAACAATTTGTCCTCCAGTTTACAGTTTGTCCAGCAGAGTTGAATAAGGGGCAACAACAACCAAGAGACCCAACAGAACAACTGTGCTGTCTGTTAATACAGTAAATCTTATCAGCTGGGGAGCTGACTGCAGTGCTATAATGGCATTGCTTCAGCCAAGGGTTCCAATTTACAGAAATTGCATTACACAGAGCAAGATTCATTCATCTGCGGTGGCACGGTAGACAGGTTGGTAGGTAGCTAATCATAAAACAGTTATAGGTTCTCAAGTTTACCTTGTTGTCTGTGCCGGCTTCCCAGTATTGCAGCTCATACTTTGTGATGGGACCCTGAACAGGCCACAGCCATGTTAGCATGATGCGGGTGTCCAGTTCAGCTTCTGCCTCAAAGGTGGTTGGCTGCGCAGGGACTGGGTACAGAATTGAAGAAGAACAAAAAGTGACTTAAGGTACAATACATAAAGTTGATGTCATACTAGATCTTTGGTTAGTTATACTTGCCTAAACTATGCCTTGTAAGCATATTTGGATGTATGGGCAAAATGTACAAATTCTGTATCTATATATTAGCACACACACAAAGTGTTGGTTGCTCACCTCCCTGCTGAGTTTTCACTTGCAGGATCTCAGAAGGGGGCCCGTCACCTACAGAGGTGAAGCCCAGCACCCTGAGGCTGTATGTGATATCAGGAGTCAGGCCTGAGATGGTAGTTAGACTGCTGTCATCTGTGTTGTGTTTCTGCCAGGCACTGAGTGGAGCCGTCAGGTCTGAGCTGTAGTAGACCCGGTAGCCCCTGATTTGTCCGTTGGGTTCCTCGGGTGGTTCCCACTGGACCAGCATTGTGCTGGCGCTCAGCATGCGTGCTTGGACGTGTAGAGGTGGTGAGGAGGGAGCCTGTTCACCGGTGCGTGTCTCTACGGGGTCACTGGGTGGCCCGCGGCCAATGTTGTTGACAGCCATAACACGAAACTCATACTCAGAGTAAGGGCTAAGTCCACCAATGCTGTAACGAGTGGTTGCCACACCTTCCACTTCCTGGAAGCCGTTGTCTGAAGTCTTGGCTTTATATTGGATCATGTAATAGGACACAGGTTCTGGGTTCCCAGAATCCCAGGTAAGAGTTACACTGGTAGCGGTGGTCTCTGTCACAATGAGTGAGGTTGGGGGCTTTGGCAGGGCTGAGAAGTGAGAAACAGGGTATTAGCTTTAATATCAGGGATGAACTTAAAGGACTTGTGGGTAATTTGAGAAAAATTGGACGTCTGACACCTTTGATACCATAATTCTGAAAATGTAGACACAATACAGCCAAACTCCACTCTGGTGGAGAAATAACATGAGTCAGTAATTCTCCATTCTGTATATCAGAGCACTGAAATGATTGTTTCATAAGCTAATCCTTATAGTCCTGTCAGCAGCCATTATCCCCAAATGAATGGAAAAGCTAGACTGAAATCCCAATTTTGTGTTTTATAACTGGCCCAGCCATTACTGACAATATGAGAAAATTGCAAGAGTGGTTCCCGTTGTGACTGAACGCCAAGTCCAAACAAAACAGAGGGTCTTCATTACGGCTTCCTTTAAGAAGGGGGTCTGTATCGCTGTGGTCGTTCTGAGTGACTGTGACATTCTGTGTATCGATCAGTTGAGTGGAAAGTGGGATCAATACATGACAACTGATAAGAGAGGTTGCAACTGGCAGACAACACAGTCACATAGTCACATACACACAGGTGGCTAGAACCACAGTCACATAGACACTTCGATATTGAAAAAAATCAACAGGAATGCAGACAGATGTACATATAAACCCTGACATCAATGTTCATTGACAGAAGCTGCAGCTTTTAATTTCTACCTCTCAGTATCAACAAACAGTGAAGGCCAAAGCATTGAGGCGGCAATATGTCACTTCATTATGTAGACAGTTCACACTATTAAACCAATATCTTCATAGATAAGATTATGAAATAATTCTGAACTGGTGTAAAGAGCGTCTCACCTTTGACAGTGACCTGAGCTGTGGCTTCGATCATGCCCAGGGAGGACATGGCCACGCAGGTGTAGTTGCCTGACTCACGGATGTTGGTGACCTCCAGCACGTTGCGTCCCAGTGGCATCTCTTCCTCCTTGGTTAGGTCCAACTGGCCCATCGTCCATTTGACGTAGGGCATCGGAGAGCCCACTGCCACGCATGTGAGGTTGATGCTGCCGCCTGGCATCACCTCTTGGTTGGTAGGTGGAATGGAGAATCTGGGAGGGACTCTTCGCACTGAGGTAAGGAGGAGAAGGAGGAGAAAGGAATAAATAAGTAGGATGCTTGAGGCGAATATGATGCTTTTTGTGATTTTATGACTGGTCCTGCCCCATATAACACCACAACACTAAAAACGAACTAAGAAAAGCTGACAGAATAGAGGGCTGATTGCTTTTGTCCAAACGTGCAGGCGAGCACAATGGGAATAATAGGACTGTCACAAAATGGCTCTGAAACTCAAGAAAACTTTGAGGGGGTGTTTTATCTGCTTGCCTACAAAAGGGAATATAATCAAAAAATAGCCCAGTTTTGCTGGAGACTATGTCTGGCCCTCTTTTGTCAGAGTGTCAAATGGTGGCGAGAGTTGCATCATTGAGGGACCCTGTGGAGATGGCATTGTTTGATTTCTGCTCGTGCTCCCTCTCTCTGGCTCCTTCAGCTCAGCCTGCCTTTCTCACTCTCTTTTCCCCCTCTCTTTGTGCAGTTCTGATATGCAGATAGGCTGACATTAAAAAGGGGTTCCCATGGAGACAAGAAGGGCCCGTTGACGTCGCCAGGGACAAGGCAAACACCAATGCAGAGGCTCCATGCAATACTGAAAGGCTGGCCCAGAATAAACAGGCAGCCAGCATTTACATATGACTTGTTTTCTATCTAAATAAAGATACAAGGAAAGTGCTTGCCATACTTACACACTTTAGATCTTTTTCCAGTAACTTTTGGTGACAACAACAAACTTATCTGCTTGATGTGGTAAAGAAAACCTTTCTTGACACTGCTATGTGAACATCCATCAGTGTCATATCTGATCAAATTTATGACATGCTGAACATTAACATAGTATGCACCAAATGTAAGAAGGAGCAGCACTGACTCCTTTAACCTTGATTGTGCAGAAAGTGAAACTGAACATTAAACTCCCAAGTGAGGAACCATTATTGCTATCCCACTACAGCTGGTGGTATGTATTCAAAACGTTATGGCATGAAACTATCCCTGCAGAATTTATCCTGCTTGTTTCCCCTAATGCACTACAACATCTCTGTGTCTCTCTGGAAAAAAAACCCTTGACTGTAATTGCTCTTTTGCACCGGGCTCCATGAAAATGGATTTTCAAATGTGAGCCTCCCTCCACCTTCCCTTTCCCCCCAACCCTTCACCCCTCCCTCCCCGATCTAATTTGAACCGGAACGTCATTACAGCCATGCTTGTTATTCCCCTCATTATGTGGTGAAATGGAAAAACACAAAAGCACCTTTTGAGATTCCAGTCAGGAAAAGACTGGTCCTCAGGACTGCACGATAATAAAGGAAACCTGGTTCACACTTATTTGAATTTTCCCCAAAAAATTGGGAAGCTGAATATAGACCTGCTGTTGGATTTTAATCTACGCAGTCATATGACTGAATATCACAGTCATATGGATTTAATTCATGTGTCTAAATATCATAGAAATACATCCCATAATACCCCAGGTCTTTTTCCAAAAGGAACAAAATCTACGGTTTTCTGGGAACAGTATAGAGGTCAGCAATGATTAACATTTAACTAATTATATTGTTAATTTTTGATTGAACAAGGTGGCACAACTTTATATGAAGTTACTACACTGTGATGAGGGTTTCATGCAGGAAAAAAACTGACATTAATGGTCTACATGGAGTAACACATTATCAACCATGAGATCTGCTTTCTGAAGTTCACGGGTATGTGGCTGATCATTACATGCAAGAACTGGACAGGCCGACTAATGTTACCAGCCTGGGAACAGGACGGGAATGACATTCTCAGGCAAAGCATGCACAGGAGCTGAGGACAGATATGTGATGGGATCATAAGCCTGAGTACGCTGAGGGAAGAAGATAAAGAAGGAACTTGGTGCAACTCTGTCATATAAATGAGTGAACATCTGATTCCCAGTGTGTGATTAATGCACAACAGATGAGTTTGTAAAAAAAAGTGCTACTATCCCACTTATGTTGGGAGCCAAATGTGTTGTCTCACTCAACTGCAACATCTCAAAGTGCAGTAATTTTTCACGACACATTCTTATGAAAAAGTGAAACCTGAGAGAAGCCGGCCTAATGCAGGACCATTAGGCTCAAATTATCTGTTATTCTTTCATGATTCCATAGACTAAACAGTACTAAGAGCAGTCAGTCAATGGGGCCCGTGTATATTGAACACTTAATGTTGTGAATAATTCATGGCGTGCGGTTAAGTTTGGAGAGGTGCTGTGGAACAAAATGACTAGAGGGCAGGTAATTGTTATCGATTCCCCCGAAGCCTCTCTCCTGTTGAGAGCGGCTTGGAGAGACGGGCTCCAGGACTCTATCAAAACCACAAAATAAGCCCTGTCTCCACTCTGCCTGCCTGCTTGCTGGATACCTATAAATTTAACTGCCTTGACAAAGTGCCCAAGGATAGCAGAACCTGTTCAGTGAATCAATATCTGTGCAAACTGGCACGGAGTCAGTAGGCTCCAAGGATTCCTGGCAGCACTGGGCTACCATGATGGCTGATCATCCCCCTGTCAGCACATTGCCAGCTCATTCTTAAATATTCTATAGGTCAGCTCTTTACGTGGCAGCCTTTTCCAGACTGTCCAAGTGAAGAAATAATTTCCAAAACATGACCCCATGTGGAGATGTCAGTATCATTATTCAACAGCTCTAACGCACAGACTCTGCCTGTCAACTTTTTTTCTCCTGAAGAACCTCTTGCTACAACATCATGGAGATGAGAGGGATGTGAGGCATCACGTCCTTCAGTCTCAGGATGGAGGATGACTGTGGCAATAAAACATAAGACATAATTCCCTGAGAGCAGTTTCGTCAGTCCTGATACCCGTGTCCCTCAGTGGGAGAGCAGGGGCGTCGCTGCCTAAATACCTGACAAATCCGGTTTCTACCTGAATGCCGGAGTAATCCGCAACACACCTCTGATGGGCTTGCAGAGGAGGACAGAAAGCCTGAGGGTGACAGGAGCTATAGTTTTTGGTGGATGTGGCTGATACACTGTGGGTGCGGTTGGGAGAAATACACAGCAACATAACAGCAGAGATCTAATAAGGATTGGAGCAGGCTGCACGGGGACTCCTTGCATGTTTTGGCAAGGCTACTCGAAACACAGTTTGGAGGAGTGGCGCTGTAAAACATGCAAGAACTATTCAGGGATTCATGCAGACAAGTAGACAAAACAACACATGTTCACTACAGAGGATTAGGGAGAGATATTAATAATATATGTATTTTTTTAAAGGCGGGGATATCAGTGTCTTCATCAGAGGAGCAGGGAGGGGTGGTTGAGCTCACCTAAAATCTGCATCAAATTGAAGGGAAGGGATTGAAAGTGAAAATGACCAACCTTCACGCTGATCTGTTTGTGGATGAAGTGAGTTTGATGGAGGTGAGCGATGGAATGAAAGATACAAAGTGGAGAGGAAGACAACACGGTGAAACAGAACAGTGTTGGCATAGACACAGTGAAAGTTAGTGACATGGTAAAGATGAGCAAAGTAATGCATACATACAGTACCAGACAGGGAATCTCACTATTATTTTTTTAGATTTTTCATTTGAATATTTATAATTTTGTCTAAAATCCAAGTTCCAGATTTAAGACTAAAAAAAAGAGATACCTTTTTTTTTTTCTTTAAAATAACATTTTCACCCCTTTAACAAGAAGAGACAGGTATGAAAATGCATCCATCCATTTTCTACCCCTTTACCCTGTACTCGGGGTCAGGGGAAATCCCAGCTGCTTATGACCAAAGGCAGGGTACACTGTGGACGGTCGCCAGCTGATCACAGGGCCACATATAGGCACATATGGGCAATTTAGTATGCCTATCCCCAATGCTGCATGTTTCTGGCGGTGTGAGGAAACCAGAGCTCCTGGAGGAAACCCACGCAGACACAGGGAGAACATGTAAACTCCACACAGAAAGACCCTGGTGCCCAACCCGGGACTCAAACCCAGGACCTGGAACCTTCTTGCTGTGAGGCAACAGCACTAACCCCTGTTCTGCCACACTGCCCCGGTATGAAGATATTTTTGGTAAAAGAAAAGCCCAGCTGCAGCACTTTATCCTCTGTGACATATTGACATGTCACATGGATATATGAGGGAGTGCCAGCAGACAGAAGCTGACATCCCTCCTCCGTTGTGGGATAAGCACTTGACAAATGAGCGCTCATGCACAATCACAGGACGCTTGTGATTCTGCCCACGCTGATGAAGTCCTTCTTTAGAGGAGGGTCACTGAAAGCGACCCATGGCAAACAAGGTGTGCACGCACCTGCACACCTACAAACATGCACACACTCTTAATGGATGCGAAGTGGAAGGACATAAATAGATACACAGACAGGAAGGGAAAACAATCCATGAGCAAAACTAACCACCTCCCCACCTTCTTTCTCACCCTCCCCTCCCACACAGAAATATGAGGACATCACTCTCAGGTGGCTCTAAAATGTCGAGACAAAGGTGTTGACGGTGGTGCTGGCAGTATATTTGTGTACCTGCAAACAAGAATTGGATTAGGTCGGGATGACGAGCTGAAGAAAACAGAAATACATTCGCAGACACCAAACACCAACCCATAGCAAGCACATTTACTGCAAGTCTGACAGGGGCGGATGTGTGTCTGCATGGGCGGGTGTTAGGGGGTGTTGACAGAGAATAATGTCACAGTTGTTTCCCCCATGGTAGTGTTTTCATATGTGACTTTCAAGTTGTGGTAACTACATTGACATGTCAAAGCTGCATGTTATTGTTCTTCCCAGGAAGGGTGAAATTTTTAGACTTATATTTCTATTTGATCATTTTAGACATTATATTCACCGAAGTGATTCTTATTCTTGAGAATGGAATATTTTAACACAGTTAATCTCAGTAATTAAATCGCAATATCTTGCACATCACAAGGATGCGTAACACTTTTTTTTATTTATTCATGGATCAAGCTAAATTTTAATATTGTACTAGAAGCCTGGAATCAGCCAAATTTTTACAGCCTGCTGCTACACATCAACACTGTAAAACGTAACAGTTGTCCAGTGACCTGCTTGCTTCCAAAGCTTGTTATGTTTACAGGATTGAGCAGCCGTTGTGAGCCCCTAAATCTTCCCTGTGGTGTCTGGTGTCTTCGAATAACAGAAAAACATATAACAACAGGAAAGGAAGAGTGGCATGTCAAAGGCCACTGTCTTGAGTCCCTCATGTTTTAAAACCAATCAAGCGGCCCAGTGATACACAGCCCCAGGTCTTGTCTCCTCATTCTTGCAGTGGTAACAAAGACAGAGAGAAAACATGGCTTGAGCCTTTGTTCTCCATCCCAGACAAGTACACTTTTAAAAGGTTATGGTTGGTTTGATTTCTATCTCTCCACTGGTGTGGTGAGGCTGGCGGAAAAGTTGGTGTTGGGGCCAGCGGGTTGACAGCTACCTGGGTGGTGTTACAGACTAGCTGAGCCTGGGGGCCCTGCTGGCGCCACGCCACACAACTACTGTAATTACCTCTGAGGGGAAAAAAGGCCGTGTCTGCACCTGTGACAGACATGCCCTGATTAATAGACGAGACTCCTTTCCTCGCCTTTGCTGTTTGCCTGACTACCTCCCCCGTGTCAAGATTTAGGATCTAAACCTTCTGCAGCCTACGGCATTTAATCTGTAAATTTGATGCTGCTATGGTCCTTGAAGATGATTTTACCTCTGATCCAATAGGATCTGTCTGTTGCAAAAACATTTTTTCTTGGGTACTTTCCTATATGAAAATTGGAAATTTGTGGGGGTTTTTTTAAGCAAAGCTGATTTAAATTTACCTTGATGGATGTGAAAAATAGATCTGTAAAATAGCCTGTATGATGCACTGTATATGCTTTTAACACAATTATGAAGTGATAGTCAACATGTCTCTTTCTTACCCTGACACTTTCCCATCCTCCTCCACCCCTCCACCCACACCAACAACTGCTGCAGATATTCTGTTTCATGTACATCAGACATGGTGGTGTTATCCACGGGGGCTGACCTAGACTACTCTCTCTCCTATACCAGCTTTTTCCAGGATGGATACAATGCTGCCTTTGCCCTGCATTAGTCTGCTCACGGAGACACCACAACAAAAACAAACCCTGAAACTCCAGGGCCCACCATGCCTTTAGGAGCTCTGGGTTTCTGCGGGGGTGGCTTGGACGGGTGGGGGTGGTTGGGGGGGGATAATGGAGCCTTTCGATACAGTCAAAATAAAAGAGAAAGAAGGCCTGGCATGGTTGTGCCAGCAGAGGAAACGCTTTCAATGCAGCTGTTTTCACAGAGGCCGCACCTGGTCGAGTTCGTAGCCAAACAGGAGGTTGAGGTTAGTTCACTGGTGAGGGAGGAATCGCATAGCAAGGATAATAGTGAGAGACTCATTGAAGGATACACAAAGAGAAAGAGAAGTAGCAATGTGAATGTGGTCAGCAAATGTGGAAATTACAGCGCAATAAAAGACCTTGTAAGTGTTTTCACTTATCCTGGGTGATTGGTACTCTGCTCAGGTTCAAGGTGGGTAGGGCCATGCTGGGAATTATTCCATGCACCAATAAGAATTATAATGGTGTAATTTGTCCCACTATGCAACAAAGTTAACGGCAGAGAAAGGACAATGTCAGTCATACACAGTCTCCACACTCCCACTCACTCCTGAGGAGAGTTTTTATCACCCATAACACTGAAAAAATCACCTGGCTGGATGGACTATTTCCGGTACAGAGACTTTAAATGGAGATGTGATGGAGAGAGGCAAAATATCTGGACATTTAAAATCAAACAGTTTAAAATCAAAAGGTTTGCATGATTGTTAGTACTTTGCAAATGGATGACACAACAAGCACAATGACAGGGACATTTGACTTTACCTCGGACATAGAGATTGGCAGGAGCAGAGTAACGGGTCCCAGCGCTGTTCATGGCAACACATTCATATTTCCCTTGGTCAGACTCCTCGCTGTTCTCAATTTGTAGAGCTCCTGTGTAGAGGATTAAACAAATTTAGCTGTCTTGACAGTTGTGGAATATGAGATGTAACTTGGCATGAAACCACAGCAGATATCTACACTGTGACTCGCTAGAGAGTCTGCAGTCAACTAGTCTCACCCTGTTCATGCGTAATTAAAGTGTCTCAGACATGGACGCATCTTTGTCAAGAAAGCGCTTACGGCAACACAAGCGTCTAGCTGATTTGGCAAGTTTAAGGAAACAGCTAACAGAATATTTGCCTAGTTGTATTAAGAAAAAAACAGACCACGACTGAAGGTCAATTAATCATCTGAACAACATGTCACAACCATCACAGTCTGATTAGGTCTTCGTGCTCATGGAAATATCTGACAAACCAAAGAGATTATGTCATGGAGGGTTATCTAGCTCTGGTAGATGTTATGACCCAGCTAAAAACAGCAACAAAAACAGAATATCTAAGGAGGCAATCAAACTGCTGCAGCTTAGCATCAACAGCTGTGCGAACTCTGTTTTACAGAGTTTTACTAAGTGACATTATTGAGACCCTCAGGAGGAACGCTACACCAATGAAGTACAGTGAGTTTAATGTTTTTAGAAATCCTTAGGGAGGACATCAAATGAAAATGTGACCACATTTAGGGATACAGTAAATGTAAGTATGAGGTATTCTCAGTCTGATAGCCTCAGATATTACTGCAAATCACTATTGGCGAAGGTGTTTTCATTGATCTTTGAGGAGCACGCATCTTGCAGGGAAGCCATTATTGTATTCTTGCATTACCAACTATTTGACCATGTCTCACTGGAGCCCTCGAGGGAGATGCTCCTCTGCCAGATGGTTTAGATTAGTATTCACAATCCCAAGTAGCTGTACTCATCAGACAGAAGGCTAACATGTTGTTTCTAACAAAGCATGAAAGCCCAGGAGGCCTTTTCGGTGTGGTCATTTTGACACTCTATGTCCATAACCATCACCTAATCATTGCTACTGAATTGCAAATGTCCAACAGATGAGGCAACTTGTAATTATACAAACTGGAAAGAAAGCAACAACAATAAACTTACCTGCATCCACAGATTTAAAAACAAATCTATATCGCTAAGTAGTAAATATGCATGTCATAAGTGAGTGATATCAGTTATCATGTCTCCAAAACAGCATGGTACGGGCACAAAAGGCAACCAGCCACCATGCAGTTTGAAAATGGCAAACATACTCAGCATAAGATGATGTCAGGTTACATTTTTTCCACATCATGCAGTATGAGATGAATTCAACAAACAGGTTCACCACCAACCATAGAGTACTCGAATCAAAATGAGACCAAAAAAAAAAAGGAGCAAAACAGGTCGGGGCAGTGACATGTGATAACACCACTTCAGAACTCATGACAACACATCCCTCCAAGGTGTTTGCTCTGCTTGCTGAGCTCATCGCTGTCTGATTCAGCACTGACATGCACCCGCATACTAACGTCGGTGTCACCAATCTGTCAATCTGCCTGCTCTCCCACGGGAGAAAACAGTGTGAGTACTACAGGAATGTAGAAGGTTACTGGTATGATAGTTGTCAGAGCTGCAACACTAAAATCCTTCAATTACTTACAACTACTTGAACACCAGTGGATCCTCTACAAGGTCATTTCACTTTTTACAGAGCAGGAGGGACACACAGGCTGCCATGAGACTACCTTAACTCCTAAAGGGTTAAAACATCTAATTGAATATGGGCTATATTAGGAGACATAGCCACATAAACAACCTAGTAGATCCAAATGTATTCAGTTTGCCCCAGACATCCACGATTTACCTCAGCGTTGTTTAACGGAAATCATGCTTTTACTCGGGGGGGAGAAGCATATGATTTCCATAAAAAGAGGTTGAAGCTTCCACCTTAACAATCTCAACCAGGCGGCCTGTTCCCATGCTGGGGGGCAATGCTGCATGGGCTGTATGCAAATGCAGCCATTTCAATTTACATCGAGGCAGCACAGAGGAGGCAAGTAGATCCTCTTGTGGCGATGGTGGCCTTTAGTTTAAAATGCAACTCCTTGCCCCTTTTTGCTGAAAAGCCAGAGGAGAGACTGTAACTGAAAGAGGTTTGTTTCTGTGTGAATGTGTGTGTTTGCTCATAAATGTGGTTCATTTCTAACAGGCTGGGCTAGGGTGGAGGGCGTTGAAAAAGCTCATTTACAAGATAACACCTTGGACTTGCCTTTGCATTTTCATTCTCCTGACATCAGGGTTGGTGATCATTTGTTTGTTAAGGAGTAGACAGCAGACCGAACATGATCAGACAGAACAAGTTGGAAAGAGACAGAGAGGGAAGTGGAAGAGGTGAGTTGGCACTGACAACGTGAATGAACCCGGTGATGTGGCGTTTGGGAGGAATGCAGGCGTTCTGATGTGGATGTGAGGAAATGATGTGGACGTGATATTTTCCAACACACTTTATTCATCATCCTTACCTCTAATTGGTGTACCACCTAGGTGGGAGTAATTTCGATGCAAACAGGGTTGAGAGATTAGTTAGTAATCCACTTACAACAGTGGGAGAGAAAAACATGGCTTCTGACAGGCCACAGATAAAAAAAAGAAAAAACTGATACAGAGCAGAAGCCACTTAAATGCAATATGACAAAGTTCAGTCTATTTAATCAATGCTGCGAAGCAAGTATACATTTTTAATTGTACATGATGTCTGTAAATGACCAAAAACAACACAGCTCTTTAGAGGGATTCCTTCTATAGGATGAACATCTTGAAATATAACGCTGTTACTTTTGTATTTCCAGACAACAGCTACAACCACGTTTGTCCTTACTTCACAGCAGCATTGAACAGTATGCAATTGAAGCACTTCTTTTATTAAGCTTTCTAATTAAGGAGTAGCCTCAATCTTTGTACAGACTGCATTTATGCAGATAGCAGTTAGTGAAATGGGCAAGAGAAATGAATGAAAGTCATACACAGTAAATAGAGTGATGCACAGCAAAAAGTATTCAGGTCACAGCTACTAAATTGAAAATAAGTTAGTATCTCTACAGAGTGAATGACTTGGATGGTGTGAAAAGACCAAATGTGTCTGTGTCACTAAAAATCCAGCAAGTGTGATGCAATATGAGGAACTGGGTCTGGCTTTTCTGTTTAACTGTGGCAGCAAATTAATGCGCCTTTTCCTGCCATTGCAAAATTGGCCTAATTTTGGGTCATATGCAGAAATAAAAATACTGATATGGCAGCAGATGTCAAGAGAGGGGTGGTGGATAAAAAGAATTGTTAGTCTGAGGGCGTTACATATCAGCACATTTCCAGGCACCCTCACTTTATACTAGGAAAAGAAAACTAATTAAAAGTTTGTTGCTAGAGGTAAAAGGGAAAAACAAAGAGTTTTATGCAAAATGTTATACTTGCTATAAAGACATAATCAAACAATTAAATAGTTTGTAGTATCTAATTTGCTATACATTTCTATCTAAGTGTGGGTTAATCTGTAGTAGAATCTCAAGTTAATACAGCAGGAACATGTACAGTCCAAGCGAACATGCTCCAGTGACCTGTAGTCAATGTCTGCCGAGCAGCTTAAATGCCAGGTTTTTTCTAGAGTAGCTCTCATCTCTAATCTTTGGGGCCTCAGACCTGCAGTCGGCCCTGACATTCTCTAAATGAGGTAGATTTAGTAAGAAGTGACAAGACTGAACCTGGACAAAAGCCACTAATCTTTCCACCCTGCGCCTTTACCATCTGATCCAGGTCAGGCAAGCACTGTTTATTTATCCAGTGGACTGACACTATGAAAGAGTACCACATTGATTCAAAAAAAAAAAAAAAAAAAAAAAAAAAAAAATCAAGGTTGAATCCAAGGTAATGCATCATTGCCTGGCTTCATTGTGACCCAGCTGCATGTTTAAGAGGGGGGTTAAGGATTGTTTAATACGGTGAAAAATTCTCTTTCTGTACTCTGGAAGGTTACAAGCTCATGTATCACTGTCAAACATTGCACAGACGCAAGAACAACTTCATTTCCAACTTCTATGTTACTTTATAAGTGGCTGCAGCTGTTGTGAGAAATAAAATCCTTTAAGAACTCAGCCAACTAATTAAGGTGACAATGACAAGCTGAATAAAACTTTCATGTCCTTTGTGATGAAAGGGAATACATGAAGTCATAAATGACAACAAAGGCTTTTTGTGTTTTCAGATCATCCTCATGTCTAACATGACTCATGTCTGTTGGCATTTAATGTCATCTTTTACACTGCAACTTGCCTTTGTTATAATTTGCATGTTTCATGTGTCATGTTGAGTAACATCTTAAAAAGTGAAGTAAATCAGATCAAATCAAATTGTACCTGAGCGAAGCTGTTTGATGCGCCCATTGCTGCTGCTGATGTCCACGGGAAGCATGTCCTTGAACCAAGAGATCTCTGGGTCTGGGTTTCCGCTGGCAGCACACAGCATGGTGGCAGTCCTGGTCCTTTCAACCACCTTCAGTTGGGGACCCATGTCGATGGTAGGAAAACCATGGGGGATCTGGTTCTCTGAAAATTTGCAAAAGTAGATTTTTTTGTGTCACCACAGATGTAGAGCATGAAAAAAATTATCATGAAGAAGAAAACCACATTCACATAGGTTCTCAGTTGCTATGAGAGGTGTTGAGAGGTGTCTGGCACAGACAGAAAGAGGATGATAGAGAGACAACATATTTCAGGTGCTATAGACCAACAATAATCAGAATGCACATGCAGATAAGACGTTAGTGTCAGAGCACTGGATATTGCCGGGGTAAATCTGATGTTGATTTGGATTTCAAATTTAGTTGGAAAAACCCTCACTCCGATTGATTATCATAGCAGGGTTAATACCCAGCACTGGGAGACTCAGGTTTAGACAGAGGAAGGGTAGTTGTAATCTGCCTTTGGGCACCTATGCATAAATGAGCTGCCTTTGGCTTTTCAAGCTACGCAAACCTATTTGAATAATCCAACTCATCATAATCAGTGTGACGGCGTATCCATGACAACACATAAAGTATAATCCTAAAAGCAGACTTTGGGATCCAAAGGTGAAAGGTTGTTGTTGTTGCAAATATATACTGATACCATATCATAAGATTATAAAATATGGATTGTAAACAGTCCTAGACTATCTCACGCTCAATTGTGGCATATGGGATTTCAAAAGTCAATTCATTGACACACATATATTATGTGTTTCTATTGTATTGAACTTACAATCCAGTCACGAAGGTATAACTGTGTTTTTTCTAGCTTGAAATTGACTGTCACCATACAACACCTGTCACACTCTGTTGTGTCATTGTTTACCATCAGCCATAAGTTATTTACTTTAGGTACTCATAATATAATATGCTTAAAATGAAATATAAAGCTGAATTTGTCACAAACATTGTTATCAATATGTCCTAACTGTGACAGAAAAAAATAAATCCTCACACCCTGACACTGAGGTCCAGAGGTTAAATCTTATTTTAGCCCCTGAACAACCTTAATAGAGAGGAAACACAGTGGCTTCTGAAAGGTCTAATCATTAGCTTTCTTTCAAACACAGTAGCTCTTTTTACTTCCTCCTTATATATGTATGTGTCCTTGGCGTGCTAATGAAAAGGAGCTAATTATTGTACATTTTGGCTTTGTTTCAGTAAAAGGTGCGTAACTGCAGGAGAACAATGAGCAACGGACAGATTATCTGCAAAGACATACAACAATTACTACAAGATAGATATCTGACTATTTAAGAACTGTATCTAGAATGGGAAATCTAGATACAGAAAATTAAAAATAAATGTCCATGGCGGTAATAATGGTCAACTATAAATAAAATGTATTCAAGAGGATTTATATCAATAGGGGTGATAACACTTGTGAGCAGAAAACCTAAAAAACCTAGAAAAACTAAATTGTCTTAGAGCAAGACATGTCCTCTCCAACTACATCACTTCAGCACATTCAAGACTGTGAATGTGACTGTAAATGTATGTATTTATGAATGTGACAAAGCTCAGACATACATGTCACTTATCATTTTGTCATTGGTGGAAAAATATCTTCTACTATGTCTATTGTGAGCACTGCCACAAGCACTACAAGGCCGACTCACTTCAGTCATTAGCTATGAGACTACATACACTTCTACACTTAAGTCCATGCTTTTGTTTATAAGACAACCATCAAATTCTACTTAAAAATCTACAACTGACTAATTCATAAACAACACCATTTGCTTCCCTTAAAGTATTATCGCAGCAGTTAATCACTATTATGGGCCTATGTTTTGATTTCTTTCTGATTGGCTGCAAACTTTCATTAGCAATGAGTCGAACTCAACATGGAGTCTAAAGCATCACTTGGCTTGTCTGAGTCAAGAATCCATATGTAAACATATATGGCTGGAGCATGAGTATCAGTGTTGTTCTTTGTTCTGATCTTCAGCAGAACAGTTGTTCCTCCTTTTACCCTTGTATTTGGCCTGAAGCCCAGATCGTCTCATATTCAAATGTAGTTGACAGATCTTTGCATGGCTTCTTATCTTTGTGGTGAAGCTTATTTCCTGACTAACGATACAGGATTCGTTTTTCAGACATCCCAAACGAAATCAGGATACCGCCACAAAAGAGACAACTATAGCACAATGAAATAATACAGTACAATTTGTCATTGTATGATTAATGGTAACAGTAGTGCCCTGTGTTCCTCTGTGGTTTGCTCTCACTAACCTTCAAAGAGAAGAGAAAATGGAAGAGAGCACGAGAGAGAGAAACAAAAAGAGTGAAGGTAGAGAAGTAAAAGGAAACAAAGAGTTTTATGCACAGAGAAGTACCTGGTAGATACACACCCTCCATAATGCTGAACCTACAGTCATTTTCTAAATGAGTGTTAGGGTTTTCAAAAATGTGAGATGTGAGGAAAACACTGAATTCAGTTATCTTACATTATGGGTAATGTGAAATTAACTGGAGGGACTGTGAGTTTAGAGCTAAATGTTTGACAGGAACATACTCAGGATCATACCGCCATTGTACAGACATACAGAAAAAAATAACGTTTCTGCAGTCCAGAACTGTTAGTCCTGGTGGGGATGAAAAAATTCTATACAGTTCAGTTTATCTTTCCTCTGATACCCAATGTTCATGCATCATGTCATTCATGCTGTTTGTACATAGAACACATGATTGGGCCTCCACAATCCCTCCATTTCTCAGTAAATAGTGAAAATAATGCAGCTTCCCCTCTAGGTCTAGTATATGTAGTGGAAACCAATCAATTGAATGAGGCATGGCACTGGTCTGTCAATCACACCTAGCCTGTTACCTAAGGGATTGTACAGAGAAGAATTGAGAAGTTTTTTTTAAGGTGAATTTCTCCATACTGTATAATTTCATACCTACAGCAACTTATAGGTTTGTGACATGCAGTTAGCTGGGAGGGGGGGGGGGGGTTTCACAGAAGAAACTGAAATATCAGCACGGGATATTTCTCACCAAACCCTTGTGCTGGTGCCTATAGAATATTTATGATTAAGATTATTGGCAAATGTTCCTGAGCTGTGAAAAATGCAAACCATTGGTAAAACAGGGTGAAAGACCCAGAGGAGTTATTACACGAGTCAGCGGCTCTGCCATATCAGGAAGCACAAACAGGGAATAATTTAAAAGGCAAACAGCTGCTGCACAGCTTATACATGAATCTATTCCCTACCTCTGCTTAACGTTTGCATTGCAGGAGAACTGTTATTACAACTGGCGATCATTTCTGTCACAGTATGTCCGATTAGTGGAAAGTGCATTGTGGCTCCACTTCTGTCAGTTCTATCATGGTAGGAGGTAGAGTGTTGCCTATCTTCAGTGTTATTTCCACAGTCGGTACAATTAGCAGGGCAGGAAGTAATCACACAGAATGCAGACACTGTTTTCTATTTCTTAGGGCAAACAAAATGAATTTCATTGGTATGGAAATATATAAAAAATGTTAAACAGAAATAAACATATAACAAAGGATATCAAGCCCTCGCATGCTCATAAAATACTATTAAAAGCCAAGATAATTGATTGAACTGCCTACAGTATAAAGCCTTGATATGTTTAGTTTTAGTTACAATTGACTTTTGAAGTTCACTTTCAAAACCTCCAGAAAATGCGACAGAATCCTCACATGTGCTAATATACTGCGCCTTGGCACATTTCCAGATGTCAGGCCAATCAGCCAAGAAAGAGTGCTTTTAAGGAGGGTTTCTTAAGGAGGCCTGAGTTGCTGTGGCCTGGGTATGCTCATTTGCAGCTCTATAATTTTTATTCTGGGACTACACCAGAGCGGCTTTGCATGATTCACGGTTCAAAAAAAGTCCTTTATTTAGAGCTGCAAATGAGCATAATTACTCCCAATTAACTTGTTAAGTTGAATTTCTGCCTTGGTGTTGTGCCATTGTGCTCTCAAGACCACAAGACAGACACTAAAGATTACTGAGTCTTTGACATTGTGGCCAGTCACACAGTGAGCATCTGTCTGAGTGGCCTCGGTTTGTTTTGTTCAAAACACATACATAGCAGGGCATACGAAGTTAAATTCTTTTAATGCCATGAAAAACTCTTATACTTAAGTTCATTAACCTTGTACTTTTTAAAATGCCCATAAAGAATTTTATAGCTTTCAAAAACCTCTTAGAATAAGTTTAACAATTAATTATTAAAAATGTTACACTCAGTGTACAGAGGTGAAAATTTTCTCTCACAGTGGCAAAACAATGCATCCTTCTTCTAACATAGCTTTCTAAAGTTGTCCTTGTTTTTTTGGTGTGAAATAAAAAAGAATAATTGAAAGGTCTTTCTATGTACTTATCAAAGATCTCGTCGAGCTAGTGTGTAAGACTTGAGCCCTGTCTGTCTATTCCTGGTACTCCAACTCCTGTGGCTGGCCTTGTCTGCCAACTTGTCATCCCAGGAAGACAAAGACATGCCTTTGTTTGGTCCTCTTTAATTTGAAGAGAAAAGAAAAGGGATGGGGAAATTTGGAAAGACTCCAATGAAATAGTGCAGGCTATGCAGGTTGATGTTTGTCAAGATAGAGGGCATTTTTATTAAAAAGGCCCTCTTGTGCTCTTGTGTGAGTGTAATTCATCAAAAACAGCTCCACTCCTCTGTCTAGTCTGGGCAGGAAAATACAAATAAGGCAAAAATCTTGCGATAATGTCACGTAGGCGCTCCATTACAAAGATGAACAGTGCTACAGGGGAAAAACAAATAAACAAAAAAATACCAATGTCAAGTGTGACATGTAAGGAGATTACTGTGGTCTACTTCTCAGTCTAACCATCAAACTGGTGATATGTTTTGTATGTATGCAGGCATGCAAACCATTTTATAACTTCTGATTTATTATAGAGTAGTCAGCGTCTCATACTGTGGAGTACGATCTGTCTTTAACCAGTGGTACAATTTTTTGTGCAACTGTTTTCTTTGTAAGTATATATCTGATACAACAAGAAGCAGTAGAAATGCCCTGGATTTGCAAATGAGAAAGGCCAGAGTCGGTGCCAGAAATGCATCAGAGGTAAAGCTAGGTGTGCAGGAACTGGTTCCTCCATGATTTGAAAAGTAAATAGGACCATTGTTCTCTCAACGGTCGTTTATCACGCACAGAGTCCTACTGCAACATGAGCAGCTTAGCAGATGAACTTGTTTACAGAGGTTATAGCAGTAGTGTAGAAGAGAGAGGGCAGAAGATGAAGGCTTAATGTTGTTTTCTGACTGTACTATTCAATTAGGATAGCAGTGGGGGCCTTAACTACACACAAAAGGCATGGGGAAACACTGGCAACATTATTTGTAAAGATAAGAGGCACTAGTAATGTGGCCATTAGTGAAATTAAGAAAACATGATACAGAAATCATAAACTATTGTGCAAGGATGTGTACCTCTGTAGTAACAGCCACCAACAGATGAGGTAAGATTTGGAGGAGACAAGAGGGAAAAACAGGTAAAAAGGAGAAGAGAAGGGAGGAGAAGAGGAGGGGGCAAGGGAGGGGTGCATGCCAACCTCCTGCCAGCTCCAATTACCAGTGTGAGTGGAGCGTGGCAGCTAGGGCGATGGGTCTAATCAGAGCCCTGCTGAAAGAGACCCGTCCCTGTCCTTCTGTCCCACTGGGAGGCTGCTGGAGCTCAATCCTACACTAACGTCAGCCAGCGTTTTCCCCTCAACCCAAACATACTCATCTCAATGGGAGGAAAACACTCCAGACACCCCATCCCTTCCATAACAGGGGAGTCCTGACATACTGCCAGAAGATTTGACACTGCATTAAAAAAAAAAAATCTTACATCACTGCGATTGGAGTGGGCGCCGGTATCACATACTTTCTTTTACTCCCAGGTGCATTAAGTAGTAGTCATGAATGTTTTAAGTGAAACGCCAAGTACATACAATCATGAAACTTACAGGGCAGGCGTATGTCTACGAATATTCATGACAACATTGCGAAAACATCAACAGAAGCTGTGTGCATGCTTGTAAGTAGCCCACAGCATCTGCTTTATTCTGTATCAATAGTTAATCTATTTCAGCATCAACATGTGCCATCAAAATTTAAAGGTGATACAGTGAGTCTCTCTTGAGTTATTTAGCCTATACATCTGAAGCAATTTGATTTCAGGCAAGAAATAAAAGTCTCTATGATCTCCACATGTGCCTATTGCCAAGTGATGGATGACAACAATTAAAGGTGAAGTCTCCTTTGATAATGTGAACCAAAGGACCACAGTGGCAGCAACATAGCCATTTGCCTCATGAAATATTACTGCTCTAAAATCTACCCTTCTAACATACATCAGTGCAATGTCTTTACAGGTCAAAAGAAAAAAAAAAACTCATGCAGTTTTGGAGAAGGCTAGATGTAGACTGTTTTGCTGTTGCATTTACCTGTGTGTTTGTAGTATTGAGCTCTTAACCTATAGATTATGTTTGAGGGCAAATCTATTTTGTTAAGTTTGTTAGGAATGAGAACAACAAAGATTCCAGCCTCACTGTTTCTTATGTTTAACTTATAAACCTTGTTAATTATTCACCTTTCTGCTGGTCCAACTTCTGTGGGGAAACTAAATATAGAGCACTAAGTGTTGTCTGTTTCTCAACTGGTCTTGAGTCAATCTGGCACTGAAAAGCAGACGAGCCGTCTGCAGAAACAAAGAGCATGGCCTGCGGCTGTTTCTAGCCAAGAACATCGTCGAGCCAGACATTTGCATCTGCCTGAGACGCGGAAGTGTGTGAGAAGTGTTGGGCGGCAGCAGGAGGTGCAAACAGAAAGCCAAAGCTAACATGAGTTCAACTGAGAGAGCTCTATGAATAGTTGGATTGCTGATGGTGTGTAAAACATTCAGCAAGTTCGCTCGGAAAATGTTAAGCTGCAGTGGATTTATGATGAACACAAAGGTAATGGTGGTGTTACACTCAGCTGGATAGTGGTAATGGTTATCCGTTAATAAATCTGGACAAAACAGAATTTCCATTTACAGTAACGATATGTCATTACAGCTGCAGTTTTTCAACATTTCATTTTGCTCTGTATGTGTTTGATAAGTATGGTACTACTTTTAGGTGTTTCTGAAATCCTGTGACATTCAGGCAGTGACTAATGGGCTCCACAGAAAGACAGACTTGACTGGTATTTATGTAACTGCCTATGCGCTTTTGACTTGCAAAACATCCGATGGGTAAAGAGTTTTGTCACATGTTCTGCCATGAAGGGCATGTGAGCAGGACCTTCCTGCTCTTCAGAGAAATAGTAGCTGGCAGAACTCCCACCGCAGAGGTCTCCTCAGTAGGGAAGACAGGGCACACCTCAACATCAAAGACCCGGCAAGGAGGCCATTGATGTAATACTGTTGTAATGACATGAAAATGGTGAAAATCTCCATGGAAAAGAATGAGAGAAAGAAAAACAAAGACAACAAAGTAAAATATTCCCAAATAAATTCTTTTCGCAGAGAAACCTGAGTCGATGTGGACCAGTGACGCAGTTGAAGATAATACAAGAGCTTTTTATCAGGCACATAAGTCTATTTACTACAGTTAGAATTACAAAGCAGGGAAATGAATGCAAATATTCAACGTGCTTTGAAACGTGCACCGAGATATGTCTGCACATCTCGTCAAAGCTGTTGTCCCCGGCACGCTATCCTGTAGACCAGGTGTTATGGCAGTTGCTATAGAGATGGTAGGGCATCAAACAAAACATTCCTCGGGACATATGAGCTGCATGTAGAGACACACCTGCACGCAACGGACCATCACAAAAGCATAGTCATAACAAAAACAGGACTAATGTGGCTGTTAACACACTCAGTCCTACTTGCCAGTGGTCGTATCAGTGCGCAGTTATTCTGTTGTTTATCCAAGTATACTTGGGAGTAAAGGACTATAATGCCATGACCTTTGAAATAATATACTTTTTTGTCTGGCTGAGCAGAACATTTGGCCTTACTTCCTCGCCTACAGGCAGATAATCAATAACAGTCATCTAATCCCCCCCAATTCCTTCCTCTTTTTCCTTCCCTCCCTCTCTTTTTATCATCTCCCTCTCTCCGCTTTCCTATTTATCTCTACTTCTCCCTCTTTCTCCTATCTGATATCATACTTCCACTGTCGTCAGTATGATCTACAGCCCTGCCAGATGCCCCGCGCCTATTATTTATGCTGTGGCGCACCAGTTAGTACATAACCGTGGCCTCCGACCCATTACTGCAACCCAGGGGTGGTCTTGTGAATTCACATGGTTATGCTGACCAAGTCACCTTGTGGGACAAGCACTGCTGCACAAAATCACATCCTCCATTAACTACGCTCTGTGAGTAGCACAGCTGTAGGGTTTCATTTTGAGATTACAGCTCTACTTCTTGCCTCATGGTCCTACTAACAGGAGTTTGATTGAAGACCCTTGAGATTATGGTATTATGGAGAACACGGTTTGTGGTTTACTACTCATTTTAATGTAACTGCCTCTGAGATGGAAAAACCTCAGGGCTCATGGTAAATTTCTGTGGTAATGTGATGTGGCTAATAAGACAGGTTATTCCTCCAGGTATCTTGGAAAAAAAAAGAACAAGGACAGGACCAAAAATCAGGAAGCGTGACGATTAATGAAATGGGTCTACAAAAAGAAGCAGAGCGGTGGTTGGCAAATAAATGAATTAATTGATCTTCTCCACAACTCAAATTAATCATCGGCAGAGCTTTATTGTGACATGTTTAGTGTAATTACGGCAGATAGGGATGGCTTTTATGAGTTCTGAGAAAGGCAGTGGATGTAGTGGAATGTGGCAGGTTCTGTTAATTAAATCCTCACTGACTGGGCTCCAGTGACAGCCTTTACTTATTCTCTCAGTCAGAGATAATGAATAATACGCAGAGTCTGTGAGTCAATGTCGACAGCCTCAACTTTGATTATGTAGGCTGGTGTTCAAAATCATCACGTAGTGGCATGACCTGATACCGTTTACCAATTCTGTGCTGGTAGTTATACGTACACGTCATCACATTTATAGCATAAACAAATCTGATTCTACTGCCTACAACTCAGTTTTACATAACACCGACCAATTTGTGGTTATTTTCTGTAGTTCGATCACCATGTTCAAAAGGAATTATTTCTATCTGACAAATAATAAAAGAACGAGGGAGTGCTCTTGATTACTAAGTATGCTACAATATTGTGTGTGTTAGGCAGAGCAGACCTGAGTCTCAACATGCTTGTTCAGTCAAGCTTCCTTTGCAAAACAAGTTGAAAATACTGATGCAGATGTACTGCATGCAAAATCAACAGTGCCTTTGACAGCTGTAAGCAGACTGATCAGGTACAACCTTGAAAAACAAAGCTTAGCAGCTTAGACAGAATGGGACTCTGTCTCTTAAACATGGGAAAAATGTCAAGCTTAAGGCCAGGCTATAGTGAGTCAAGCCATTCTCCCCTACAGTCTATGGCCCAGTGGGTAAGCCAAGAGGGCTTGGTGAGTAAATGTGTGAGGAAAAAGGGTCAGGGTGAAAGGACTCCCATTAGCCAGCTCATTGAGTGTAGGTATTAGAACCCCCTTGACATGCAGCGGGCCCATCCATCCATAGCCAGTCAGGGCCTGGGGAGCCGTTGACTCGATGGCCTGCAGAGCTATAAGGTGAACCTTGTGCTTTACAGGCAGGGGTACAATAATGAGGTTAACCCTGGGTGTTAGTATTGTTAAACTTGTCATTATTAACTAATTAAAGAAAGAAACATGGTGACATTCTCTATATGTTATTAGTTTTACATTGATTGATCTTGTATGCTGTTCTCTGATTATAGTAGACGAGATTTACTATGTTACCTAGCTGAGATTTATTAGCTTATGTTGTACATTTGAAAAAATAACTTCTACTTTTATCAATCGCTTAGAAAATTCTATTTGTCATTCCAGCACAATTTTGATTCACAATTTATATTGTTATGGTTCTCCAGTGCCATGAAGAGGAAATTAAATGTAATAAACCCTCTTCATTAGCAACTCTTGAATTTGAAAAAAAGCAGGAGTTCACCAAGACCAAGCTGAACATCGAGACATTTTTAACTGAAGTAAGAAATTATACAAATTGATTGGGTACTAAATTACAGTGTAACTAGGGTTTTCAGTGACCAAGTGGCTTGCATTTAACCCTTCATGTATTAATCTGGTTCAGGGACATTCAGTGTGACTGGCTTATATTTTTGGAAAAACTGATATTCACATTCCAAAGCCTTAATATTTCTTCCTGATGGCCTCTTGTCTGTTTAGAGAGAAATATTACAATAAAACAATAAAATCTTTATAAAAGTGTTAGTTTAGGTTATAAAAGGCAAGGTTGTGTGAATGTAGGGGTCTACCAAAAAACTTAATTAATCCCACAAAAAAACCATCTCACAAACTCCTCTATAAGAGAGACAGAAGTGTGTTGGTCTGTTGGTTGCGCACTATTGATAATCACCTTGGATGTGCTCTCACAAATTTGTAATTGAATTGCAGTTGTCTGTGGCAGATTCGCAATATGAATTCATGAGCATGAATTCACGATTATTCCTGTCGGTTCCTGACAATGCACAGATATCAACAGATGCACTCATCTCGTTTCATCGCCAATATCTCCTGAAACCCAGAGGCAACATCCAGATGACAGGTTCAATATGTCCTGACAATCAACAGTGGCAGTAAACTCCAGCTTAAAAGCGTTTCTTGCTTTGACAATACAGAACAGGCTACTGCTCTGCTTCAAGTAAATGACAATGACAGACAGACACAAACACAAACAACAGCTTTATACGTTATACTATGTAACCTAGGTAATATCAAGTGTTGACGTATTAACAAACGCCTACGCCATATTGTTATAAAAATGCTTATCTTTATGGTTGACATTGTTTTGTTATATTTGATACATAAACAGCAGATGAATAGTTACTGTTTTTCCCATGGTCTCAAAACAAAGGCAGCATCATCGCCAGGATGTTTGTCTATGGATGTTATGAGACCGACAGGTTTACACAACAGACAACAAAGATGACTTCAAATAGACATGATTGGTTTAAGTCTACTACAACATAAGAGCTGCTATGATCATCATCAGTGAACAGGAAAAATTTCATCTACATTAAATTTTTGCCATTTTCTTGTTCCAGATTTGTTTACTCGGGAGTCTGAGCAAATGTGCTCTTTAGAACAAGGTATAAAGCTCTGACGAGTGACAGTGCTCTTTGTAAATCACTAGCTCGTTTAAAACAGGATACACATATATACAGATTAGCTTTCTTTAACACAACATGACGTGGATGTTTTTTTGTTTCTTTTTTGCTGCAAAAGGGGCTGGAGTTATGAGATAAATTTGAGAAATGTTAATCCATTGCATTCCACTTTCCGTCTGCAGATGTGTTTTGAGGTTTTAATACAAATTAACAATCTTATCAACAACATAAAAAAGAGTGGGAGGCACTCTGAACATTTGATTAAACGATCTTATTCACCAACATTTTTAAACAATCCCTATTAAAGTTGGGAACAAAAATTGAGTCACAAATTAGAACCAAAGTCAAAAACGATAAGGACCCCCCCTCAACCCCTCTCCCCCCACCCAAAAAAATAATGTTCTGATTATTGGTTTCTTTAAGACTTCCTTCTTGCAAATACAGGCTGCATATTTTCAAGGACATACACAGCCACATGCCAGGACCTGTCTATGTAAATACATCACACATCGTCACAACACCTTGTCTATTTGTTTACATAAGAGCTGAGCTAGCATGCATGGCTAACATCTCAACAGTGTGAAAGATGATTGATGGAGTGAATAAAAAGAATAGAAACAGAGGACAGGAAGAAAGAACAGAGAGCAGAGGGACTGTGGTCACGTTTAGTCTGGTCCAGTTCAGACAGAACACAGACTCTTTTGAAACATTTATCTTTGTTACCTGTGCTGTGTTTCCTCAAATAAACCCATCTCTGCAGCTGCACATCCTTCCACCTTTGTCCAAGTACTTTACTTTCATACTTGTGTCACGGAAAATTACAATCTGCACAAACAGCCTGTATTTAATATTCCCTCAGTCAAAAGAGTTAATTGTACATTGCATGCACTCTTTCGTTCCAGCTCTCTGACTTCCTCCATTAGACACTGTTCATCACCCACGTACACTCAGACAAGCGGATGTATGGTAATACCGCATGCATCTCCTTCTATGTGCATCTACTATGTATTGATCTACATCTATTATTTAAGATAATTTTAATGCACATGTCTGTGTTTCATATATTTTCACTGTGTTTATTTAGTAAATAATACATATTTGAAATCAAAATGGGGAATCGAACCACAACTGATGAGAAAAATCTGAATTTTAAATCCAATCAATAAAATTCAGCCTCCACACAATTAAACATCCAACTCTTGTGCTTTTCATGCATTCTATCAGCCATTTTTCAATTGTTGTTTTCCTCATTGACCCCCCTCCCTCCCTCTCTCTCTCTGTCACTCTCTCGCTCTATCCCCTGAGGCCACAGACATGATCAGCACTGACAGCGCAGACATACCAGACATCGCAGTCTTTACAGATACAGCTTGCCAAAAGCACAGAGCAATTGATGGACAAGTGCACATAATAAAATGTTGCCTTAAAGGAAGAATGACTCCATGTCTCCCATACACATCATGAAAAATTTAGTCCAATGTCAAATGTCAGATCAAGCAGCTGCGGTCAGTTGGTAAAATTGAAAATTTGAGGTGAGTCAATTGTAGCTCATCTATTTCAAAAGATTTACTTTAAAGCTGAAGATAGTAACCTGAGGAGAGCCATTCAATACACAACAAACTGATAGATGTTTCATCTTGCTCAAGATTACTTCAGCAGAGAGGCTGTTGCTGGTTAAAGGTATAGAAACATGCACCAGCAATACCAGAATGGCTGGTGCATTTGTTCAAAATACATAGGAATGATTTTTTAAAATGATATTTGACTTTTTTATACTGAATCACTTTCATTACATTTTTCAGGGTGGATTTCCAGGGCATTTTGTTTGTGTTTCTTCTTAATTTCCTGTGCATTCTGTGGAAAAGGAAGTGAAAAAACATGACGTAACCTTGACCAAATCTAAAAATCTATTTGTCCTCCTTATAATGCCCCAATCCTTGAAGGTAAGGATGTGAGGATGCAGATTGTGTGGCCAGCAGAGTGATTTCACCCTGCCATATTGTGTGAGTCCTTGAGAGAAGCTTGCAAAGACAGATGCAGTTTGTATCTGTCAGCCTGGATATGATCTATGATGCTGGGCCTCCAGCCAGCAGATGGTGGGAGAAATTAAATCTGTGACACAGACTGTCACAATGGGGCTCAGAAATACAGTAGAGGTGGTGGGGTACACCTGTAGATCAGTGTGTGAGTGCGCGTGAGGAAGTGTTGGTCTGAATGGCCGTATGTGCGTGCAGGTTTGATCCTCTAAAGTCCTTGTGCATGTTTTGACAGGTGGCAGCCCTGCCTAAAACGGAAGCCAAACCTGTTCACTATAACTAAACCCAAACTTCCACACCCTGCACTATTTTTCCAACAGCAACCAATAAAATTTTTATGTTAAACATGACCTGACCATTTATCTTCTTAAACAGCATGGGAGGACAGCTATCTAATGTTAGCGTGCCAGAAACCCACGGGCATTCAACGGAGGAATCACAGAGTAAAAAAGTAATATGCTGGATAGCAGTTACACAACAGGCCTTATTTTGGCCATTGTGGATGATCTGAATAGTGCTAAGGAAAGGCGAGGATTAAGTTGTTGGAGGAGCAAGGCTTGGTGTTAAATCATTCCAATATAGCTTCTGTATGTATTTATCTTGCCTGGGAAGAGGAGCAATGAGATTTCTATGCTGTTTAGCCAGTCAGGTTCGTTGTCTGCACTTGCCTGGCTCCTGAGATATTTATTACTGCCATTGTGTCGCAGTCATTTTCTGCCTCTGCACCAGGGACTATAATGCATGTCAAGCAAATAAAGGCCTTTTCTAACCGGTGAGGCTGTAATTTGTTTACTGCCACCAAACACTGGACCACTACTGTAAATACAGTCAACTCAGTACATCCGAGACACTGTATTGAATTCCATTTTGAAATCCAAACTGTGTTCAGAAAATTGATGCATTTTAAACACTGCTATACAATCTTGTCCCAGATTCCCATCTTAAACTGAGAGAGCCATGTAATGGACTCAACTCTATTAATATTACAAGGAGCTGCATCACTCCTAAGTTTGATGTTTGACATGTTTTCACCAAGTATGGGTCTATTTTTTCATCAACTAGAGGAGCTTTGAATTCATGCATATGACTTGCTTGACCTTTCCAAAAATGTAATTTTTTTCAGAACATTACATGTTCAGAAAAGACTTGCTAGGAAACATCAAAAAAGGTGTGCAGCTGAAGAATCTTTCTAATTCAGATTCTGACAGTGGAGGATTCCAGTAATGATGGGGCTTTTGATCTGGTACCATTAGATAACATTTCTCCCTTCTAGAGACAGGGCTGCTGCCTCCCAAAGGACAAGAGAGTGTTCTCCAGCACAGCAGAAAAGTGACAGAGCATACCTAGTTTCTGTTCATGTTTGAGGAATCTTCTCTTTGTCACGGGGAGCTCCACAATTATCAGTTTGACATTTCTGAGCTTGTTTGAGTTTTTTTTTTTTGGTGCAATTCTGCTGAGATTATTGCCAGAGTAACTTTGGCACACTGGGTGAAAGTAAACAGATAAGGCTTAACATTATCACTTTCCTAGGGTATAATATAATATTTGATTATTACAAATGACTGGAATCATTTTGGCTCGGGTTAAGACTGCTGGCTTTCAACACTTGTATTATTGCTTTGATTAATGCAGAACAAACATAATTGTGAGGCATTTCGTTCTGTGCCATAAAAGGAAATAAAAGCTATATTTGTATTTATATAGTGCTTTTTTCCCTCTGTGATAAATGACCTCAAATTAAATGTTTGTGTTGAATCCCTTCACTAAAAATGTTGCTGATGGAAAATGTGACTTATTATTTCTAAATTAGAAATTATAGTCTCTGTAGGACTTTCCCTGGCCTATTCAATGTTATAATTCCCCAGCTGCTGATAAGAGGCCTATTAAAACCATATACCTTTCAGGATTTAGCTTTATGCAATTTCATTAGAATTTCATTCACTTTCACTTCCATTTGTGAAAACAATCACTCTAAACTACTGCACCACTGAGCTTCATCGGTTTTATCATCACCATTAGTGTTACGACATGGCTTTGACGCCACCTTAGTCATTTCTTCATCTGAGTCATTGCATTTTATACTTTACATGCTCATCAAACGATAACAGCGATGAAAATATGAACTATTGCCTTGACGTGGAGAAGTGGCAGCATAACACTTCCAAGACTGATGTTGTGAGCTGAGATGTCTTTTCTGTCCAGTAGTAGTTTATTTCATACATCACTAAGACAAGCACCATTTACCTGGACATTTACTGAGGCAGTTCAATTCAAGTGGGGCGCTCAAGGTCAGAACATCGGCATCGTTACCCAAGTAATGAGTCATTGTTCCCTCTGGTCATCTCTATACTACTCTACAACGTCATACTAACACCACAATGTCCACTATGTTTAACACAGACAGACACCCAGGGATAGAACAGAGTGAAGGGTAGATATATAGAAATAAAAGTTATAGCAAAAAAGGCAGAAATAGAAGCGGGAGAAGGCGAAGAGAAATGGGCATGAAAGACTGACAGCAACAATATTTCTCCATCACACCGACCCCTCCGGTCTCAGTATTGTCTGCATCATTATTTAACCATAAAGGGCAGCCCTGCACACAGCTGACTGCCTCTCTCTCTCTCTCTAACACACACACTCAGTGTGGACACGACTCTACCTATGATAAATAATTTTACATGTAGACCATTATTCAGAACATAAGAGTGAGAAAAAGATGATTACAGCCAGGTAACCTCAGATGTTGACTTATGACAGCGTGACAACAGTAAAGGGAAAAAAATTACTACACTTTTCAGTCATGCATATTGTGTGTCTCTATCACACGCTTGCACGCACCCACACAAACACACACACACACACACACACACACACACACACACACACACACACACACACAGAAGAATGGCTGAGCTCACTTTGGGCTTGTATGTAAGTCTCAGTTGAGTGACCTCTGAGACGGGGGCGTGAGAACCTCCACGAACAAAGAGACGGGCTGTTACAGCGTGACAAAATTACAGAGTGACTCGAGACTCATGACTGCAATAGTGCCAAAGCCCCACTCTGCTGGTGTGAAAACATGCCTTAGCAGCTCCACACAGGTGAGCAGCAGATTATCACTATGAAGTGACAGTTCCATCTCCAGTCATCTATGCAAACTAAGCGGAAGATTTGTCACAAACAGACATAACATTATCTGTGGACATAAACATAACAAAGAACAAGACAACTTCCCTAACATTTCAGAATGGCCCAAACCAAAACAGCAGATGTTACCAATGAACAAACTGATCAAGATAAAACTGAACAATGGTTGATTGATTCATTTGCAGTATGAAAAACAGATGCTTCAGATCAATTACAGGAAGTTGTGGTATGTTCGTAACTCATTAAAAAATAGAAAAGTAAATGTCACAGAAGTAAAAATGGGAAGGTGATCAAACGATTTAATTGTAGTTTGATCTTATGACGAAAAGCTAACTTATAAGCTTGTATAATAAAACACATAATAAAACACATAAAAACTCCTTAAGAGGCAGTGAAATAAAGAAAAATTATTGTGTAAATCACTATTTTGACGCATGTTTCTGTGCAAGAAGAAATCCCTCAAAGGGAATTCTTAAAGAGAAATTACATAAGAGGCTGGCAGCGCTGACACAAAATGAATGGACTGAATTAGGATAAAAATCAAAAACAAGTGGTCCAGACTCTGGACTCCTCTGCACTGAAACTTGTTGGTGTTTTCAACACTACAGCCTTTCTTAGAGCACAATGAATGTACTGTATGTATAAAACAGTAAACAGTAACATGACTGTCATAATCCGTTTTTGCTGCATCACCATAACAAAATAAAGACAAAGTATATGAAATAATCATAATTTACATGTGACCTTTCCTCTGCTGAAACCAATTCAGATTAATGTATTGATATAATGACTTTACTTTTCCCATTACCTGTCTGGTGTTCAGTGTTCAACTTCATGAGGATGCACATGTTTTTCTTTCTTTTGGAAAAAAAACAGAAAGCTATGTCCCCAAGTTATTGTTACACCTTTATTTATTCAGGCAAAGTTGACTGAGATGTGGCATGTTTTTGAGTGATAGTTAATCTATTACTTTTATTATGATGACCTACTAAATGAGGCAAACAGCATGTGATTCTGTCCTGATATATCCTTTTACAAACGCCAACCTTCACTCGTGAAGATTGTGGAAAGAAATAATTCCAAACTTGGGCAAGATACTGATGATATGACATGATGATGCTTGTTGGTGGCAATTACGATACACATATCACACTTGGTGTGAGCATAATTACCATGTTGTTTTATTGGCCAGGCAGACTGGCTGAAATTTTTTATAATCGATGCCGATAAGGCACCTTATGCTTTTACTGGCTGATACCTGGATGCACATCTGGTGAGCTAATGGGGAGCTTCATGGTCATGTACTTAAGATTATATAATCTGATCCAAGATTTGAAACCACAATATTCTGACATGATACTGGTTTAACAAACCTTCAGGTTACCATCAGCCCATTAAGGGGGCGGATCATTAGTCACCATCTGTTTGGTGCTGCCCAACTGTTTTCTTGTGTAACAGTGATAATATGAACTTGATGTATTGCTAGGCTACAAACAATAGTCTAAAAATAGAGCCCAACTGATGACAATAGTCCAGAAGGGTGTGTGTGAGTGTGCGTGTATGTGTGTGGTTTTGTGTTGAGTAGGTTTATATCAGTGAATATGGCTGAATGTGTGTGTGGTTGTACATTTGTGTGCACCCATACAAGTATGAACTGGCTCTTATTTGTCGAGCCTCAGGGTTCTGGATGTTGCAGATTCAGGGAGTTATTTTGATTATATCTGATGTGTGGTTCTGTTCTTTACAAGGCTCTGTAGCTGTGTTAACACACTAGTTTTTTTTAATAAAAAAGAACAGACAGTCCAGAATAGCAAACGTAGCAAAAGTTAAGAAACTACTTTCAACAGAATACATTTCTTAACTTTTCCGATTTGATACTATGAATCAATCAACTAGACTACAACAATTATGACAACAACAATTACTTATATTTACAGTTAAATTTATATGACAGTGTTTTTGAAAAACGAAGGGCAGGGCTACACTACTTCAACCTATGAGGTTATCATCAGTTATGGCAGACTGCCTATTTCCAACAAATACAAAACACCTTGGCATCATCTTATCGACGTCCCAGTTAGGAAATAAATATCTCTTTCTCCTTGCCTTGCCAAAGGTTCAACAAGGATTTCAACCTCACTAGCCATTCGTTTACTTTGGCTGTCTGCCATTTCACTCTGAGCAGGTAGCGTACATTTTGCTTGCTCAAGCTTGTAGACTGAGAACAGCTGTCCACAACTTTTATCAACCTTTTACTAGTTTGTCAGACCCAAACAATGAGCTTACAGTGGCTCGCCTCTGTGTGGAGGTGGTGGTGTTCACAAAGAATACTGCTCCAGTCAGTAAACGTTGTGAACATCTATCTTTTCGTTTCAACATAAATACTAAAATTGTATTATATCTGCATCTGTACATGTGATTCACAAATAGGTTCACAGTCTGGCTACAGTTAATGCAGTGATTGTTTAACAGTAAACACTTGGAAATAAATGTCCATTTATATGGGATGCATCTGTACAGCACTTGATTCTGGGGTTAGCGACTACAACACTGAGCAGAGAGAAGACGACGACTTCATTCAAAGCACGTCTTCTAGTGAGAACAGTTGCTCGGTGTTGAGTAAGACTGTTGTCTGTCTCTCTATTCCGCTTACTGAGGGAATCTGAATTTCATGTCCTATTTTACCCCCAACACTAACACTGTGATTAATGTCATCTTGTTCGTGTGCGCTACATGTCACGTCAGTGCTGTTTGTTTGTGCAGGAAACAGCATTCCTCACGATACAGTGCAAAGTAGTTAGAAAGAAAACGTTTCTTTTTTGCACAAGAGAAAAGTCCCCTCGGGAAGATTACGCAAGCCCAGCCGATGATATCATCAAATCAGCGTGGACGGAGAAAAAAAAGAAAGAGTGGGTGTAAGAAAGATGGGATTCAAACAGGGGATGGAAAGGCTGCATTTGAATGAGAGGGGATCTGCTTTAATGCCAATGTAATGGTCATGGACAACCTTAATCCTCCCGCTGGGTAGCTCCAGAGCTTTTTTCTTGAAAGTTTCTAATGAAATCCTGCGGTCACTAGCACCCACATAACAAAATTACAGTCAATTAAAGAAGAAATTCACGCTCACAGCCCAGTGAAATGGAAGGCTGAGCAAGAAGAGGTGCCAAAGATCTGTCCACATAAATCACATACATTAACTCTATGGGCAAGAGCGGGATGAAGGTCCACTGATGTCAACCTAGCCTGCAGGCATGGAGGGCAACCCTGTATGTGGAAAACACTCTGAAAATGTTTATATGTCTATGTGGAGCATTTTTTATATCTTGATCTGAGTAGGCATTCGATCACTGACTTAGAGATATTATATAAGTCATACTTTTTGACCATAAGTCATTTTCACAAGGTTGCTTTTTATGAGACAAATAATTCCATATTTAATTGGTTGAATTGTTGTAGTAGAAGATTCAGATCAACCTGAAGGACCCAATGAGGGAGGGAACGGGATTATAGCCAATAAATGGAAAATATTTCTTACACTATCAGTGGATTCCTGGTCATACATTTGCTGAATTGCTGAACTGTACAATACCTTATTTAAAAACGCATTCCTTGCATTTTTTCTCACCTTGTAGAGTTTACATTAAGATATATCTGCTCCTCTGTGACACTGCCAATACCATGAATCCTCAGAGTTTGCAAATATTTATGTATGTATTATTAAGGCAAACATTTATATTTGCTTTGTGATATATTAGAATGAAATCTTCAAAAACCAGAAGCAGGAAAAGGGAGAAGGGGTTAAAGAAATGAGACTGAAAGCAAGATGGAGAAGGAAACCGAGCAAAAAAAGAGACTTATCTTACCTTCAAGCACTGTAAGCTTGGCACTGGTGTTGATATCGCCTGCACTGTTGGTGGCTGTGCACTCGTAAATGGCTTCATCTCGGTGTGTGCGCAGTGGCTGAATCCGCAGTACGGAGCCCGAGCCATCATCAAACTCTATCACCTGAGAGAACCAGAGCAGAGCAAAAGGCCAGAAATGTTATTTTTAGGGACCTATTTTTCTTTTTCAAAGACATCACATTATTGCAGCATATGAATAACACCCTCTCCTCCTCTCAGGATACTGTTTTCATGGTGTTTGTGTTTCTCATTGAACATTCAACATTTGCCAGTTCTGCAGCTTTACCAGTTTCTCAAAAGCCTATTTACATTTACACTGCTGCAAAATTTAATTTCTCAGACGTGAAACATCAATCTATCGTTCTCACCAAAAATAGCTGAGGAAACAATTTCAAGAGGAATCATTTATGGTGTGGGGTGTGAAGGATAATTTATGAAATCAAATCCAAAAAAAGACTGGTGCACAGCGGCATCACAACAAGGACTGTATCAAGGAAAACCAAACAGGAGCATAAACCAATAGTCCTCCTCAGCTACCATGGCTACATTACGTTACAGAGGAAACACCAGTCAGAAAGCGTGTGAGTTCCAACCTCAGGCTTTTCCCTCTGTTCATATGGGTTCAAAAGGGGGAGGGAAAATACATCAAGTGATACATCAAGGGAATGTATGGCAAGAGATGGTGGAGCTGAGGAACAGAGGGGGAAGGATGAGGGTGTGAAAAGGCTGAAAGAGATGAAGTGGACTGTATAAATCAAGATGGAGGGAGATTAAAGAGAAGGGAATCCTGTCTGGTCTTGTTTGGAGAAGAGAAGAGTTGGTGTGATGTTCAATAACAGGGCGATTGATTGTGTGTTCTGTTACAGTATATTTTGTGTAAATGCAGCGAGTGTGTATGCATGCGTTGATAACTGTGCGGATGGGTTCTTAATGAGAGAGTGCTACAGAGGCAGTCTGAAGCCTACGCTTTGCAAGCTGTGTGTGCACGTGAGCTATGTTTGTGCCTGCAGAGATCTGAAAGTCACGCATGAGTGCTCACCTCAAAGCGCTGGGAGCTGACTTTCTTGCCTTTCTTCATCCAGGTGATTCTGGGTTTGGGCTCCCCAGTGGCCTGGCACACAAACGATGCAACTCCGCCCGAGATACCTGTCTGGTCCTCTGGGGTTTTGATGAAACTTGGCAAGCCTGAGGAGGATGGAGCAAAGAGGGCAGAGGGAATCGGGAGAGTCAGAAAAAGAGGGAAGGAAAGAGGGGAAAAAGGCAAGGGATCAGAAAAGCAGAAAGGAAGGGGGGAGAGGTGAAAGTGATGTTAGTGTCTGTGCCAGTCACGTCCACATGTAGAACCTGGTTATCTTTGGGTGCTGCTTTCTCCACACAAACACAATAACGAGAAAACCCACAGTGGTAGTTTTGTTTCACACACCTTCATCACAGTCACGGGAGAGACACTGTGTCTTTGTGTGCCTGCCTGTCACTCTATTATACTGAATTTTAGCATGATGAGTGACAGACAACAAACAACAAGTTGCAGTTACATCTATTGACCATGAGGGATTGTATTAAACACAATAGCAAAACAAAGATAATCAGTAAAACTCATATTTTTCCCTGAAAAGATAAAAAAACCAACAGACAGACACTTGTAAATGAGATACTCTGGGAGCTAATAAGGTAATTTAACATGCAAACAACAATCTTTGGCTTATGGGACATTAAAACCGGTTGCCGTGGCCTAGAATCAAAACATCTACTGTATTTTGATTCTGAAATCTCATTGTGACTTCTTAGATAATGTGTGTTTATAACAACAAGGTGGACTACTTTGGAGAACATCTCTATCCGTGGCTCCCGTGTTTGCCTTCAGGGTGTTTTTACCAAGCACCACACCCAGCATCATTGTACATGCGTCAATGAAGTGCATGTTTCAGCAACAGCCCATCTAAGCTGACGTGATACTACAATAAGCACACTTTTGTACACATGGTATATCTGCCATGCCTTTATTTACAGCCTCAAACATGCATAATACTACTCTAGCTTCAAAACAACATAACTTGTTCTTATTACCAGCTATATCACATTGTGTTACATCTCCAGAGTCATTAAAGATGGAAGTGGGGAACACCCAAACTGCACCGATGACGAACGCTCTGCCCCACGGAGACACACACAAACGGGTGAATCATTATGCTGTGTACACAGAGGAGATGCAATCGTTCCCTTGCTGGGCGTACACAAGGGAAAAACCAGCAATGGCTGCCACTATTTTCTTTTTTTATGCGTGCGTTCCAATATAATATCGCTGGGAGGAGGTAAGGTGTCGCAACATTGTGTCAGGTTCTGATATGGCTGAGACCTGTAGTGAGCACGTTCACCGTGTTGTTATATCGTCACCCTCTGCCCTCACTTGGCTATAGAAAGCTGTCCTTGCTCGAAGACATCTGTGCAGAGGAGCTTTCTTCAAGAAATATATCAGTGAACAATGAAAGGGGAACTGCAAGGATGCAGATGTGTGTGCATATATATAGCTTTAATGTGAGATGCTTATACACATTCAAATGCCACTGGCTGGCCAGGCAGAGGCACTAACAGAGATATCAAAGTGGAGAAAAGCTTACTCTACAAGCAGAATAATCCATGAAATAATGAAATTTCTTTAGGATGTGTTTCCACAATTGTAGACTAACAATTTGGTGAGTGTCACAAGTGATTTAAGATAACAGCACAGATAACAGCAGGGGTGCACTGAGACACAACATCTTCATCACAGCCTTAAAAACTAAAACTCAAGCCTCTATTTCACATTTTTATTCATAAAATAACTTTTTTCATATGATATAAACTGTCATATAATTGTCAAATAGGCAAAACCTAAAAATAATATGATAACTTTGAAAACAATTGCAACAAGCTAACAATAATAAACAAAAATCCTATTATATCCACAGTATTTGACATAATGGCAATAAGTTGAAGTGCAGTGCAGTGTGTGAGCAGGCAGTTGTATATGCTTCAAGATGCACAGATCCATCTGTGGCCTGTGACCCCTTCATCTACATAAACCCAACTGGCATTTAAGTGATATTTCTCTCCAGTGTCAGATCTTCCAGTGGAGAGATTTAGACAGCAGAGGCACAGTAATAAATAAATATATAAAACATTTCTTTCTGCACAGTCAGACTGTGACATGTGCAGACGGCAGCGCTGCTAATGATTCAACCCTGATAAGCTCTTAAAGAGTGTGTGTCTGGCATGCATCAGTGTGTCTGCATAGGTGGTGATTGGGAATCACCAAGACTTGATTATCACCATTTGGATTTCTAAGAGTTCCAGCTAACATCTGTCCACAGCAGTTGCATTTAAGTTGACGTGAGGGCTTTTCACTGTGTAGCTAAGGAAGAGGATCAGGCAGCATTAAACAGTTCTTAGCACATGCTTCAAATTAAAGGACAGCAACTTCTGCACTGCCACAAACATTTAAGTGAGGAACCACTGGATGTTCGAAATCGTAAGGATTTTTAGGGATAAGTGGAGGAAAAGGGTAAACTGGCCCTCACTGAGCTTTTCCCGTATTAATCCTCTTATACAAGCTTCACCAGAATTTCGATAGTTGACCTACGACACTTTGGCAAAACTATAGCAAATTCTGAGCGGTCTGTTGTTAATCCACAACTCACTGAGCATTTGGTCACAAAATCTCAAAAAGGTTGGTGGTGACCCCAAACCCCTTGACTTAGGGGGTCAACAGGGTTAATAGTGGTTCTAACACACTTGCAATGAAAGGGCAGAGGCATTTATTTTTGGAGTAAGACTCAGAGTTCCTCCATCACTGTGCCACCACTGCCGGGTGAGGATATTTAACTGTTCGGTTTGTCAGTTCTTTTCTTGGAGAGACAAAATCCAGACTCGACCTTTTTTTCTCTGCCTGTGTCCCATTTTCCTGGCTGTCAGGCACTTGTCACATGAAAACAATGGAAGGGACGAGGTGGAAAACGCATAAGCCTACCTATGCAAATCCTTCTCTCTGCCAGTGACTGCAAGCTTTGAGCTACACTCTTTCTAAGCTTTGATACATCACATTCAAAACTCCTATCTTGACACAAATAGCTTTAATGCATGCTCTCTTCTCACTGGCAATGGGTAGAAACTGCTGCCATAACTGTCAGGCCCTGTATTGGTTGCAAGGTGCCAGGATTTCAGGAATGAGGTTACTGACTCACGAATACCTAATATTTTCCGCATTAAATCATTTACATCATGGGACTGCTCTCATTATAGAAATATAATGTAAACACATAAAATGTACAATCTTAGTCCATATCAAAACAGATAAACATGTCTGAATCATGAATCAATCATTCAAAGTACAGGTTTTAATTACCAACTGAATGCTTCAGATCAAAAAGTAATCCACATGCAAAACAGTGTTGTACACAAACAGCATGGCTTCTGGTGGAGAACAAACACATATTTTGCTACCAGAGCAAAAAGGCTTTCATGTTACAACTAATGAATGGAATAAATGAATTAATCAAGAAAAAAAACAATACACACCAGTCAAAACCCCCCAATTTTTTCTTCACTTATTGTATGAGACTAATAAGGTGTTTCCTGTGTGCCACAAATGATGTCGGAACCTGATTATCAAACAAATCATAGCGTTATTAGGGAAATTAATGTAAGCGCCTAATGTTTAAAAACTTAATACAAAGTGCTAGGTTCAGCTAGCAGCAGTTATTAGTAGTAATTCATTGCTTTTGGCATTTATTCTAAATGTGTGCCTGCATGAAGTGAATTTATTCTCACATATCAGAGATATGCATGTGAGCGCTGTTGATGTGAAATTTAAATTTGACCCAGAGTTCGGACTATTGACAAATCTGCATAGATTCTAGTTTAGACAGCGCTGCGGGAGCCTAGAGGCTGCTGATTGCTCTGTGTGTGGGGGATTAAACAGCTTCTCTCAGTTAACCTAATGCTTTCAGCCCTGTCTGTGGGGTTTGTGGCCATTAGAGAAATAAAAGGTACAAGGGTTCCCAAACTCCAGTGATGCTACAGGTTCTTTATTCTTCACCAGACAGATCTCAAGGGAGAGGTGATCAGGCACAAATGCACAGTTAACAGTGAACGACCTTGTCAAGGACAACTCAAGAGAATGGGTGAAAGAATAAATTAATGAATGTGGTCCATATTTTAATACATTACATATAGTTTTTTTCACCACACACAGACAATGATGTAATATTATTCAGATGCAGATGTACAGTTTTCCTTTTCTCCTTGTCAGGGGCCTCAAGGCAGGGCTTGTAATAAATGCAGAGACAGCAGGGAGAGTCATTACAAATGGCTCTTGTGTGGCTAACAATTAGTGTATTCCCAAGCCTGCCAGAGTGCCCAATGAGGGCTGGTCTGTAGTGTAGAGTATCAGGGATCGATACACATGCGGCTGAGAGAAAACCATTAATTCTTTTTAATAATGGATTAGCAAGTTATCATTTTCATGAGGCAACACTTAGTGGGAATTTGTCTGATGGCATCAGCACTGGTTGTTTTAATGGAACACTTCCATTAAGGCCTTTTCAGGCCATTAGCAAGCAACTTGTTTGCAATTAATTCCATATAAAGCTCCCTCCCCTGCAAGTTATTTACCCCACTAAAGTCGACTGCACTTCAGGCTGTTTGTTTAAACCAATAAACATCATGTTTGCTATCTGCACTTCTGTTTTACAGCTCAATACCAAGGGGTTTTGTGTTATTACTAATGACCCATGTACATGTGACTACTGTGAGGTTCCTATAAACATGTCGCCAAGTTCATTTCATTTTAAAATTTTAATTTTTAAAAACCTATCTGACAAATTCATATCACAGTATAAAGGCTTATGAAGAGCAACGTGGTTGTCAATGCACCACTCACAGTGCAGCAGTCCATCAGCTCTCGCTGTGTGAATCACACCATACTGTTCCCCTTGCTGTGAAATAGCCTAACATATACACTGTAAGGTTGAATGACACACAGTAGGAAAGATTTTATGGCCCAAATACAACACAAAGGTTTAGAGTCTAGTGCTGACATATCCTGGTTTCAAATCCATCTTTGAGTTGTATAGTTGTGAGTTTTCTCCCCGTATCTGTGTAGGATATTGCTTGATGCTACAGGTTTACTTGTTTTGTCCTTTCTGACTCATTGACAGTCAGATCACACTACAGTCACTTATGATGACACAGAAGCCAGAGAAAGTTTTTTGAAAATGCTAGTGTAGTGGCCTAAGATTGATGGAGTCTTATAAGCTTTATCAGAACTTCAGTGAATTCGCAAGAGTAATGTGACTCATCATCACCGAGGTACTGTACTTAAGACAAAATATCTAAACCTATAGGAGAGAAAAGGAAAAAGAAAAACATCAAACTTTCAATACCCCACAGACCACGAAGACAGGCTTTCTATCAGGCCTTCCAGCCTTCTGTGAATTATTCAAGACAGTGGAGAAGAACAAGAACTCTAAGTGCAATTACCCTTCACTCCTTTCTTCCCAGTGTGAGCAACATTAATGTAATGGCTTTCATCTTCTCAAGCCGATTACAAAAGAGGGAGGCATCTGAAGTCTGCACTCTCTCTTATCGTCTGTCAGTCACTATATGACATTTGGAGGAAAAAAACAACACAATGTGCTTTGGTGACAAAAACCTGGGATTGGAATTTAAAACAACAATTGAAAAACATGTGAGGATAAACACTTCATTGTGTGTTTTTTTTTTAGTTTGTTTGTTTTTGATGGTGAGTATGTGGGTGTTCCTGGTATCACATGATTATGAGTCAGAGATTTTATATTACCTGTGGTATTTGGCGTGTGTGGTACCTGGCGCCCAACCTAGATCTAACCAAAGATGACTCATTACCTGTGGCTTCTTTTAACACACCTTACAGGAAAGTTTTAACAGACATTAGATGAAAGCTTTGTTGTCTTTTCTGAAGAGCACATTACCTTTGTTGTATTATGATGTGAAGAAAAACACAACTTCTGGGATGTTATAAAGTGATGGTTAAAAAATGAGCAAAGACTGTGGTATATGTCTTAATGCTACATTTATGTAATTACTTTTTGGTCGGAGATATCATATCATTATATGGAAACAACTGATGCATAGTCTCAAACACAACGTGGACGATGCAAATGTAAAATGCAAAACCTCTGCTTGCCTCTAATGAACAGACTCCTTGTGAAGTCTGTGGCCCTAACCTACAACACAAGCTAATGTCGGCTGAGCTGAACATCTCATCTGCATAACCCTGAGGCTACATCACCTCCAATGTTCATTTAGTTCATTTGATGAAATGTTCTCATTTGCACTGCCATGAAAGTGAAGTGTTTCTCCATTTTGAAACTGTGAAGGACAACTGACTGCTACATTTGGAGGAATGTGTGGGTGGGTAACTGGTTGTCGAGTTCTCATGCAAAACAACATAGGGGGGAAGTACATTTTGAATGCATCTTGAATATGCAATAAGGTATATATAGCATGACACCTTTATAATGGAAATCCAAACTATTCTGTAAAGTTGCTGAGGGAGTACGAAAGAAAATTCAGACAATTGATGGGGGCTTTGTTAATTGAGCCAGAGTGAAATGGTCACCTTGGCTCGGACCCTGACATTAATAGACCGGTGTAGAGAAAATGTTAAGTGTGTTAAGTGATCCCGGGAGGAGGCGGGTTAGAGGCTCAGCTGCAGAGATCGCTCCCAGCTTCTTCAGAGATCCCATTTTGGGGTTAGCTCATCATCCATCACCATGCACCCCCTTGTGACCCTGCTAACCTCATTAATTTGCCTCCCCTAGATTGGCCCTCCCTCAGAGACCACAAAGAACCCCTACTATTGTTCTCATCCTCTCACCCACACGGCCCAGAGGTCTTAAGTAATTTAACTCTCCACTAGCCAAAATCATGGAGGAAATTAAATTATGTTACTGTGGGGACTTGAAACAACAAAGAAATTCTGGCTTTACAGGCACCAACAGGCTCTTTGTTGCTTCCCTTATGATTTAGCATCTTTGAAAAGTTAAGGTGACCATTTACCCATGAAATAGATCCCACTTGGGATTGTACTATGTTTTATTTTGCTCTATGTCCACAGGCTGTTTGTGCTGAGTTAAATGCCTTTAAATGCACCTTAGAGGATAGTCCAAAGGTAAACAATACATGGGTGATGTATCTAAAAGCTCTTAAATTATGTCCTTTTTAATGTCAGCTTTGCTTAATGTCTCCAGTGTCTGGGAGAGTTGATCAATGAACAGGATGTGACGAAACGACTGTATCAGCATCCTTTAAAGTTTCCAATACTGTCTACATTATATATCTCAATTTAAATTAAATCCATCTCAGTTCCTTCTATTCTGTTTTGATGGTGGATTATTCCACTCCATATAACCAGATTAAGTGGGGATGTGATAAACTATAATGGACAGTAAGGAATTCAGATGTCTTTTTTTTAATAAAGCCATCACTATGAACACAGAATTAATATACCTCTCTGCATCTGCCCTATTCTGGAAGGACACTGGTGGTTCTTCATATCCAGTGGTGAATCCGGGACACGGCAGAGAGTTTGGGTGACTGCCTCTGGCCTTGCTACGGAGTTCCCTAATTAAACTATTAATCTCACATCATTAACCTCTGATGACCCTTTCCTCCCTCCATTCTGACATTGCTGCACTGGCTTACAAAAACAACTTCCTATCAAATCTGTCCAGCTTGAAAATTGCTTTACTCCAACACTCCATCTTCCTTTTTAGATTTCTTTAAAAAATATTTATTCGAACATGTTCCTTGACAGTAAGACTCATGTAAGTTTTTACACAGCAATAATGTTGGTATGAAGGAATTAGTAACAATACAACAGCATAAGATGGGTTGTACATACTCTCACATTCTCCCTAATCATCCTGTTAAAGGTTTATAGTTTGTTCACTTTGCTAGGTATAATTTAACAGGAGACCATCTTTCAAAGTAAGTGTCCATCTGGAGTTGCAAACTTGTGGTTATACTTTTCATGCAGTTCACAGCCTTGAGTCTTCAGGTTCATTTGGTCCAAGGCAGGTGGGTGAGGCTTAAACCTGTTTATAGTCATCATTTTATGGGCTAATAACACAAGAACTCTGTGCAGATATAAATTGTTTTTCTCCCAACACTTGTTTTCTATTGTTGCTTTCTCTCCACCTCAGCATGTCTGTCTGTATGATGTGCACGGACCACAGCTGTGACTTAAATACATTACTCTCCAAGTGGCTCTCCGAGGTGGATATGGTTACTTTTAATTAAAAAAGAATCAATTTCGACTCCTGTCAGTTTTGAACTGGGTGACCATATGGACACTTAAAAATACTATCCAATTTCCAGGCATCAAGCTCCCCTGCCCACCCGATGTGTTGGAAGTGCCAAAACCCTTTGGCACTTTGATCAAATCAGTTTTAGAAATTGCCAAATCAATCTACACACTTATAGGTGCAAGTACTACATGACAGTTAAGGTGGATGTAAGAGATGCATCAAGCAGCTGATATTCCTAAAATATGCCATCTTGCCAGTTAGTAGAGGATATTTCAGTCTGGAGCCATGCACTTTATATTTAGGAATCATCCATACACCTAACAAATTACTAAAAATCTCTTATTGGTACATTAGGGAACACAAATAAGACACAGATGGTTGTTGCATGAGGTTGTGGTTTGATATAAAAAGTCACTTGATACTCAGTGAGGCTTCTGTGGTCTTGCCGCCCCTCACATGAAAAGCCAACCGAGATTATAACATGAGAGGCACAAGAGGAGACACATACATCAAAAGCTTATTAAGGCCAATGAAATAACTCACAATGACAGCACTACAAAAAGATAACCATTACATTTAAGTGCTGTGTATATGTGACTTTGAGGCTGACCTTGTGGACCAGCGGCCTATTGTGAACACGGAGGCTGTATAGAGAGCTGGTTGATTAGGCTGAGCTCTCTGGGGATCAATGGAAGGACTGCGATCAGCACTCGGGGTAATCACACTGTATTGTGTTCCTACTCGATGATGATATAAGATGAATGATGTCACCAAGCTTTCACACTGATAGTGCTGGTGGTGTACTTACTGTATTTGTGGTGCTGGACCATGATGAATTGTGCCATTTTGAGTATTACCCCAAACAAGCACTGTGACAACAGCATTTGTAATGGTAGCCATTGCAGATCAACAGACACTGCTCTGTAAATGGAACAGCCTCTAGTTTTTATGTAAGGAAATGGCCCAACTCTTACATTTGCCACATGTGGTTGTTTTGCCTGTTTAAGTTTGTCACTGGGGTAGACAAGGACACCAGACTGAATCCATGTAATCATAAACTTGCCAGGCACCCCACCCATAGTATCTGTCTGGTGTCTGCCCTGTAATACAGGAAATCCAAACCAGCACTATCAAGTTCACATAACTAACTTGCATACAAATTACAGGCACCAAATGCACTGAACCCTGCCATTAGTGGTAGGTGTTATTTTTGCCCCCTAACTGTCTTATTTTAATCCTATGTCTGTTTGTTTTACAGACGTAGCTTGATTGTGGTAATAGCAGGTCTAGGATTTTTCCCAAGTGTGCTTTCATTAAGATACCACTGTAGGTTAACCTCAGATCACAGCCAGGCTTTTCTCTTAGTTATTATTTGTTTTATTTTCCCTTTTAAGTTGCAATTTTATGATTTATTAAGTATTCATGTATCAGTGTTTGGATGTTTCTTCAATAATGCTTGTGCCAGCTTGTCAAAGTAAAGTATCTCTTTTTGTTAATTAAAAACCTAGGTTCTGTGTTTTTATGCGTAAATGATATGATTACTGAAATTAGAGACCAGAGCAATTTTGCTCTCATGCAGACAAGAGAGGCAGAGAGCACAAAGACTACGTTTACAAAAATAAAGATTCTAACATTGTTCACTTGAATCTATTATTCATAGACTGAACACAATTATTTTTTCTGTCCAGCAGCCTAGCTCTATGCCTATGTAGCTATGTTTACATCTTTAAATCTGGCAAATGGAGTGTACATGCAACATGTCCTAAAGGCAATAAATACTGTGCATACAGCCATGACAACACATATTTTAAAAATAACGTTTTAAACTTCAGCAATCCTTCACATTTGCTTGTGCATGTAGGAATCTGCATTGAAAACAGCACAATAAGAGTATGGCTTAATAATTAAATGTCATCCAAACAATGCACTGGTTAGACGCCGAGTGCTGACACATTTAAATAATATCTTGGTACCTTCATTACCCCAGACATTACCCTTTCCCCCCATTCATCTCTAAAAAGCAAATGCATTTGAATCAATTTTGTTCATTCCCTTGGTAGCAACTAAAATTAAAGCACAGAAGAGCTTAAGTATACAACATAACAATGACAACAAACCTGGTGCATAACCAGTAAATAAACTACTGACAAGGCAAATCTCATTTATTCTGTCAAGAAAAGTACTATGTCAATTATTCATGGACCAGAAGTTCTCCTGGAGTTATTTCATTATTTTCTTCAAGATAATTAATCTTCAGCATTCCATATTTTTCAACTTGAATTCTTAAATGATCATTAGTATTCAGAGTTTGTTATTTTAAAATCAGTGGAGTTGCTAGACACATCGCAACTAGCTGCAGTCGTTTTAGGTGCATTGGAAGAGCATCACCAGAGGGTATGTCACTGTTTTTAAAGGCTAGTGAAGGCAGTGCAAAGGGGCACATTCTGTTCTTAAATGACCACTATTGCTTCAGGTCTGATTTGCTCCAATCATTCTACAAGCCGAGCAAAAACATTCACGAACTCCACCCCCACCCTCAGAAAAAAAAAAACAACCGTAGCCCAAAACGTTTCCACAAGGTCAAATTCATACTTATACTGTGCAAAACCCTAGACACCACCACGAGACAAAGATGATAACATACGGCTGAGTGAGAGATGACAAAGGGTACAGGAAAACAAATCCTATTGGACCCATGTATGAAAGGACAGGGCATTTGGTGCGGTCTGGTCGGGGAATGGGAGGTGCCGGGGTAAAATTGAATTACAGTGACCCTATGACAGCACTATAGGTGCGGTTATATGTTGAATTAATTCTGTCCCTGACCTCGTCTTTGGCAGGGCAGTACCTCTAGACTGCCCCTAAGACCCAAAGGAGCAGTGATGGGCACACATCTTTCTGAGTGGCTTGTCCAAGCCAAAAGCGTCATTCAGATTGACAGCCAAGCAGAGAGGCTGATGGAGCTTCACTGCCTACACCATGCATTTATTTTTAGTGCACAAGCTAAAGCTCTCTATACTTGGAGACTTGCATTAGATGAGACGCTATTTCTGTTTGCTACAATCCACCAAAGACACCTAATGTAAATACAATCTACATTCTATTTTTAAATGTAGCTCTGTACTGCACAACATGAAAGCTTCTCTCTAAGAATATCCAAACAATGCATTAATGTAGAACAACGTTACACATTAAATTCAATCTTCAAAAAAAAAAAAATGTCAGTCCCTGTAAAGAACAACAAGTGCAAAGTGAACAAAAGGCCTGGGTTTCTTCATGTGATGCTTACACTTGGAATTAATCTCAAAGTATTTCTTTTTCACCTCACTTTGTGTGGAGTTTTCTATGGGTAAGCAAGGGGCTAAAACACTCTTACTGTCAAAATAGTAAGTCTTAAGGTTACTTACTGTCTGCCACAGAGGAAAACACCATGCAGCTGAGCAGAAGCAGGGACAGTAACGCCCCTCTGGGCAGGAGGGGCACTGCCAGGTGAATATTAGGCACCATGTTCCAAGTTGGCACTGCTCCCTCCTCAGTCCGCTGCTAGACGCGTCCCACTCTGACAGGATCAAAGACTAACACCTGGGAGAGTAAACAGAAGTACAGAAACATTGGTATTCAAACTCACGGTATATTTGCATACATTTGAATGAGCACAATATCACAGTCGAGCAAAAATATCAAAAGCATGTCACAAAACAGAACCAAAGGAAAGTGTTTTTTTTTTTTACACATGTAAGAAAACAACAGCACACAACACTGGGAATCTTTGGTCGCAGTCAACAAGGCCCCCACTAACCACAACAATCTCCTGCTCGAGGCGGAGGAAAATACAAGTGAAGCGAATATAACATGTAAACTGCATCAGCAGAAGAGTTAGGAAACAAATGCGGTACAGTGCTACAGCGAGACATCATGGGAAGAAATAACAAGAAGAAAAAGGGGAGGTCAGGACGCAGGATTAAACTCGTCAGTCATCCTCTCACAATGAGGATCAGTTTGAGACCCAGAGGATCTCCTAAACAGCAGTCCCCGAGGACCATCGCCCACTTAATGTTTCCCATTAAGAAAATTAAACTCCGTCTTCCAGATGGGATCAAATCAACAAAGTGCCATGATCTCATAGAATGACAAGACGTATGCATTACAAAAACATTTAACATACGACACATCCCATGAGGGACACGACTGGTAAACAAAGGAGCAGCAGGTGTACCACAAATTAACTGTAGCTGACCACGCTATAAAACAAAAAGCACTGCTACATCACCTTAAGTAGTAGGTGGAGACATGAAGACAAAGGCTGCCAGTCAAAATAAAGTGCAGTTGCACTGATTCTTTGTAATTTTAGGAATTAGATTTAGTGTAGGAAATGACTAAGCCAGCTGATAAGATTTAGATATATAACCTTCAGTTTGTTATAGCCTGCAGTTTTTATGTCTAATGTTATTATTAACAAAGTAACTGTGTATCCTCATAAACTGAGCTAACGAAATTTCCAATCCCTACTCTATTGCCCATGGCCATCTGTGATGAGTAAACATAACACAGTAAAGCAGACCACAATATGGTAAGGATAGATATCTCTCTTTTGATAGAATTAAACCAGAAAGTCCAGAAGACCTCAGAAAAACATAACTTAAATGAGAAAAGTTTGAAAAGTTAAAATAAGCTTACTTTTGTCTTCAAGGGTTCCCTGACAATGATTTTGTACAAAGCTTTTACAAGAGGCTTATTGGACAGGAATTGAAACATTTTTCAGCATGTCTGTTCAGTTTATAGTGGTGACTCGAACAATGCTGATAGCTGATATTTATGAAAAGAGAAAGAGAAGCACTCACAATGTGGAATATCTTGAGGCTTGCTGGGTGGCCGGTCAGCTTTAGTCTATTCAGTTCAGCAAAACAAGTTAGAGTGTCAGGAACACAATGCCTCTAGTATCTTGTAGGAACTTTCCATTCTTAAGCCCATGGAGGTGTTGGGCAGCCCATTACTCATGTGGCTTTTTCAATACACGTGGAAACAGTATAAAAAAAAACACATACCCTGGGCACCTCTTCGACCACCCTCTTTGTGAAACGAGACCAAAGTACACACTGCATTCAGCAGACTTCTTATGAAACAATTTTTAAAAGATTTTCTTTCTTTCTTTTCTTCATTTGAGCTCTACTTTAAACTCTTCCAACAAATGACTTGGCAAAACACAAGACATGCATGCCTCAGTAAAATGATGTGAGGAATATCTGAACTGGGTACAGTTACGAGGATATATCAGTAATGGCTAGCTCTTCAATATTGTTTCACAACTGCAAACAACATGCATCTTGAGTGATTCGATCACAAGTGAACAGCTCTAAGTTCGTCAGTTCACACACGCTCCTCAAATGACCACTTCCAACCAGATCTCACTGCTCCTCTCATTAGGTAAAACACACATTTATCATTTCCATTTGCAAAGACCAAATGCATTGTTGTTTTACACTAATGGAAGCCATTAATGCGTTTCCGGTGTCTCATTTGCTGCAGATTAAAAGAGGAAGAAGAACAAAACTGTTCTCTAGCATGTTCCAATCAAAGATGTCTGACACATTCGTAATATATCTCTAGACATTGTGGATCAATTGAGTTACTATGATTCAGATCTTTATGTATCATGGCTGCACTCACACCTGTAGTTACAGCTGTCCACTTGTGATGGGATCAGCTGAGATACATATTAATGCTAGGTATGATGAGGGCCTTTGTCACTTACAGGAATGTGCATCTGTGCTTTCAAGTCCGCCAAATCAATTTCCGATGCAACACGGTTTGCGTCTTGGGATTTTCCAAATAGTGTGTGCCAACATCATCCATTGTCAGTGAAAGTTCGAGCTGTGATTGCATCAAACTCTTTCCTGCATATAGATTTTTGAGAAATACCCACAAGCGCAGCTAAAATAATTCAAAACCTCTAGAAAAAAAAGTGCTCTCTGTGTCTTCACCTTCACTGGTAATGAGAATGCAGCTCATTGTTGGTGTGTTAAGCTGTAGCAGCCTGTGGAAGAAAAAGACACACAGATACACCGCTCAGGGTGCCAAAGAAGTGGATCACACCCCCACTCTGCAACTAGAATTAAAGACATTTAGGCCCCATTTTTATTTCAAGTTAATACCCCAAGTTAGCTTTGCAAAATGAGCGTAACTCACATCAAGTTTGTTGGCTGACAAATTTGTTTTGACATTCATTTTTATGTATGCCAGCTTTGCGTTGGTTCATGTCGGTGGGTAGAGAGAGTGAGCGAGGCTGATAGAGTTGGCTACTTGCCGTGCTCCAAACCCTTGGCGGTGGAGGGATATCTTTCACAGCAGATGCCAGAGAGAGGCAGATGCTTTTCATCTTCAATGAGACAAATTCCTAGAGCGAGGTTTATTCTTTATTTATTTAGCTACTTATTTATCCCAGTGCAGTTTGGTGCCCCCCAGCTGCACACAGATACTATGGGGCAACACTTGCCACCATGTGCGTTCGTGTTGTGGTGGGAGCGGTGATGGTGAGGGACTGACAGGGCATCAATGTGGAAATGGTGCAGTGTGATCAAAATCTGAGCAAGTGGCTCGGAACACAGGAAGGCATTGTTTGCCACTATGTGGGAGAGAGAAAAACAGTGTGAGCACGTAGGGGTGGATGTGTGCCCCTGTGAGATTGTATGCGAGTCCTTATGTCTTGGTTTTCATTCTGAAGCCTGTTCTTGTGTGCGAGAAAAAGAGAGTTATTACTGCATAATTATTACTACAATGATCACCCAGATTTTTTCACCAGTAATCATAATTAAGAAATGCAATGATTACTTCATTACCTTTTTGTATTTTTCTATTAATTTGATTTTGTCAAAACCAATCACTGGTGACTAACTAAACCTGTGTTAGCAAATGTGCATGTGTTAGACACATTTATGTCAAAATGATCTCTTATGTATTTGTGTTTATAAAATCGCAATTAGCTGACTAACCATGACAATGTGTCCCAGTAAGGGAAACAATAGATGAGGATAAGTCAAAGATGAGTCAGATCCTTCCACCTCTTTGTCACTTTCAGCACAGATGTGTATTGAAGAAAAAAAGAGAGGCTGTGTTTGACAAATTTAAACCTCCTTTACTGGTTTGATACTGTTCAAAACAGCCGTTCACAAGACTCCCATCACTTTAATTACTCCACAAAATTTGAGATGGAAGTGGTGATTCAGAGGTCTGTAACCAGGTTAAATACAATTTGTGATAGAGCACTGAGTCTTCTGTCTAATTTGTCAGTGTCAAGATCAAGTGTCCTATATATAATATAGGGGGAGAGGACATTTTATCTAAAAAAAAAAAAACAATCAAAGACAAGAGAGGGTTATTGAACTGATATAGAAGTGGAAAGAATCCTGAAAAGGCAAATACTCATGAGGGTATCCACTTTCTAAGTCCTTTAAGAAGAAGCTTTGGTGTTTCAAGTGCCAGGGGAGTTCTTAATATTTCAGAGCGTGACATATACGATATATATACACTGTATAATAAGCAAAAGACTAAGAGGTTTAGTGAAGTGATTAACATGGGAACAATGGAATGTGAACATCTCAAACGGAAAGCTGTGGAGGACAGAAAAGCTTTTGTGGGCTCATTGGGGAGTGGAATATAACGAAGATGTACACACCTATCCTGTTTTCCTATTTACCACCCGCATTAGGTACCTGTCATTCAAGTTATTACACCCTGTATGTGTGTGGCAAGGGAGTGGCCACCCAGATAGAAGTGGTAGTCTATGTCTACAAGCAGGGAATGCAAGACACAGCTACGTAAAGAATGCACTAAGTAAAAAGGCTAAGTAAACACTACTGTTAGACTAACTACAGGTAGCATCTCTGCTCTTCTTCATTTCCATCTCTTATACTCATGTACCCTCTCTTTCTCCGTCTCTGTTTAATAGGTCATCCGGTGGAGAGGTGGGACAGCGGAGATATATGGCCAACAGTGTGGGGAGCTAATCACGGCCATCTCTGGAGGTGATAAACCCAGACCGGAGAGGTTTGTGTTGGTGCAGCCTGCAACAGCTCCATAAACACAGTTACAAGCTGAATTTCAACAGTAGTGTTTTGGCCCTTGATTAGTTTTGCGTGCCCTAGAATACTCAGCCTCCCAGGTCTGTGGTCCTTTTTTTTTACTTCAGCGATGAACAGAAACCACAAGACCCCAGGAAAATTACTGCAAGCCGTTGAGACACATATTATAAAATGAAAGTGTAAAGGAACCAAATTAAGTTTTCACTTCAACTACTTGCTCTACCCACTGACTTGATGGTGCATGTCTTCTTTTTTTTTTTCTTTTTACAGGGCTACATTGAAATTCACCCAACAAAGGGTAATATCCTGTGACCTATTGAGTTCTACAGCTCTTCTGTTTACAAGCTGATTGCACTGAGTTAATTGTTAACGCTTTACTGCTGAGAAGAGGACAGAGAGACTGAAAGACAACTTTAACAGACGAGCGCACTTCCTTCTGTTGAGCAATAGAAGGGAGTGAACACTTGTTTTGCTGACCTACAATGAAATCACTAAAGTGATAAATCACATTAGTAACATGTCTGTCAGCGACAATGATTCACACAAATCCATCAGGCAGTTCATTCAAGACGTGTCAATAATCAAGGACAGCATTATAACAGGTATGTGAAATGTATATAGACTTTTACAACATACAGCACAGACAAACCATGACGCACTGTGATGTAATCAGTGATGCACACCGGCGGCAGTTAACGCATGGTGATCTTAATAACATTCTGACACAGGCACCAACTCGCCTCTCTACAGAATGCAAAAACCAATGTATATTGGCTTCACCCATATGATACAATGTCGATTGGCATTTAGTGTGGTTGAGTGAACATTTAACAAAACTCAAGCACCTCCATAAATTGCCACTGAGGTGGGGATTTACAATCACCTCTGGGGGGCTACCAATCGTTTCAGCTGCAAATCAATCTGGGAATGAAAGGTGATATGTCTTACACTGATATGTATTACACAGAGTAGAAGAGACATAGCAGAGTGCCACTTCCATTTGAATTTATTGTAGAGTGATTATTGGCGTTGTCGAGCTGCAGAGCAAGGAGAAAATGGCTTGCACTACAAAGTACTGGGCAAAGGGCCTGCAATAAATCAAAAAGCAGTCTCAATGTAAAACAGACATTCATCAAATAAAAGCAATGCGGTGTATACCTGCACCAATTCACTGTATGAAACAGCTCTTAGTAAAGTGGCACCAATCTTCAGAGGCATATCAACAGAATATAAACCATTTCAGCTTTAATTCTAGGGCTTCTTTATTTCTTATTTGCTGACATAACAGTAGATGTACTCTGACAATTCTATTTAATGTCACACCTATTAACATTATCATGATTACTACTTTGCTTATAAATCCCCACTATTACATATCTCTTTCTTACTTATCAGTTCTTTGTTTTTTTAATCTCTGTTCCTGGGAGAGATCTTTGTTCTGAAAAGTAGCACATATATAAAAATCTCAAAATGAATTTTCTCGAAGCTAGAGCCTAAATAAAACTAATGGAGAATGATCAAATTTCAAAGCTTTGTATTCACTTCAGCATCTCCGGGAGCCTTGCCCTAGTTCAAGGACTGAAAACAGTTTTAACATTTGTTTACGTTTTAGAGAGTTCTACAAATGAAAAAAACTGCATAATTAAGAATGATTCTGTGCCATAGCCAAACATTAAATCAGCAATATAAACACAAACAAAATTCTCAACAGCAGATGTGCAAATATATCAAAAGGAAATTCGCACTGTCAAGCAAGAAACATGGCTAAGACGTCACCACTTGACGGTTTGCTCGTGGACAGATGGTGCCATAAAATGACTAGGCAGGCAGCACAGAAGGCATGGACTCCCCCCTCACACCACACACAGGACTTCAATCCTCACCACCACCCTCCACCCTCACCTCCTCCTCAGCAGAAAGCCTCGGCTCCGCCAGTAAAAGACAGAGTGAAGGCATGTGAGCAGAAAAGACTGGCAAATACAGAGCTCCATAGATCAATAGCTGGCCAAACACAGGCAGTTGTTTGGGCTCAGCTCAATCCACAGATCTATCATGGGGGAATTTTATGAAACCAGAAAGAGGAGAAATATTAGTAAAATTGAGCACTGAAGCTCTACAATAAAATAAGGACAATACAAATTGAGAGGATACTGCATAAGTAATATTTTCACAACAGTCTTAGAATAAAAAACCCTTCCTTATCTTTTTGTTTAAGTGTATTTATTTTTCACAGGTGGCACCAAGGTGAAAATATTCAGCCACTCTTTGTATAAGAGGGTAAGAGGGGCTTTAGAGGGCTTCATATTCTTCAGCAGGTGTCTACACTGTTCTAAATCAATTACTTCTAGTCAGTCAGTACTTAGATTGGGGGGGTATTGTAAATCAGCTTGGTGTCAGGCCAGATTAGTGACTGTAACGGCCAGGGAGTGAAGCTCTTTGGGCAGCAGGGACCCTCCAGAGCCTGACATGTGAAAGACGCTCTGGCTTCAGTGCTCAGTGACAGTTGCAACTCTGGTAATTGTTTGCCACAGTACTTTGTAGTCGGTATGTAAACTGTGAGACAAGTAGATGATTCCCTATAAGTGTTCAATTCCTTTAATAAGTCCAGTTAATGAGCGTACTGCTTTATAGCAATACTGGATTTGCAGGATTTCTTCACTAATGTGATCAAACACTATGATTTATCAAGTAACTAGACCCAAACATAGATCTAAATATTTACCTGGTATACCACACAGTTATATTACTACAAAAAGCGGGACAAAATTCACACTAGCTGTGAATGGATTTGCCATGTGTGGATTGTCTGTACTTTCCAACTGTCCAACTGTCCAACTGTCCAGCTATAATCTTGAAAGCAGCTCTTTATCTCTCTATATCCCTTTATGCAAATCTACTTCTGAACATTACTAATGATATTCTTCTCAAACATACACCCACCAATCACTTAAGGTGAGGACATCTAGCTGTAGCTCACGTTCACTTTGTGACTTAGAATGAACTCCTTGTACTCTATTGGACGGTTTTGAGATTATTTAGCAAGAACTGAAACGTGTGCATGGAATTGTATATTGACACAATGGGTTTATTATTTCTCCTTACAACATAGCACATAAAAAATACCGGGAAAACAATCCTCTGTGGTCCAAGGTACAAAAGAACAAACCCAGTGTTGACACAGGGAAGGGTCAGACTAACTCACGCAGAGCTGGGAAAAGCACCTCCTATATAATCAAGCATTTGCGGTGGGAAACAGAAACACTGTACCTGGTGGTGTTTGAGGCAAAGCATAAGGTTCTGTTTAGAAAAGAGGACCTCTTGATGAGAAGTGTGTTTGTGGGAATTAAAAGAAACACAAACACATGCTATTCTGAGACCTACCCTGAAACAAAACAGCTATGTGTTACACCACAAACAGTTAAGGTCTAATAGATGTAACAGGGGTTGGTTGTCATTGTAAATGCAGAAAAAAGAGGTTCCCCAAGGTCCTAATCCAGCTCTTTCCCTGCCTTCTACTCCAGGCAGATATCCTCTCAAACCCTAACTAGTGAAAAAAGGCAGATTCTAATAAGCCGTTCTGTCTTTCTGTCAGTCTGCATTGCTCCCCATTCCCCCCACCGCCTCCCCCTTTCAGTGGTCATGTCTCCGTCTCTGTCTCTTACTCTCTGTGAGCCATGAGCCAGTCTGTTGGAGCAGATGGAACCATATATCCCCATCTCTCTCCAGAGGACAGAGGATTTAAAATGTAAAAGAGATGAGTGTGGAGTTGTAAGGGACCAGAGGATAAAGGGCAAGACATGTAGGGGCTCTCAGCTTAGACCATGTTCATCAAACAAATATAGTGCTCCTACAAACTATGAAACAAGAATGTAGACTGTAAACTCACCACCAGCCAGACATGTCTGTCTTCACTGTGTTTCTAATCCAACATTTTGTCCTACATGATATGAATCGTTGGAAACAGAGGCAGATGCTTCAAAATTCTCTCCTCTCAACAGACAATTATTCGCCAACAAATATTATATAACAGTCCTTTGTCGAGCAGAAATGACACACATTAACTGGTTACCCTTCATCAGTAATTAACTGCAATAATTAGTTTTAGCCCTAAAAGTCATATTCACTATTTAATAAACTGAATGCAGTGTTATCAACCATAGGCAAAAAAAAAAAAAAAAAATTCATTAGGGTGCTTATCCTGAGACACACTCTTTATGTTGCATTTTCTGGAAATGTAGAGTCAGACTTCCTATCCTCTACACCTCACCTCAGGCCACCTTTTCCTGTAATGAGAAAGTATCTGGACACTGTATCTGTCGTCTGGGGGAAGATTCTGCTTCGTCCTCCATCTCTGGGTGGCAGGTTGACAGACAGCAAGAGTGAAGAACAACAGGCGGCCGAGGTTGTGAGCAGTACAATCGATTGCCAGCTGACTAGCAACGTCCATTATACTGACAGGCCGGAGCCATAACACGACGAACTGCACTCCACCAACGCCCTCATTACTACCTATGAATCTCTCAGCGGGACCAATCTCTCTCTCAATCGTGCTCTCTCCCGTCTCGCACTCTCTCGCTGTCTCTCCACAGTATATCTACCTGGCAATGCATAGAGCAAAATTTCACTGTCAATCTGATGGAAGTGTTTCAAAAGAGACAAAAACCACATCAAGTCACTGCACTTAGCTTTGCACAGTAGACAAGCAATGGATACAGAGCAGACAACTAAGGGTAATATACTGTTCTTCCGAGCAATGTTCTGAAGAAAAATGCAAACTGAACATACCAGTGTTTCCCATACATTGATGACACTGTTTAAATTCAAGCGTCCGCTATCACAGAGAAATTTTAGCTGTCTCCAAAGACAAAACCTCTGCCACATTAAAATATTTCTCCAGCAGCACACTGTCTTTCAGTTGCGCTATCTGTTTTTCTTGTCCTTTTTCACCTTTTTCACCATCTCTCGAGTTATTTTGAAATCCGTAGTCCTTGGAAGACTTATTTATACTCCCACCCCACCCTTTTCCCTCACAGTACAGCTGCAGATAGGATTTACCTGCAGCTGAGACAGCCTCCAGACTATCAATTACCACCACTGTAGAGTCCCTGTTCTGTGGCTTGGCTAACAAGACATACACACACAATACATATACTCAGCATGCACACACACACACACACACACACACACACACACACACACACACACACACACACACACACACAGATCTCTTGGACACATCCATTTAGAGAAATTCTAGGTTGAGCGTGAGTCACTGGTTTTTACTGCCTAATCAAATCATAAGAAAGAAATCCACTTCACGAAAAACATCTAGACAAAGCTGTTTTGATGCGATGTCAGTGCAAATTCATCCAATCAAGGAAAGTGGTATTCGGATCAAATGGCCTATGAAAGGTGAGCAGACTTTATGAGTGAAGATAACAAACATTTTAATTACAGAAAATAAACTAGTGCTGTTTATAAACACATTAATAGTTAAAAAGTTAAACAGGTTGTCTGAAGCATAAAAACTTACCTAAACCTAAAAGAAATAAAAATAATAATAAATAATAAATAAATAAAAATAATATTCAAAAGTATCTTTTAATCAAGGAAGCGTAGGTGGAGGCAAATGTGTAGTGCTTGCATTTGCAAACACGATTACAAAAGTCAAAAAAGCACAAACATGCAAAACATTGAGCCCTTACTGCAGTTCATTTGTATAGCTGTGATGTTGACACTGTGATGAATGTGTGACTGATGTGCTGAAAACAGAGATCTCACTAAATTCTTCCTGACTTATCATCTCATTCTGTGACAATGATTAGACTGAACACCAGGCCTTTACACATACAGGAAGACACAGTGGGACAGGACCTGTCACTCACCTGACCAGATCCACCCTGACACCTAAAGTGCCTCTGTCAGGTCAACAAATGAGAAGCCATCACAGCCGATGTTGTGATCATCAAGCTCAAGTTATTCCACAGATTGGTTGAATGCTATATTGCCAGATGCTGTTAAACTCGTTTGAGCGTGTTTGGGGTTTAGGGCAGCGGTTCTGATTCCCTGGCAGTGTTTTGTCGATGCACCATCGCAGGAGGTGAAAAACAAATTCAGGGAACAGAAATTGTGTAAGGGGTATAGGCTAATGTTTCCTAATACAACTCTTATGAGGACCACAACCTGCAATCTGCCAATGCCTGGTCATGCTGTCATCTTACACAGGTCTGTGTAAGCCTGTGAAGAAAGATCTGAGGAAGTGAAATCCTTTTAAGTGAGCCATCATGTCTGGCCGTGGCAGCAGCACAGCGATCATTAGGATAACATATTTGGGTCAAAAAGCTAATGAATGTGCATCAACAATGGACTGTATGGCAAACCTCTGTAAAACACAACATGGTGAGGTATTTACAGCTCACCATCAAACTATTTAAACCACTGGCCTCATGAGATACTGAGCAAAGGGTTTATGCTTTAACCCACATGTGAAAAAATGTACTATACATTATTTACCTCATACATAAAATTCTATCGCACTTACAAGTGAGCTTAAAGGCATTTCTGTAGCTTAAATATTCATTTGACCACTTGTTGGGTTATGTGCATAAGATGTAAAGGGGTTTTCTTATTAACTATAAAGGGAGAACAGGTTATTCCTTTACTCCCCTTTTCCTAAACCAGTCCTCTTGTCTGACTGTCAGCTAAGGCAGCCAAGTCTACCATGTTTACTAATGTAGAAGCAACCCCTTTATCAGGGAAGAGATTTGTAGGGAAGAGGCAGGGGATTAGCCATCAAATTACCAGGCAGACAGCATCCCTGCTCCTGGGTTGTGAAGCAGTAATCTCTGAGGGTGAGGGGGGGAGATCCAGATAAAGGTTTGGGATTGGTGTTGTGGAACTCCAAACTCCAAACTATGCATAAGTAAAATATTAAAGTGTGTTTCAGGGGAACTACTTTTTTAATCAACTTCACCTTTTTCATTTTTTTGATAACTACATTAGTAGGACCATATCACTTTATGTAGTGTGTGTGTGTCACCCCCCACCCCCACCCCTTGTCGGTTGGGCAGTGTGGTATCATTACATAGCCCAACACCCCACTGCAAGACTTTAGTAGGGGGAGGCTTTCAAACAGGAATGCTGTAGCTAGGCAGGGCTGGTGGAATTGGATTTCAGTGGCCCTGCCCATGGTTCTTACATTGTCACCCCACTGCCCTCTCTTAAACAAGCAGTGCCCTCCTCAGAGAATACCCCCTGGACACAGGAATGTTTCATCAACACCTCAGCCCCCAGCATCCTTACTGGGCCACAGTAAGCCAACAGGCGCTGCACTGCCAGGCTATAAATAAGTCAGGCGATATAATGAAACCAAATGAATCTCCATCCATCTTCCTAAAACAAGTCAGGGACCTCAGAGTTGTACAGGAGGAAGAGTCATTGCCAGTATTCGCAGATGAACCACAAGATGAACAAAAGCTAAATGTTATTCTGACGCTGAAGGCTAGTATGATGACAACTAAGTCTGCGTATAGGAAGCCAAGACTGCTAAGATGTATTATTCCATTTTATGATATCTTATAGCCTGTGAGAGTCCAGTCCTACTTGGTGCTGTATGAGATCAGCAGCAGTGAACTGCTGAAAAAGAAGCCATAACTTATGAGGAAATGACAGAAAAGCTGATAAAGTAATCGAATAGAATGTTGAATTTAAGCCAGGCATTTGAAGAAATTGGGAAGCTGAGCAGACATGGGAGCTGGTCGGGGCAGATGGATAAATCAACCACATGACTATACTCCCAGAACTAAGCACCAAATAAATCACGCCTACATTCAATTTTATTTGCTTTACTGCAGTTTAGCATCACAGTTATCACCTCATACTAAAGAGCAAGGTAAAGCTATGACCTTTAATTCTCTTTAACGGCAGCCCACAGGCAACCAGTCTGACCTTGTGTTTCTGAAGGAAAAAAAACTATTTAAGATATAATTTATTACACTGTTATCTATATTCAATGATACAACATTTAGCAAGTGAATTATTTCATGCACCACAGCAACAACGGTGACCCATAGTCTTGTCCTATTTTCACAAAATGGTTTAGAGCATAGCAGAATTTAGAATTTGTCTTGACCACTATATGTCTCCAAGGTGCATTGCTGCACATTTCACACACACACAACAATGAGCTTTGGTTCTGTCATACATACAGAGTACAACAAAATGCAGTGGCCCCTGAAAATGGAGGCTGTTTCAATCAATGTGGAGGCGTAATGGGATGATGTGGAATTGAAATGAGTTTGCAAGGAGGAAAATGTCCTGTCTGACAAAGCAGATTTGTGTTCGCATTGAGAAACTCATGGCTGTATGCATAGAGGTAAGATTTAAATGCAAGTGTAAGAATATGAGCCCAGAGCAGACCTCTGATGGCTGGCTGTAACTGGGCATAAAATGTAGACAGATATTTTTAAAATGCAGACTAGTATATATAATGTATAAAAGTGAGTACAGAAAAGGGTTGAGGGAAAAAAAAAAAGTTGAATATGATGTAATCCTGAGCACTGTGATCCACTTTTGTTTTATCAAATCAAGTTAAACAGACAGTGAGCTACAGCTGCACTTCCCCTGATGTTGTAGGTTTTTACAAGACAATTCCCATTCATCCCTAATTCGCAACAAAAATATTATCAACTTACTTAAAATAAACCTGCCTACTTATTTGGGATATGATCTCGTGTCAACGCTTTCACATATGTTCAGCAAGCTTGTGTAGATGTCAAAGCACGGGCGTAGACCTAGTACAAATAAGCTCTCTGCTTGGGGCAGCTAAGGAAAAGCGTTCTTGTCAAAACACTAGTGATTTTCGTGGTAAAGAAACCCTTTTTTCTAAACCTTCTCCTCAGCACCTGTCACAATGAATGAGCGACTGTCTACAAGAAAGAGGTGTCACAACTCAGACCAGCAAGTGACTATCACACTGGCAGTGGCCGCTGCACATGATGCATTATGTAGCACAATAGAGAGGATTGACAATTAGGCCTTGCCACATAAAAACAACAAGCAATGATCGAGTCACCATCGGGCAACAATTGGAAAAAAAACACCACATCAAACTCTGATGGAACTTTTTAAGTCTGAAACCTTATCACGAACAAGTCTGTGCAAACTACAATGAAGCTTTCATGTTTAATGGCGCTACAAAGAGCCTGTAGGTCTTCTGTCTACTTACAGTATGCGTCATAGACAAATGTCTGGCTCCACTGACACATTCGCCTTCACAGACATTGATCTGTGATTGTAAGCAACCTCTTTCATGTCCCAGCTGGGATGAGAGTGATTAAGCAGATCCATCATCAGTTAACAGGCCATTACACATCAACCAATTCACCGATGATGAAAAATCAAGTCCTATGGAAAAATCCATATGCTCAGCTCATAATTACTTTTGAGAAATCCTATGGGGGAGAGAGACTGAATGACTGACTGCTCCACACAGGTTAATTTATTCAAACGGAAAGACTTCATCCGCTGCAGTCATTTAAGTGGAGGTTATTTTTGTAAGTTTGCTATGGAAATCTAATAAATAGGAGTTGTACACAAATGACTGCCGTTGTTTCCTCAGGGCACATCCTAGACATCACTTACTGGTTCTCTGGAAAACTGCCGGTGACGAAGTGACTGAGGCACAGTCGTAAAAGAGGAATGAAGGGTCAGTGGCCTGCATGGTGGAGGTGAAGGAGGACGACCTACAGGTTACACAGGGGATTGGCTTTGTTTGAACAAATGACCATGGCTGACAGTTTTTTGTCTTGTTTGTTTATGCTCCTGAGCAGCTGAGCAGACATCTTAACAGTTGTGACCATACTGAGTTTTGCCTCAAGGTCATTTTTAAAAATCAATTCAGGGTTACCACTACAACCAGACTACCAGGGGTGAACTGCACAGTGAGGGTCGAACTCCTAAATCATTAACTAAAAGGGAAAAAAAGATAAAATTAAAAAATAAAAAGCAAGCTCGGCTTTGGTACAATTAAGAGAGAAAACACAAAGTTCCTGCTCCACGGGGGAAGTATGTTTCAACAAGCAACCAAATGAGACAGTGTTGTCTACACTGTGTTCTTTGAAAACTTAAAGACAGCTTTAATGGAAAAGAGCAAACTGCAAAAGGGATATTTTTCCAACTGACTTCAGCTCCTTGTATTGAGCAATACACTTGTGCAAAAAATTGTGCAACAACTCCTACATTTATTATATCCAAGTACAGGATGATGAACACAGTCCAAAGGATTCTCATAACAATCTCATTAAAGTTTTATGTCGTGATAAAAAATAAGACATAATTAGAACCGAAAGAAACCTTTCGAGTCGGTTAATCTTTGTTGAAATGAAAGCGCAAAAAAGATTTTCAGGTGTTTTCAGTCAAGTCTTCCCCATGGATTTTTTTCAACTCCAATAGAGCTGATAATCACAGATACAGAATAACAAGCGTTATACCTTTAAATCAGACAACAGAAAAACATTTCACAAGTTATACTTTGTTGAAACGGAGGCCTAATTTTTTTTCTGTAAATCATAATTTGTGACTTCCAAAAGTTCCCCACTACAATTATCTGGGATTTCAAAGACTTTCGGTGTCTCCTTCGAACTGGAATTCCTGACGCTGAAACGTTACCCTCCAGATTGCCCAGGGAGATAAAGACAACTGGAAAAACAGGTTGTTTGGCCTCAGTGTAGGCCTAATGCAGTAGAACGGCAGGGTGCCTCACCTTAGCAGCGGTAGCTAAGGGACATTCTATGGCCCTCCTATTCAAAGTCCTCTGAATACGTAGGGGAGGGCTCGCACCAGACAGGGCAATTTGCCAGAGAGCCAGCCAATAGAGCTAAGCCAAGACGAGGTTAAACTATTGTTTTGGCTTAACAAGCAAGAGTGAGCAAGGACAAAGAAAGAGGGACAAAAGAATAGTAAGAAAATACCTGACCATTGAAGTGTAACACATCAACTTACTTTGTTTCTTTTATTGAGAGAGGCGAGTTGTAAAAGGTATATCCCAAGATGAAAAATAACACACACCGCTACCGGGAGACACAGACAGATAAAGCTCAGACTCTCCGACAGCCCAGTTTCAAAAATGCACCTGTGCCTCACTGGCTTTTTTTTTTAAAGAAATAAAAACTTTTTTTTTTCTCACTGTTAAGTCATAACATTTCTGTGGTTTAAAATTCACACTTACCTATGCATTTCAATTAGGTCCACTTATAAATAAATCCCTCTTATTCCCTCTTTTTTTTTTTTTTTTTAAATGTGAGGCACTTATTCCAGAGCGAGTATCCAAATCCTGAAAAAGAAAATCCAACAGTATCCACGAAAGATTATCCCTGAACGATGTCTTATGAAAAAGTGTGTGGGAGAAAAGTCGTCTCCAGTCCCTGCTCAGTTATTCCATTCACAGCGTTTCATTAAACCACAGGAACTGTCTTTTTCACTCCCCAGCAATACGTTTCCAGCTGTGGCTATAGAGCAATGTGGCTTGGGGAGAGATCCTTCAGAGTCAAAGCTTGTTCTCACACTGAGCGGTGCTCAGGGACTGCCTGAGAGAAGCCAAACCCACCATGTGATGTCACTGGTGTCCAATTTCAGTGCGGAAAGGGAGGAGGCTGTGGGGCCTTACCTTTTGAACCTTGACCAATGAAAGACAATTTTGTAGCGCACCTGCATGTTGAAAAAAGGTTGGACTACACGTGATGTTATATATCTGTGTGGATTAGAGACTCCATTATGTCTTATCTATTGACCAGCTTCCAGGGAGAGAATGTGACCCAATGTAAGCTCATATTGCGTCTTATCATAAGCCTGATAGGCTATCTGACACGTACAACATCTCCAATTCTACTTTTAAATGGAACTCAAAAGTAGAATTGGAACTCAAAAAATCAATCTGTAATGTCATTATTATAGAAACAAAGAAGTTAACAAAAAGTGTGACCTTGAAACATATAAACATTCCTAAAGGACTGTGACAACTGAACACATGTCCAGGAACATGTGTTCAATGGATGATGAAAGTGTTTCAAAAATAATTTGGCTTTCCCTCTCATTCTAAAAAATAAATAAATGCATCAATGAAGATGTAAAATCCTCATTCTTAAATAAGTAAGGCGTTGAATATACGCAAACACACACACACAAATCTCCCAAACATGCTGCTTCCCACTCCTTCCGGTCAAACTCCGCTAGCCATGGAGCTAATCATCCACAACAGATGTTCAGAAATATTCAGTCGGATTTATGACGGAGCTCAGAGGAACAGCCAAGTCAGCCTCTGGTGCTGTTTTTCTCTTCTGTCCTACAAGGACAAGGGATTGCACTGAGAGAGGATGTCAGCACAACCATTCTCTTCCCCCAAAATTCCCTCGCTCTCCGAGATTCACCATCCGAGACGACAGCCCCTTAATAGATCACAGAGCCTCGGGACCTTGGGGAGAGGTTTGCTCATTTATCCCAATAATACTGTGTGGACTGTAACTTGACTCATCTAGCAATACTTCAACAATGTCTTGCCCTCAACGTAACAATGTTTTTTTTTCTCAAATATGTCAGTAGCATTGCTGACTTCGCAAGCCACGACCTACACCATGACCAGTGTTTTTAGATGAATCCATACGCACTGTTGTGTTTCATTAATAATTGAACGATCCATAACATATATATATATATATATATATATATATATATATATATATATATATATATATATATATATATATATATATATATATATATATATATATATATATATATATATATATATGATGTGTTAATATTTTCTGAAAAGGAAAAATAATCTCTAATCGTTGCCCCACCATTGGCTGGTGTAATTCCTATGAATCTAAATGTGGCAGTACTGCTGATATAGTAAAGTAACTTAAATCAACAGCGGAAAAGATTCTCAGATTCAGATTCAGGTTCAAAAATACACTTATGAGTGTTTCCACTTAGAGCAGAAAAGTTGAATATCTTCTAGGCTTAAATTCTGCTGAAGGAAATAGCGAACTGCAATGTGTTCTACATTTCTCTTTGTTGTTAACGACAGGAGACAGTCTGAATCTCACTGGAGGCTGAGGATCTGTGCACACAACAGACTTTTTAGCAAAAGAAAGAGTTTTTTTATCTTTAACTTTTATTCTAGTTTGGAACATATGAGATTTGGGTCATCTGATTGAAATGTAATTCAGTTTCAACAGCCGAAAAATAAGGGCCGGGTAATTAATCAAATTTCATTTTCAACTATGACTTTGGCTTCACAACGATTATGAGAACAGCATAATTTAGATAAAAAACGATTACTGTGCCACATTCACTTTTGCAGTCATGTTCTCATTTTGGTTTGTGTCGTAAATCCAGCAAACCTGCTTTCCTTTTTACAGCGGTGGGTTATCGCACCTCCCTAAAGGCTCAGACTCCAGTCTCAGCCATGCTGTGACACGTTTAGTACGGCTCGAACCGTGATGACGGAGGGACAGCCATTGGTCAACAATTCAGCTGTTTGGAAACACTTTGGTTTCAAGGAGACAGATGAGGAACAATGATTTGTTACTTGTCGTTATCTGCGCCATGAGGCAACTCAATCAATTAGTTTAACCCTCTGAAATTTAATCACAAAGTGATCTACGACCAAACAATAAGGGACAAAAACAGAAAAGTCTCCTCAGTTTCTTCCAGCAGAACGCAGACATCAATTAAGGACACTCTCTCTACTCATCCAGCTCTCGTTTCACTTGTTCTGGGGTTGAATCCTTTTTTAAGTCCAAGAAATTCATTGTTCAAAAGACAAGATCAATAAATGCAGCCACAGTGAATAGAAAACTAAGGTGTTAATATTTCAATATTGATAATAAATGTGGTAATATAAGATAAAAATATATTCCACTTGTATGTGCTGTTACAATGTTAATGTAAAAAGGAATCTCAAGCACGCACCATGAACAAAAGCTTCCTACAACTGTCTGAAAAACAGAGAATAACCAATCTGGACATTTTGTAAACATCACATTTTTTACAAACTACTGAAAGTTTGAGCAAATCCTCTGGAGAATAATTATTACACCTACACATTCTCAGAGGAGAGCAGGAAAAGGTTTTTTTTTTTTTGTGGCAGTAAACAGTCTGTGCCAGCTCAAATGTCACATTCATTTGAAATCAAATCGCTGCACAGTTCCAAGTGTAGTAAAAGGTAGAAGTAAAACTTACGGGTTGGTTGTTTTAATAGCAAGAGTGGAAGAGAAAAATGAATTGTAAGGTAGAGTAATGTGGTGAAATTTGTGTTAGTTGCCCAGCGTGTCTCATCTTAGTGGGATGTAAAACTCAAAACACAGTGGGAACTGAGCAGTAAACCCCCATGCACGATTAAAACTGGTGCCTCAAGTGAGTTTTTGTAGCTCAGGCAGTTTTAGGAATTATCTTTTGCCCCACCCCCTAAAAGCTTGAAAAGAGCTGGAAACACCCCCTACCAAGTCTGAGAATTTATAACATTGTGACAACCACCCATCCCCCACTCATTTCATTAGACTTAAAAAAGGTTGACAACCTCTTCAATCTAAAGGAGCCAGCCTCTCCTGAACTTAAGCCAGTCTGCTAACAATACCCAGTTAATAGATTCAAGTGAAAGCTTGATTTTGTGAGATCAATGTTTTTTTCTGGGTTTGCAGGGCTGTAGTTTGTCGGCTGTTGCGTGTACAAAGTCAGTCTGGCAGCTTCAGGGTTATATGCAGGTGAAGAACACCTGGATGAAGCCAGACACCTCAGCTCCTCTGTGGGGGCTATAGTCATCATCTGATAAGAAACATGGACTAGCTGCTGTAGATGAATCACATCAGCCCTGGGCTTTATCAATATAACTGTCTGCGCCGTCTAACGAGTCTGCCAAACATTTTAGAAAGGTTTGGCTTTGAGGTAAGAAAAAAAATTCGCAGTGGAGGGTCAGAAGAGAACACTTTAACTGGATTAATGATACACTGTGTATGTATGTCATTATAAGACTATTTTTTGCTGGCATTACTTTGCAGGCTGCTGTTGTCTAAAACTACTTCTAAGCATAATGAAATTAAAATAAATATATCCTGTAAATGCCACCCAAGTAGATGTACTTTACCTCCATATTCTCTCCATCTCTCCATTCACAGGGGTCACTGATAAACACGATTCTGGCTGCATGCCAGTGAAAAAATGCTGACCTGTGTCGTAAACACTGAGCCGTGAAAGTCAGTGTGCTGCTGCTGATGGGGCTCTTAAGACTAGCACTATGTCATCGTGTCCAAAAGCACAGCTGGGCAACACCTGTTAGCTTAGAATTCCCATCCCAATTCACAATTTACTCAAGCTTGGCTACTGCTGTTGTCTGTTTGTTAACTAATTTACCTCCAGATTGTAATCGTGCTGTTATTCATTTCACATGCACAAATCGTGCCATAACTTACAAATATGGGTTAGGGCTACCCACGGATCATCAATGTAACATTTAACCTCAGCCTGTCATCGGAGACAGGGTAAGTTACAAGGATAGATTCAGCTACGCAGGAAACATGTGGCAGGATATATCTAATTGTCATTTTCTTAACACAATCCATCAAATTATCATCCATCAGTTAAGAGAATGAAAAGCACTGGCTCAAAATCATTATCTTTAATGCACAAAGTAATGTATGCCTGTGCCTACTGAAAATGTCAAACATTATATGCTCATCATGCTTTGTGCACCACGCTCCAAACACTGAGGACACACTTTTGGCCCTGAATTTTTCTCAGACTGTCTGCAGATAACACTGAATCTGGAGCTGAGAAGGAAGGTGATGGCAGATGGGGACAGGAGGTGTGAAAAAGACAAGGACAGTGGGGAAACAGAGCACATAAAAACACAGAGATAAGATTGGCTTCACTGTGCTGACCTTCAGTGAGCACCGGCATGTGTACGTGCCCGTATGGAGATGTCTGCGTGCGTGTGTGCATACAGCATGTGAATTTTTGCATGTGTCCTGTGTCCATACAGGCGGTGTGCGTTTATATGACTATATTGACTTGTTAGTTAAAGACAGAATGAAAGAAAAAGAAAAGAAAAATGACTGGGGCAAGAACGGTAAAACTGATAGAGGGAGGCACCTATTTTCCTGCTACTCATTGAAAATCAAAAACAACGAGTGCTCTCCATTACACTCTGCTGCTGACAACTGGCAGGGCACGCTCTCTAAGGGGAATGGCAGAGCATGCCGCAGAATGCATGAGACAAATCATTTTTATCTGGGACCCCGGCGGGTATTGACAAACCGGGGATGCATTTAGATAGCCCAATTAAAATGGGGAAATGAAGCGACATTGAGGCACTTTACAGCATTGTGCCTCCTCTCTACCCTCTGGCCCCCTGTGCTCTCTGAACCTCTCCAGAGACTGACTTCCTTGCATAGTGCTCTCAGTGAGGGGTACGGGGGTGGCGATGAAAGCAAAGAAGTGGTTAGCTCTGGGAAGTCGCTTTGAGGTGAAATATGCAATAGGGGAGGTGGTAATGTTTATAGGAGTCAAGCACTAGTAATGTAGCATCATGTTTATTGCTTCATCTTGCATGTCTGATATTTGCACAGTCCTGTTGGGAAAAAATAGTCGCAACTCCAGCACCACAGAGATCCCAGATGAGTGGCCGTGCATTGAGCAGGGTCAAGAACAGCGTGCAAGACAAGGGACTCAATGCAACCCTGTGCAACTTCAAAGGGTAAGTTGGTAATCAATGATATGGATGTTGGCTCCAATTATCCAAACATGTCTTAGTAGGTGACCTTCAATGTCATCCACTCCTTATTCTGCAGCATGCATGGCTCAATTCACTTCTTTTCTCACCTGAATATCTCTACTCTAATTTTCAGACCGCTATTTGTTTGTCTTGATCAATGATCATTCTACAGAGATTACTTAAGTTTAGTAACGTTTTACGAGACCAGAATGACATAAAAAAGCCTCACCTTCTGTGAAAGTGAAGAGAGTGATAGCAAAAGCAGCCTGGTTCGTTCTCCAATCAAGGAAAAGTCACCGTGGAGGGAGAGAGAGAGGGAGGGAGACAGAGGGAGTAATACTGTGGTGTGCTGCGACCAGCTGTTCAACAGTGTTACATTTCACAGGCTACTGTCAACAGACCTGCAAGGATGCAAGCTGTTTCGACAATGCATCCTGTTTTGTCAGGCTATTTTGAGTGAAGAAATTGATATCTCTGCCTATTTTTTTTTTTTTTTGTTTCTCCCCAAACATTTGTACACCTTGTTTTTATCTCGTGTTTAAAGCCATCCACTATAAACTACCGCCAGCTGAACAGAGCAGCTTGTAATATAAAATCTATCATTTACATTTGGCCTAATAATCTTGAGAGAACAAGAAAAATCACGACCAAACAGAGAAATGTGGTCTGAGATTAACAGCACAGTGCAACATGTAGCCTTTTCAAGTGTTTAGGGTGGATTTCACTCTCAAGGAAATGTTTCCACTGAGAACGATATTTAACAATTAAAGGGAGGGAAGGGAAAAAGTAGAAAATGTGCAGACGATGTACAAAACTATAGGGCAAGAATAAAATCCAAACAGAGGTCAGTACTTTCAGCAGTATCTCAGGTAGAGTAAGCATGCTACGCAGTGGGAAGACTTTGATAAATCTGAAAAACTTTCCGAGAGGTTCCTTATAAAAGCTCGACAGAACAGTCTTTTCCAACCTGAGGAGACTACACTTTGTCTCTGACAAGACAGCTTTCCAGATGCTTTCCCTCAATAAATTTCTGCCTCACACAGAGGATAAGGTGCGGGCACTCAAAAAGATAAGTAGTCTGACTGGCTACACTGAAAAGTGTCAACTGCTTTTCAAATGCAGTCCTCAAGCTTCGCGGACATTCAACGGCAATATGGATTCAATTTCAAACAACAAAAACTACGACGACATGCGTGTCTGTGTTGAGCTTCTCACAAATCTGAGGCATTATTCTTCCACAGAACAAAACCGGTGGTGTCCTAATAAAGCATTTTATTATTCTAATAATTTCCCATTGGCATGCAGAAAAAAAACAACTTGGACACAAAGGGATGCATTCAAAAACACAAATCAACTTCAGCATTGTTAATGGCTCTCATTAGGAGATCTCCCCAAGCTTTGCACCAGAGTGCATCACTTTTCTGGAATCAAAAGGAGGGGGACATGATATTATTCCCTCTGCTGGAGAGAGGCTGCTTCCACTGCTAAAAGGAAATAAACCACAAATTATGAGCTAGCCTCTTGCATAAATAACTGGTCATAGGCTGCATGCTCATGGCTTCAGCTTTGTAAATAAATACTTGAAATATATAACTATAATATAAATAGTTGTATTATTACACCATTGGATTGTACATCGTAAATAAAACTTTTGATATAACATTATTCATGTGTAGTCTGTTTTAAAATTTAAATCTAACCTACAAAGGCGAACTTCACATTCACAAATTGGGTATTTTTGCAACATCTGCATCAGCGACGTTCTTTCAAACAAGTAGGAAAAATAGAAAAATACGCTGCAAATAAATAAGTCTCCCAAATAAACATGAACATGCATGTGTGAACATACAGACACACACACACACCCAGACCATTCCAATAGATGAAAAGCCTGCCAAATAAAAGAGTAATCCATCACTCGTGCCATTTTGCATTTGCAGGGTCACTCTCTTCAACAATGGCTTGACTGACAGGGAAAGATAAGGGCCCTCTGTTGACCAAAACAGTGAACACACGGGAAAACAATGGCAAAGTCATCATTCTGCAGCATTGAGGAACTAGAATTATGTGACGTTTTTGTGTGGAAATTCCTTTTTGGAATCCAAAGTTCTAAATGAGAGAGCAGGAAAGCAACTGACTGAACAAAAAGTGTTGCTTCTCTTACTGCTATCATTAATATCTAATTTCAAGTCATTTAACATTTAAGTAGGATTAAACTTCATGGTGAGTCTAGATATTTCTCATTTCAGATATTAAATAATGAGCTTTGTCGAAAGATTATCCTGGAAAAAAAAAACAATGCACAGTGTTTTTGAACTTAATCCATAAATAACTAAATAAGTGACAGTAAACTGAGCCTTCCACAGCTTTACAGGAAATCTCAGTGCTTTTCTCTTCATTAACCATTCATGGCGAGGAGTAACAAATGAACTTCAACCGACTGACTGGAAAGCTAGCCCAAAATAATTAAGGAAATTAAATATTCAACATAAAACTTCTTATTATAGCATCAGTGCCTCATAAATTTATAGAGAAGAAATGAGTGGATTAATTTGAGTGCTAATGGAGAAGAAAGCCAGTCATTTCCTTTTCCTCCCATTCAACTCCATTTAACCTTTTAAGAGTTACACCTTCTATTACTTATCTCTGGGATTTCTAGTGCAGGAAAGATCAGGCAAACCCAGTTCAGAGCATTGGTCTCTTTTGTTAAAAAAGGAATATGTGGCGAAAGCAGCAAGCTAATAATAAGCTAAGACAAAGATCTGAGCTTAGGGGCTCCAGAGGGAAAGGCCTTTTTTTTCAAATGGTCCAGAGTCCTCTGTTCTGTTTTTACCTCTTGATGGGGAGGTTTTGCTAAATGTAAAGTGCTAAAGTGCAATGCTCTCTGAGGTGTGAAAAAACAAAAAGAACAACAACAACAACAACAACACAGCACCTCAGAGACTGTTCTGCCTGTGGAAATCTAGTCTCAGGGAAAAATATCTGTATAACATCCAAATCAGACTTTACACAGCAATAAAAATTTCAAACTACCAAGATACATACACTGAAGGACCTGCATTTCTAAACATACCTCAGACACATCCATCAACTACCACTCAATAGGGTTCACATTGTGTCATTAGCAAATTTTCTAGTGTATCAAAATCCATATATGTTTGCATTTGCTTGCTTTCACCAGACCAGAAGAACCAGGAAGACAAACCAAATAATAACTTAAGGGATGAGATCATCAGTGTGATCTATTCTTCAAATGACTGATTTACTGGGTGACTTACTGAACAAATTGATAAACTAAAGTCTTAAATGAAAAATGCATGGGTTTGTTCTTGTCATGAGATTCTTGTATTGCTGCGTGTTCACACTGGGTGCAGCTAAGGGATCTGCATTCTTTGAGTTACTAAATTCCATTAAGGCTCCCTACTGTCTGACCCAACAGCGTGGCATTAGCAGGGCGACCGTGTTGGTGACACTGAAGCACCCTTATACAATTGACGCCTTCCCACAGTAATCAAATATTTTTTAGGCTGAGGTCAAAGCCATAATGCAGGTCACACTGTGGGTGTTGGTACCCAGTAAACACAGCATGCCATCATGATCACACATCAGCCTTTAAGAGGTGCTGCATGGTTTAAAGTTAGACTGTCGAGAAAGGTACAGCTCCTACTTGTTCCACAAGTTGATTTCTCTCCACTCCCAGCCATGCAGCTGATCCCTTCGGACAGCCCCAAACTAAAATGGTAGGTGAACCGTGATGTAATTTCCTTCAGCATCTCCTGATGCGTTTCACCTGGTGTTCGCCCATGAAGAGACTTCCCGCTAGGAAAATGTTCAGATCACTTCTGATCTCTGTAATGAGTTTTGCCAGCCTGGTTATATCTCTGACAACATTAAGAACAGCACTGCAGTGGACAAATGCCACCTCTCTGTCACCGTGTCAGCGGCCGGGGTTGCACTTGTCTTTTCAACGTGACCTTTATATCCGGATGTGGCGAAGGTGAAAACACCTCTGACCAAGCTGATGCTACAATTAAATGTGAACTCTGCATATGGGTTTATGACAAGACCTGTGGCTACGCATAAGATAAAATTGTAGCTGATAGGAAGGCAAAGCAGGACACTGACTAAAGTTGAATTTTTACCTGGATCTCAAATTTTATGTATATACATCATTTATATAGTTAATATGTATTTTCTTTTTTTCCCCCAAACCTAATTTCAAGACCCACTTTTCAAGATTTTGGAACAAAAGGGCAACTAACTAATAAGGCTACAACTACCAGAAGACTATAAAATAAATAAATATTCTTATTTTTGTCACAGCATGATTTATGCTATTAAATAATTAAATTATAAGTACATCTAGGCTAGGTTCACGCTTGAGGGCTCACTTGGTAAAACAACACAATGCTGAAGGATGGAACATTTTCCAAGTTTTTAAAGGTCTTCCCAAGAGTATAACAGTATGATGCATTCTAGTACAGCATCCTGGAAAAAAATCCTACCACTATGCTACTTTGTCCTTCAATCATAAACATACAGAGGGTTAGAATAACATGAATACCCTTAACATCACTGACATATATCCTTGGAAATTGCAGCTCAACCTCATTATTATAACAGACAGTATTTATTACAGGGTTATTGCATCAGATTCAGTTACACAGTACAGGTGTTTACATTATTGTGTCCATCCCCCTATACAGTACCATGGTGTTATAAATATATTCTAAGGGAAACTAACTCTTCTGGAAACTCTATGCCTAATTTTCCTTGGGAGAGGTTTTCAAATTGTGTCACCAGATGGCCAATACTTGTGGGCGGACAAGCCACCATGGCAGCAAAATATGTTCACTGCTGAATTAAACTAACCCTGTGTCCCTAAACTGACTATGCAAATTAGTCTACATGTCAAATACCATAAACTAAATTGGCAATTTAAATCAAGACGCTAAACTGTAACTAAATAATAAAAGTGTGGGAATGAGAATAGTCTCTGTGGCAAAATTTGACTCAAAGTTGGTCTGCCACATCAAATCTTAATAACTACAAGTGACAAGGGTGTCACATTAGCTTACTGCTTTTATTTAAAGAGTTAACTATTAGGCTCATGCCATTTAGCTGCTATGTGATCGAGTATTATCAATTATTCATCAGGCTAACTCAGGGTTGCTGGTAGACCAGATTTATTTTTGTCTCTGTACATTTTTTCCACCTCAAACAGGTTTTCAAGACTTCAACAAGTCCACACTCTCCTTTTTTAATATGCTGACAGACACAAAATCCTGTAGCTTTTCCTGGATAAAACAACACAGCCTTCCGTTTGCAAGTGCAAACAGGCCAGTGAAATCCAATCAATACTCATTATTGGCTCGGTGCAGGCACGGATTTGTAAGAAACAAAGATCTAGTCTCGGGGGAAATCCTTTGAACTCTTTTAACTTGAAATGTGAAATGAACATTTCCTGTTAACTCCACTGAATGCTTTTTATTCATCATTTATGTCAAACAGAGAACACACTACAATTTCCACATGTAAAAGCTAAATGACATCAGCTTTCCACAGGCACAGCACCCCAGTTAAGATGAAAATAATCAGAGCAGACAAGAAATTACAAAAACATGCTGTGACCTTTCAAGTCTAAGGGGGAAAGGCTGTGTATACATTTACAAAATGTGAGGGGACAGTAAAAAAAATTCCCATCACAGAAATTGGAGTGTGACTAATGGGTAGTGAAAGAACTAGTCTGTAACCTGAACTCTAAAATAATCTTGCCCAAGTCTCCATGGCCACTTTGGGGGAGCAGTGGGGGGTTTGACAAGGGGAATGGAGGACCACCTGCACACCCAGTGGAGCCAGCTCTGTACTGGCACCACCATTTGTTACGCTCTGGATTCCCATTACTTCAGAGCTAGGTTGGCTGGGAAATCCATCTCCTGGTGTCAGGTTTATCAAACTTCTATGCAAACGGCAAAGGTGAAAAAGAGGGAGGAGGCCCACAGTAATGTAAAAATGCCTGTGGATGACGCTAATGTCTTTACTTAAGGTGTAAGAAATACAATGAATCTCAGTATGCAGGAACACCTGGCTCTGATCTCACTTTTTGAAATATTAAACATTATAGCATCATTTTAGGACAGTGTGAGTCCTGAGATACCAGGCTTCACATTAAAATTATAAGTAGCAGCATTATATGCATGCAAACCAGTCTCAGAAAGCTTAGTGTCAGCTCTAAATTTAAACACACGGAAAGCTACTGACAGAGGTGATGTGTGCTGTATATTACAGGCTGGCATTAGCCAAGCCTGGGTTGACTGCCAGCTGGGAAAGTCTGCACCAAGGACAAAGTCTTTACCCTCATTTATTTAATTTGCACTGATCACTGGTGAGCAGCGAAAAACTACAATTCCCAGTACTGATGCACCAATCTGATATAATGGATTTGCACAGATAGCAACCTAATTAAGGTGATTGAGCAGCAGTCATACAAGACCAATCTACTCCACAATTTTAAAAAGAACTCTAGAAAGAACTCTAAGGGGGCTTTTTGTGAGCCCAGCAATCAAATACTGAAATTTGCACAAAGCTAAAAAGAAATGTGATCATTTTCGCTGATAGTGAGTGAGTAGTTACTGAATCATGTTAAAATGATCCTAAACCAAAAGGTCACACAAGCAGAAAGATAAAAAAAGAGTACCGGTGTTAGGTTAGTATCAGCTATCTGTGTTCAGGTGTCATAACTAGCCTGAGGATAATAATTACTGGGCTAAATGTAAATGTAATACATGATACAAGCAGGGAACTGTTGAGAAAGTGCATATTGAGCTGGTAAGTCTTTGTTGATTCAGAAAGGTTAGAAAATAGGGGCAACAGAGGTTTTCCTTCTTACAGAGACAGACATCCTTGAGGCCTATCCTTTCTACATGGTTCTCTGCATCAATAATACAGACTGACATGCACAAGATACTCTCAAGGAGAGCCAGTCAGTTTGTGTCGCCAGAGTGCTTGCCATGAAATAAACAAATGAGAACTGACAATCCCCGCGATAGTCCATACATCCTGGTGAACAGGAGACATCCTCGTCTACTCTGTCCACCCCCTATGGATTTCACACAGCATCCAGGTGGCTTTGTTTTCCACAACAAAAGACATTACTGAGATGAGAGTGCACCACCCCGAAGATATAAATATAGTTAGAGTTAATTGAAGGTTCTTGGCTAAATGTGGAAAAAACAGAACACAGGGTGACAGTGGGTGTGCTGTGTGAATGGCCATGAAATACAGATCAGATGTTCTGGGAGCAGCAGCACAGAGAACATGAACTAGTAAAATGTCTGTCAGTGAGTAGAGACAGATCCTGAAAAGCGAAGAAATTGTATTAGTTGCAACAATGTATGGCTCCCACTGGGACTTTATAACAGCCGCGTGGGAAAGAAAAAGGATGTGCTACAAATGCATTAAACTGTACCAATAACCTGATTTGTAAGAGATTTTTCTCTAACAAAGTTTAACAGTGTTGCAAAATACTCTGAGAAATCCTCACATGTGGGAAAAATCAGTAGCTTATATTGATGATGCCAGGACAGAAACTCATGCAGTTAAAAAACCAAATAATGTTTACTATGACAAATTGAATAAGGGCAGAAATCCAGGTAAACATGTGAGATAATGTTTCCCTTCAGTTCAAACATCACATTAACATACACATGCAACTGAGACTAATGCATGAAGTTAGGTAATGTTCAGACGTTTTCTAGGTTTTTCGGTATTTCTAAGGATTGAAAATACAGTTCAATGACAATGTGACTCCAATTACAGATATTTCCTAAGTCAAATGAAAAGGCCATGCAAAGCTTTAAAATTTCAGTTCAATTAGGAAGCAAGAATTCAAGAATTGAAGGCTTAACATAGATCAGCTGCCAGTCACTCTGACCTCTAATTGCCACTGTTTTTAAGTAGAAAGAGTCTAAATATGAGACAAATACTTTAAGTCTGGACAAAAAGGAAAACAAGAAAGAAAAAGTTAAGTCATATGATGCATTTCTACAGCTTTACTCTAAAGCTCCTAATTAGTTGAGACATTTTGCTTAGTGGCTTGGCATTTTAGCCACAGGGGGGCTGATACAGTAGATTGTATTGGACATGCTAGCGGAAGGACACAACCTGAAAGGCTGATTCAGGAGTCTATATCCTTTGCTCTACTAAAATTGTATAAAATGTTGCCAAACAACCAAGAGCAAGGAACACAGTATTAGAATCCCATGCTAAAGTAATTTGCTATCCTTCATGCAAAGTCATGGTATTTTAGTCAAGGTGTGGAAAATGAGCATTGAACTTGATAAAGGGACACTAGCAATTTGTGCAAACAAGCCATTACCCTTTAAAAAATTTCACGCAAGTGTATCCAACATAAACTTGTTATCACAGAGGTTATTCACAGCAAGGCCTAGATAGAGATGTTCATTACTCTATTGCTGAGACAAACACATTTGATGGATTAAACAGTCAAATATAACAAGATGCTTGAACTGCTGTCCTGGTTGTTAAGGGAGATCAAAGTGGGGCCTCAGGGTCTGGTAAGTACGAGGAGCAGATTGGTTCAGCAGAGTTCCAAAAGAACAAGTGCTGGACCAAGGAGATACGACATCAGACGTGTGCGCTGCATTCCCTTAGGCTTGTTCTTTCAAAACTGTCAGCCTGCCCTGCACCAAATGAGCTGCAAAGGAGGAGGGCGCAAACATTCTTTCAGAAAGCACTTCTAATCTAACAATAAGTATGAGCTTCATTTGGTAATCTGCCATCTTAGCGAAGCTGGTCGACTATGGGAAAATCAATTCAGAGTTGTGAGATGCCACCCCCTGTAAATTCTCATCCAGCTGTGAGAAATGCAAACCATTTCAGAGAGAAGATAAGCAATTAGCAATTATGGTCCCATGTATCCAATCAGGTATGCTTAGGTTTTGTTCCCATGAAAAATTTCTACAAATAAAGAAAAATAAATCAACTGTAATGGCACTCAAGAGAGCATATGCTTCCACCGAGGCCAAACAATGTTACACATGTCTGTCAGAGCTGGTTTATTCTCTACATCTTAAACAAATTGTACAAAGAACTTACATCAACTGCTTGAATCCTATGTCTGAGGTTTTTTTTTACATGAAGGTCAACAGACTATTTCCTGAGACACTGACAATCTGGGTGATAAATAAAATCCTGGATGCACCCCTCTAACCTGATCTGCATCCAAATCTAATGTGTTTTCTCTCTCCAGGCCCACGTCCCGTCCCTCCACCAAATTTGGTGCAAATCAGTTCACGTCTTTTTGCATAATGCTGCTGACAAACTCGGGTGGAAACACAACCGCCTTGGCAGAGGTAAGAATGTGCTGCGGTGACAGGGAAGTGCTTGGTTCCATGAAAAGCTTTCACCAAATGACATGTTAAGTTTGGGAGGAAAGGCCAGAAAGACCTGACATCACGTGTGGACATTAAAAATATGGATGGTGTGCGGCACTCACTCTGCTGCTCGAGTACTTTTCTCAATGACACATACTATTTGCTTGCTGATGGATTGCCTGACTGCCACTACTAGTTCACATAGTGAGGAGACAAAGTGCTGATAAAATGTTTTTTTTTTTTTTGCTTAGCTTTCCTTCACATCATAACATACAGGCAGTCTGAGCTTGTCGCATTGCATGACATTTCAGAATTTCAACTTTAGCAAATATATATATATATATATATATATATATATATATATATATATATATATATATATATATATATATATATATATATATATACACACACACTAATGTAGGCTTTTTGTCCATTAAAGGCCAGAATATACTCAACAGAAAGTGTTAGTCTTCTCTACTGGAAAAATAAATGATGATTGACTGATGGAAAGCTGCCAAATATATATATATTGATATCAGCTTCAGGATTATGAATATTTACTGCTTTTTAAATGACATAAAATTAAACAAGCCTTTTCAGTTAATACATTTATCGATAGATAATGTGACAATGAAATTAATCATTAGTTGCAGCCAAACACTATGTATTTCCAGCCTATATCCACCGCTCAGTCATGGACAGCTTTTCCCTGCACTTTTAAGTGCAGCCACTCTGAAAATTGTATAACCAACTGTCTTCCCAGCATGGTGGATGATGCAACATACAGCTTGTTCTTTTCAAGCTCTTTTCCCATCCTGACAATTTGTCAGCCACTCAGTTAGCAGTTGTACATTCGGTAATACTTAAAACAAAACTGAAGAGGAGGCATACAGCAAAGAAGTGTACAGGATGTGGTGAGAACATCAGCTGAGGAGCTGTTATTGGTACATTGACTTGACACGCCAAATAAATCTCTTAATGCCTCTAAATCCACACAGGAATGCATGAAGATATGTCTGAGAAAAATGGCATCCAGTACTGCATTGTTGCCATAGGAGGACGTATTACCACCGTCCTTGTGCAAAGTGTGACCAATCAATTAAACTTCCTGCTGAAAAACAACACGACAAGTGGGGAAAATCAGCATCTGCTGTGTCCCACCCTCTCTCTATATCTGCAGTCCATTCAAAGTTATATGATATCATACAATGCTCCGTTTTTTGAGACACATAAGCAAGGGAGCAAGAAAAGAGAGGAAACTGTGAGAAAGGGAAGGAGAGGGAGGCTTTTGTCTCCACATTTCTCACGGTGGGTATCGGAAACAGCCAGATGCTGTCCATCACAAGTGAAGGCCAGAGAATAGGCTGCCCTATTTATCTAATGAAGAGGTCAAGGGGTGGGGGTGGGAAGGTGGGGGCACATAACCATGACTGTCACAATGTCATAGCCAAAGAACTCATTCCAAGGGAACAAGATCACCCAGATCATGGCATGATAGTAGATAAGTAAACTAAATATGCAAGTCCCAATAGCTCGTCTGAGATTCATAAAAGATAAAAAAAAAAAATGTTGTGACGCCAAACAAATAAGCTCTTTCCCCAACCAGCCACTTAAGCAGACAAACCTTTATCCAGGGCCATAATGATATGTTGATGTCACTACTTTCTCAGCTCAAATTCAGTTTAGGGGTCATGGTTTTAATACTACATTGAAAAGTAAAAGAATATTTTCTTTCATTATGTATTTTTAAAAACATGTACCGTTATTGATAGCTCTTTGATAATAAAATTGGTCACAAGTTACTACAAGTGTCACATTTTATAGGTAACTTAAATTACAGCCGGCAGTGAAAATTTCAGCTTTTTATTCTAAGTTCAACTGTTTATGCTCAGACTCAGGCAATACTTTATTTAATGTTTTAATTTAATAGTAGAGGCTTTTCCACCTGGCTTCTCTGGAGCCTGGGATCATCTATAACATCATGACAACCTGCCTACTATTGTGTTTTCCAGTCCAAACAGCCCCGATCTGTCAAGACATGGACTCTGAAGGTGTGCTCTGTGGTATCTGGCACAAAGCCATTAGCAGCAGATCCTTAAAGTCTTGTGAGGTGAAGCTTCTGTGGACTTGACTTCATCTGTCCATCATATACAACAGATTCTTGATTGAAATGAGATCTGGGGAATTTTTACATTTCAAGGTCAAAACTTTAAAAGCATGTTACTGAATGAGGTCACTGAATAGTAGCTGTTTCCAGGGAGGGATGCAGCTGGTGTGCAACAATGTTAAGATAGGTGTAATGTGTCAAAGTAACATCTACAAGGTTTCACAGCAGAACAGAGGATAAAAAAATGTGCTTCATCAGACAAGGCCCCCATTCTTCCACTGCTCAGTCTTGATGCTCTCCCGCCCATTTTAGGTGCTTTTAACATTCGACAGGGATCAACATGTGCATTCTGACTGGACTGCAGCTACACAGCAACACACCCAACAAAATGCAAAGCAGTGTGTGGCCTGACACCTTGTCAGATCTTAAACTTTATTAATCATGTTCCACAAGATATAATTAGAAACTAGTTTTGTTTGGGCACGCCAAAACTTAAAAAAATAAATTGTGCACCAAACATCCTTGAAGGCATCGAAAATGTATATTTATCATTTCTTCTGCGATTTTGATAAACAGAGCAATTAATAGATTATATTAGATGAATAGAATCATTTTTCTTATTCGGGGATTTGGAAGTCATCAGTCAACAGGATAGTTATGGGAACGGCTTGTTGTACTTCCACTGCTGTAATCACTAAGAGAGACCCATGTGCAGTGGTGGAGCACAATGTAAATTCATTAGTTATTGAAAAGAGAAAAAAATACTCAAGAAGTCCCCTGAATACAAACCTCCCATTACTGTATGCTAAAGTTGGGATGGCTAAATTACAATAACATTTCACAGAGGCTTTCTGTTAACAAGGTGGAGAAGCAGGGTAGTAGCTATAAACAGACTGTTAGACTCGCACTCTTGCCTTCTGAAGCTGGAGGCTACAAGTCTGAATGAAAACATCTTGAACAACGTCTTCTGAAGCGGAAATATTCAAACAGACCTTTGTCATCTCTGTTATCACCGGAGGGGTCAATACCACACAGTACTTAAACCGCGGCTGTCTCCTACTAAAGATTCAACTCATTTGCAAAACCCATTAGTCTGCCCAACGGACAGATACCCGATGTCTCCTGTATTAGCATGTTCCATTTTATGTTCTGCAGTTTCAAGGTCAAAGCAGACAACATGTCTTTAGTTGGAAACGCTGACGTATAGAACTATCAAACAACTCAACAGAAAAAAAAAAATGAAGGAGTCAGGGGGTTAAGCAGCTCTGCCAATAATAGGTTGGCTCTACACAACAACAGATGATAGAATTTCTGCTGATTGCTCTTCAGGTTGTGTAAATCATAAAGCAAAGCAGAACCGAAAACAAAAACTGGCTGATGATAACCACCATCCATAGAAATCTGAACATTTACAGTATTAACATAGTGGCTTAAGAAAACTCATAACACCTGACTGTCCCAGGTGCATGTAGCTGGATGCAGGACGTGTGCTACCCCAGTAGGTGTGACATACATTTGATTACAACATCTGCATAATGGCTAATGTTGTTACCATAGCAACACCTGTGATTGATGGCTTTGTTAAGAGAAATAGTTACACACCATTAAACTGGCGTAATAGTGCATGGCAGTCATCTCAATAACCAGGGACAAAGCAATTACCAAGCCATTAAAAAAAGGAATAGACTAATGCAACATGGTGCACACAAGTATGACTGACATGCCTTGAGATCAGCCTGTGTGAATGTTTGTCTTTAATAAAAAATGTTATTTCAGTGTACAAACCGTGTGTTCTTTGCAGCTCTCATGGGATTACATTTTTTGTGCAATCTAGCATGGATTTATTTCAGATCCAATCTGATGATCTCTGCATACAAACGTTTGCACTGAAGCTCTCAGTTTTATAAATGTGAAACAAAGTTTGCCAGCTATTTCACATCTTGTATGCAATCTCATCTTACAATACACATCACCCTAATAGTGTCAGTTTGACTGCTCATTTCAACCCAGAGCTATGTCTAGATAATAATTTGATGGCTAAGTCAAGAATACTTGTTCACAAAAATACGCACATCGCACATATCCAGCCCAGAATCCAGGAACAGAGCACAGCAGCACCGGTAATGATAAAGAGAACTCAAAATTCAAATGAGAGAGAGGAGATGGAGTGAAACAGATGCGCTGTTGTTCGGCGAGAGCAGCATGCACACAAAGCTATATACACGTGCATAGACAGCAGCGCCACTCAATCATCCTGGTCGAGGGCCAATCCATCTATTGCTGGTTGACTGGGATCCAATCACCATTCCCAACAGGGCCAGAATGAAAGAATGGCAGACAGCCTGTGAAGAAGCCCACTCTCACATGGTAGATTGATGGGACAAATCTTGGGGTGGTTCATGAGGCATCCCATACTGAGACGAACATACCATAAAAAATCCCTGATGTCATACAGCGCTTGACGACAGGCCTTTCACCTCACTCCTCGTGTGTGTCTGTTGTTTGGCATCTATGTTACCAAAAATGTGTGTTTTGCTAAGATGGTATTTTTACCATTCAGCCATAAGAAAACCATTAGGATGTGTCATGAGTTTCAATTGTATTTGTTCCATGCAGAAATATTAATTTTCTTGTGTTTAATGCTGCAAAACATTCTCATTTACTTATTGCAATGCAGATACATTCTGAGATGATAGACAAGACAGACAAAACAACTGACAAGAAACTCTACAAGGACTCAAAGTTAAAACAAGGAAAACAAACTTTTTGAATGTCACATGGGGATTAAATGGTGTGTGTTGCCAGTGTTTTAGCTGGTTAACAAGTCAGCTATTATCATACCTCACTGGTTGACAGAACAGGTCCTAACTTAAATCTAGAACAAACACTAGTGACAGCTCCTACAAGAGATCAAAGACTTTAAATTCAGCTTTAAGTTTCTGGTTTTTGATTGGATGGGTAACAAACTGAATTCATCATTTCTGATTAAACAGATTAATCTCTCAGTGATTAATATTTGACATTGTCTGTTCTACATGGCAAGGTGGGGCCTTTGGAGAAAATGCTTGTGGGAAAATCCTTCAGTGTTCCTCACACACTGAATAATTCAAAATGCATTATTTTTAACAACCTCATATTATTAATTGGGCTGCTGAATGTGTTGTTCTCATGAAAAAGTTCTCTTACCTCATACCCATACTGTAAATGCAATCAGCACAAACAGGGGAAATCACGGAAAATAGAGAGTTAGGCTCCACATGCTTTTTTGCCAGTGCATTAATGATGGAACCTGATGTAGGGGTGTGACAAGCTATGATGCCAACTAACAGTCTAGGTGTTGCTGACTGTCATTACAGTATGACCACTTAGTCAGTGTTTGTAGAAAATTTTTAAGTCAGCCAGATACAGCTGCTATACACAGTAATTGCCTACACACAGTGTGGCATTCATCATTCTCAACATTCTTAGTCGTAGTTGCGCAATGAAACAAAGAAAGCTCGCTATTTCTTTTTTGTCAAAGTTTCTCATTGACATGGCGTCATGTCGTCTCCCAGTGCTGCTCTGAGGTGGCATCCAGTGAGGCTGTCAGGACCCATTTCAATATTTAAATATGAGTCTAATGTGAAAAACACATACCAAACTAAACCAGCTCATGAATTAATTACATGTCTTTTGTTTCTTTAATATACACCTAGCGCCTAATTCTCTCGCAATCACACTGCCTGTTCCTACAAGTAATAAGATACTTTCATTCCTCTGTGCGAAAGGCAAAGTTTAACATTAGATAAATTCAAAGCCTTCACAGAAATAAACACTGAAAGGCCAAGTGCACAGATTCAACTCTATTTATAAAGTGTTAAACATTCATCATGCTTTAATGCAGAACTAGATAAGTGGCACAAAGTCCAAAGCAGCATATTTGAGTTTCATCAACAAGAATGAACGAAAGAAAAACATAATAATTTCATTTGAGGCAAGATACTGACTTTGTGTCTTGCTTATTTCAGCAACAAAACAAGCCTGTAAGCCTGCAAACCTTTTTGATCATGCAACAAATCAGCAGAGCTGATTCAGTACATGGGATTGCATATATTAACATGCATGAGTAATTATTTATTAAAGTTAAGAAATAAGTAAGCTTCAGAGGAGATTATTTTTTCCCTGTAAAACTAGGTCGGTGTGAAAAAGCTTTGATTACAAAATGTGCAACAGAAGTATAATTAAGATGAATAATTGAAGCCAATAGGGATGTAGAAATAATTATTATTATGGAGTGTGACCATGGACAGATAGGATCAATTTTAGTCAGCATCACCTAATTTCTTTTAAATATGTAAGAAAGGTACAAGGTTATAACAGACATGTTCATCCACAGAAATCCTTTCATTTTATATAAATTTGAATTCAGGGAAAATTGTAGTGAATCCTTAGTTTTCTTTATCTTCCCATCTTCCTTTTCCTCATCTTCCTCCTTTCTCAAATTATTGTTATTATGAATTAAATGTACTAAGTCTACATACATATTTCATAAAGCTGTTTTATCTTACCCCTCTCTTATTAACACAGCGCCTGATACAACCTTTGAGTAACTATCTACAATGAATCAAGCTATTTATGAGACAAAATTGTACAGTGCAATGTCATTACTTAGAAAAGGGATAAGACAAGTGGGTGGTATCATGCCAGAGCAGAGAATCAAGCATAACAAATTTAGATCACCGGGCAAATATTAAGACAAAAAACTTAGAGCAACTGCCCCCAAGCGACAGGACAATTCTCATTGTCATATCCTGCTGGTGGGTTTTTATCCCTATTATGAAGATTAATTACATACAGAGCCGCCAAAATGTACTGCATTATTTAGACTTGTCCTCAGGCAAAACTGCTATTTACTTGTCTTGACGTTATAGATTGACAAGAGCAATATAATCCTCATCTGTCTTGGCTGTTTATTGACATGTGCTAGTATCGCGCACTGCTCCTCCTGTGTCAGCACCACACACAAACATTGTTTTGTCCCGTTAAACAGCTCAGTCAAATGGCAGCTGCGGTGTTGCTCTTGCTAATGCGAAGAAGCACATGCTCACATTAAAGCAGTGCACCAGAGGGGAGAGGAGCCTCAGGACAGACACCTACTGAGCTCTGGTCCTGTGGCTGCCGCAGCGCTCTTTAATATCCAGCATGAACCCTGAAGTGTCGGTCTCTGCTGCCGTTTAATGACGGAGATAACCTTGAAATGTATCACACAGACTAGGAACTGTTTAATTTCACGGCTTTTCCTCTCTAATTTGTATATGGACAATTTGCCTGGTACTCAACAGGCTTTGCAAGATTTGGATTCAGTTCATATTGCAATATATTCAGATGCATTGCTGCCTCCATGAAACAAAATGCTGGGTTATTATTATTATTGTTATTATTATTATTATTATTCATGAATTACAACTCCTGCTGATATACACAGTGTATTGTATGGTCTCATTTAGTAAATATTGTTACTAACAATATTATTATTTTATATTATATTATTGTTACTAATGCACTTGATGTACTGTACATTCTTACAATCATAATGATATGTTCTGTATTGCTGAAAACTTCTAGTCTATATATAATGGCAAAAAAAGGTAAAACCAAGCTGTGTCTGGCGAGGCAACTTTAAGTCACACCTCACCGATACAAATCAGTGTTTGTCCTGTTAATTACCGAGACTATGGCAGCCCGCCACGGTCTTGTTTGGGCCCGCCACAGTCTTATTTGACCATTAAAAATAAAAATGAAAATAATAAACAGTATTTCACCATCTCTAATCTCTGTCATTCAGCCCATCCCGCAGCTGTACTCGGTTGTTTGAGCCAGTTCCAGTGGACTGTAACACCAGCCGTTGTTCTCAGGGTTCATACTGGGGACATGTGGGCCCTTAAAATTGTCATCACCTTTCTCCCCCTATATATTATCTCTTCACAGGTTTTGACGGTATGTGACATCTAATGTGCAGAGGGTGTCTTCTCCCACTCGCGCTCTATGTGCTCTCTATCCAAACTGAATGTTCTATGAAAACAATAAATGCTCAGAAATCGAGTGTGTTTCATTTTAAGAAGTTGTAGGCCTCAAAAACCATCAAACACATGTTAATTTGGCTGTGTGCTAGAAGGCTGTTGCTGTGCTGTATGTGCACGCCTCACATAGATGTAGATGATAGCGTGTACAGTTATTTGTCAGTGAATAAATGCAAAACTCCTCAAGTAGTGTTTTGTCTTCCTTTTCACCTGTCAATTAAAATGCATTGGGTTTAGCGCTTGAGGAGCAAGTTGTCTCATCATATAACTTATCATTTGACTAGGTTATTGCTTACTGATGTAACCGCAACCCCCACACTCCTCCAAGGCTCACCCCTCCCACCACAGTCTCCTAAAATCCTGTGGGAAACACTGCAAATCAACTATCTTGTACTCTGACACTGGCTGAAACTATGACCCATACATCATGAGTAATGAGACTGAAAGTTTATAAAGATGAATCATTCCATAACATACTCTATTCAGACTGACATAAAAAACTTATAGATGAGACAAAATGGTTTTCGTGACTGTCCTCTTAATATTCGTCTTTCATCCTTTAAAGGTACTATATGGAAGACAGTTGATTAATATATTAGGGCTGTCAGTGTTAACGCGTTAAACTATGCGATTAATATGACTGAGATTAACGCTTTAAAATAACTTCACGTCTTAATTTAACTGAACACAAGTTTGTTTACTTCTGGTGTGCACTGACCTCTGACATGAAAGCCAACAATTATTCACATAAAACTGTCACTTGCCTGCAGTCAGCCAGAAGAGAGAGACAGTAGTTGAAGATGGAGAGAGCAATGTTTCACCCTTATTCGTAGACTGTGGCGCCCCGTCATAGTTTAATTGGCTCTGCTATAGTTTCAAAATTGTGCCAGTGATAATTGTTCTCTGCTCTTTACAGCACTTGGTAGCTGTAATGCTAATGCTAACTCTAATGCTAATGGGTGGAGCGCATATTAATACTGCTCTTGATGACGCACACTCGCTTCTACAGGTCATCAGGACATGTGATCTTTCGCTGCTACCACCCCTAACCCCACCCCCCAAAAGAAAACAAGCTTTAATCACAATTAATCAAGAGTAATGAATTTCAAAATGTGAGATTAATTAGCTACTTTTTAAAATATATTGACAGCCTTACAATTTATATGTATTAAACATTTTTTATTGCCAATTTATGAATGGTTTGCAACGTAACCTTAAAAAAGGGGACAATTCCTGGACGTTCTCTGTAACCTATAACAGCCAACAGCTGTCATGTGACCTTTCTGTGTGGAGTTTGCATGGTGCATGGTCCAGGTGCTCTGTGTCCTCGCACAGTGCAAAGACATGCAGGTCAGGTTAATTGGTGACTCTAAATTGCCCGTACACCACAGGGGTGAGTGTTTGTCTCTATATGCCCTGTGATGGACTGGTGACCTGTCCAGACTATCTCCTGCCCTCACCCAAAGTCAGCTGGGATTGGCTCCAGCACCCGGTGACTCTCAAAGGTTAAGTGGTATTGATAATGGATGAATGGACGTGGCATGAATTTTCCTAAAAAATCCAAAGGATGTGATGTACATGTTTGTTCCCAGGTGCCTCATCTCTGTGCCTCTCTTATCCTTCAACACAGCACAGACAGTGTGCATCTCTAGCAATCGTTAGCTTAGAAATAGAGTCTGCTAACCCTAACAAATAACTGGATCCCAGCATAACACAGACTCCAACACAAACTCCTCATTAGTCAAACTATAGTCTCAAATAGCAAGATTTATCTCCACACTTCCATTTTAGCATGGTACCAGCACTGGAGAGTCAAAAATAGTCAAAAATACAATCTATAGCCAGACTCTAATAGGGGTGTAACCTGATTTACCTCATCTATCAACATGATGTCGATCGATCACATTCAGTCTCCTGTACGTCACGTCATAGTTTTGGCTCGTGGCCAGGAAGCTTGCACACTCTCCAAGCACACACAGACCCTTGAAGGGCATTTAACAGAGTGCTAATGCCTAGAAAGCACAAAGTGGAGCATGCACACCATTACCAACTGCTATCAGCGCTTAATGATGTGAATTTGGTCACTTTCACCGCACATATTAGAATGGGTTAAAAAACACCTCTGTGATCTTTTAACGTCATTACATTCGAGAAGAAGCAACAATGAATTCATAATACTGTAGCCCACGGTGCTCAGCAGCAGAAGGATGCACGCTCCAAAAATATATGTTAAGTACTTTTTTCATTTCTGCACATCCCAGTGAAAAATACAAGTGTTCTCCAGTCAAGGAAATTGCTCAACATATTAGAAAAAAAACACAATATTGCACTGAACAGTCCAATATCTTCTACTATTGGTTGTAATTACCTGCTGAAATTCCATTATTGGAAAAATAATAGGCTGGTAATTACATTTTCCAGCTTATTGGCGGATAATATATTGGTCCTATGCCCCCACTGCAGAAAACATATGGATGTTCAACCTATCTCTAACATATCAGTTCCTCTCTGGAGATACAGGGATTTAGCTAAACACTAGAGGGTATGTTTATGCATTCCATATACCTTTTATCCCTTAGCTAAAAACCAAGGCTGGGGTGATCTCATCTCACATGTAATCATTTAGTCATTTCAACAATTTAAGACAGCCATATTTGTTGTTGATATTTAGGTTGTCACACATCCAAAGCAACACATGCCGTGTGCTTATCGTCCTAGACCGTCTGACATATTATTGACAAACATTTACTTACACTTAACATCTGTGAAAAAAAAAAACCTGCAAATGAAAGCCTGTGGAAGCCAGATAATTGGCAAGACACAAATCAGAAGTTGAAAGGCATACCGTTCCTTGAAACTTCACAGTGAAGTAAATCCATTGATCTGACAAAACCAATTAAGTTATTAATGCATATTAATGGATGATTACAAAATAAGCACTAATGTGTTTGTTGTCTTAATTTAGTTTGAACAAGGTCAGTCACTGCAGTGGTTCTCTTTGAAGCTTTAGAACTCATCAGCTACCAACACAGGTCAGGCGGTCTCTAATCAATAAGCTCAGTTCTTCCCTCAAAGAGTAAAGTCATTGGAATGCTTCAGAGGCTCGTGGGTGGAAGTATACATAGTCCTTGACCATGATACGACGCTTAAAATGTAAATGAGCCATGAATAATGTGACAAGTCAGCAATTAATATGCGGACAGCCATAAATTATTTGGGATTATTTGATAAATCATTTTATTGTATGTTTGCATTTTGGGAGGACTCCAGATTGTCAATGCATGGCCAAATTCATGTTAATTCACTTAACCCCAGTGAATGGAAAATCCCAGTGTCTATGACCTTGTTCGCATTCGTGACTTGGGTGATAAAATTACAAACGGGCTGTAGAGATGCTGTATTCTCACATTATCATTCTTTGTTGTGTGGTAAGATGAATGACCTGAGCTGAGATCACAGCAAATCCAGCGATTTTTTGATGGGATCAATATCTGCTATATACAACTACTCGTTTCCAGTCCAGTTTGTTTCTAGTATGCTAGCTGTCAAATGCGTCAAATTTTTCTCCAATAAAATGCAGAGACCATGACCTGACGTACAATGATAAAAGAGGCCTGCTGTTACAATTACTGATGACTATTGATATTCACTAGTGAAAAAAGCTGGTTTAGTGGTGAAATGGCAGCTTTACTTTCTAACTTTACTAACAGATTATGTTCATGTTAGCAATGAAGAGAGGCTATAGAGATCCTACCAAACGCCGCCACAATAGAAAGACTGGCACACTCCACTTGTAAAATTTCATATAAAACTATATGCTTAACAAAACATAATTTGAAACCAATAGACAGTATAGTAATGAGCTTCGCAGCTGCCAAAGAAAACGCTTTACTGAAATTAGACCCACTTTAAGTTATGTTTGCACTGGAGACCTGTATTATATTGGAAACACAATATACTGGAATAGACTCAAAAACTAGCAGACTGATCAAAATAAAAGGCACTAGATCTGAACATGGTCTACTATCATTTGGCATTTGGCAGCTCCATGCATGGACTACTATTTTGATGATTAATAAAGGACTTCTTCAGATTTGCTTAATGAAAATGGCAGGATCAAAATTTGGCTTCATTTTGTTTACAAACCAATGAACTTGAAAGATGGACCAAGACAAGTCATTGACCCAGAATTGTAGATACCTGTAGGCTGCTGTTTTATATCCTATTTTTTTTTTTTTTTTTTTTAAAAGGGACCTAATTATTATTTTATAACTGTTACGCTTTTAATTTTTAGTGGACTGTTTTATGTTGCACCATGTTCCATGCTATTTTTTTTAATCAGATACCATTCAAAGGTTTACCTCAGAAACATGTAATGGGAACAATTCATTTTTCAATTAAATTAATCTCACTCAATTCCAAAGAAGCTGGACCTTTCTTTGATGTTTGTTCGCTTGTTGGTTTGTGATGCTTCTTTTAGCAGATAAACTATGCTTGCACATTACAGTCAGATCAGATCAAAGTGCCCCAGCTTTGTTCCAGTATAAAAGCAGAGATAAAACTTGCAGCAAGCAAATATGAGAAATACATTTTTTTCTGACCCTGGTGCTGCACATTAGTGTATGACCTGTTATTAAATGACTGTATTTTTTTCTCTTATTTTCCCCTATTTTTTATATTTCCCATTTTTTCACCGTTTAGAACCAAGAGCTAAATGTAAAACAAAGTACTGTGTTATAACTGTCACTACACTTGGATAATACAGTTATAAAACACTAGAAAGGCTTGTAATTACTTCTGAAAAATTATATTGGGCTCTTGCATAAAAAATTCATGGTCTTTTTTCAACCTCCAACAGAGAGCGATGACAAAAAAAAAACTTAAACAGCTTCCTTCAATTTCCTTGGGTCAAGCTCTCAACAGGTCTATTGCTTTCCACTTCAAACCCTATTTTGTAAGCTTTGTATGGGTGGGCAAGTCCTGACTTTTCACTTAGGCACTTCAGTTTCATATGTGAAAAGTAATCATAAATGCTGCTATCAATGCACTTTTTCATCTATTTTGAAAATGTTCACTAAAAACAAAATGTAGCACAGGGATTCATTTGGAGTCATCTAACCTTGAGGTGATACTCTTGCAAAAATTTCAATACCTGAATATTGCTGAATAAATGCACTTTTTCCTGCCAAATATTACCATGGTTTGCCTTATCTCCAAAGCACCACACTCAAGGGTAAGGTTTCCAACAATGATTTTTAACAAAGGCACAGTGAGCTTGACCAAAAGGTTAGAAGTGATCAAAGGCCTTTTTGAGTGAAATGAAAAATAGTTTGAACATTTAATTGAAAAAAATGTGACTACATAAAATAGCATCTAAATTTATACTTAGTTTTCACTCAGTCAGGTTTTTCTTTTCCAATTTAAGCACCACCATCACGTTACCACCCATAATCAGCAGTCTGCTCATGAAAAACATACCAAACACTGACCACGGGAGAAAAAAAAAAACATCCAACATGACCAACAGACATGTTTTTAGGAATGCATTTTCAGGACTCCTCTGTAGAGACATATGCACAAACAGCAACTGATAAACAATAGAAGAATAGATCCCATTCTCTATTTTATGCACTAAGCATATGGTTAGTCGTTACTCTTCTCTATTCACTTCCATAACAGGCTGAAAAGGATTAACCACTCCCTGTGAGTTCTCTTACTTGGCCTAAATCACATGAGTTAGCACAGCGCACTACACAGCAAACAGCAAAGCAAGCAAAGAAGAGAAAAACAACCTAATCAACATGCAGTGACAGGAAACAAAGTGAATCCAAGTCAAGGTGCCAAGCCACCAGATAAAGATCTGTCTGCCACATAGCCTTTAAATAATCCACTTTTAAGTACACCATTTAAAAACATTAACATCCAGCTAGGAAAGGGTGATTTTCAGATAGGGGGTGCAGGAGATTTAGAAGATGGATGATGGCATGGGCAGATACCATGTGGAGACCTGTGAGACATGCAGACTTTAGATGTCACTCATTAAAACCCAAAGCAACTGCTGCTGATCCTCTAGAGAGCTCCCGCAGCTGCTTGGAGGAGACGTGAGCTCCCTCTCTGCCTCTGTGTAGATCTTACATAACAATGGTGAGACAGAAGTTGGAATTTTCTAATGGGCCGGACTGCAACACTAGAAGCAGGTGATGTTGGCTAAAACATTCTCTGTCAGTTTGTATTTTAAACGCTTCACGAAGTAAGTCAAAACCGGTTTGTGCAACCCTTGTTTGCAGTCTGACTATCCCACCCCACCCCCCTCCAGTTCTAACAGGCCCTGCAATTCCGATGAGAACAAGCAAAACACAATCACAGGAAAGATCGTGCTTGATGTGAAAACATACAGGTAATTCTGTCGTGACAATTGTTTATGCTCTGTCTCTTAGCAATCCTTGTTTACTTAATAATGAGGCTGATACCTGTTTGCGTGTAATGCACAAGAAACAGCATGGGAATCGGACAAGGGTTGTTCTGACTTTCATAGCATCTCTGCTGGGCTCAGAAATTGTTTGCTGTGTTAATTGCTATGTGACAGTTGAAGGCTTTATATAAATCTGCACCACTTCAAGTGATTCAAGATTTTTCAAACATGTTCGGTTTACTCAAGTCAATTAATTATTTCAAACATTGCAGGTCATATTACCTGCCTGAAAGCAGAGATTCAGAACTACATCTGGGAGCCTCCAAAGCTCAGACATGTATATAAAGCTTATTAGAGAGGAAGACAGACAAAGCAATCAGCAGTCTTTCTTAAGACTTAAGTATCCAGATGGGCTTAACTATGCTATTTCACACTAGTTCAGAGAGAGAGTTTTCTCTTCAGATTTAAGATTAAAAAGAACCATTTTCATGGGACAATTCCTATTTTTTCTGACAGTGGTTTCTACTTCAAGTTGAGGATAAGGTTCATATCTATATATAGACTGTGACAAAGAAAGATAACAGTGGAAAAACTGCTTATCCTTGTGCTTGACATGGTAAGAACAATAGGCTACCGCTTCACTTTACAAGTTTGGTGTCATAAATTTAGTTCTCTCTTTCTTTTTTTTCTTCTAAATACACAGCCAGAGTAAACTTAAACTGATGATGCACAGATTGTGAGCAGTGAGGAGGGGAGGTGTGAAAACGGTTGTGAGTTTTGTGCGTGTTCAGGCATGCAGCGGCAGTTGGGGTTCATACCTATGCTGGGAGAGAAAGAGCCTAACCGTTCAGCGCATCTTGAGCTATAAATCAGTGCCTTGGTCAACCTGGCCAAGAGCATTTTCAAACCCATTTGCAGAAGATAATGCCAGCTATTCCTCCCAGCCCCAGGGACAGGAGAGCCAGCCTCATGAATCATAGCCCTTTTAGAGGAGCTGCAGCATGGATCTCACCTTGCTGTGTCCATAGGGTCCTCTTGACTCTTCCTGGTAGGCAGAAACAAAGGGTGGCACTGAAGGCAAATGTGTGAACTATGACCGAGGAGTTCCAAAAAAAATCAAGTAATGAAGTACTTACAATAACCAGGTTCAGGTTTTGGCAGTGCCACTTTAATAGTAAACTATTCTTAGTCAGCCGGGAAGAATACAACGCTGCCAAAGACCTAAAGGGTAAGTACTTTATTCAAAGCTCAGAGGAGCACCATCCATATTAAGTAGTGATTTTGCATAAATGCACTATATGACAAATCTAAATTGCATATGTCCCTGTATTAGTGCTGGTGAATCAGACAGTGAGGACAATGAGATTTCATCCCCTATGTTGATGGATGAGTGGCATTACCATATCATACTTTTCAGACAACAAATATAATTCACTGGGGTTGTACAGGGACAAGACATACTGCAGAGGTAGTGGGAAAACAGAGAAAAAACTTTGTTCCCTTGTTATTACACTAATATGAGTGTTCACCATAAATGCCTGATAATTATATCATTTATGACATTACTGCAAACAGCAAGTTAATTGATGATGCCTGTTCCATAATAGCCAAACTTGATTGACTGTGTTGAGGAGAACATTCAACAACCACTGGGCAGATCGATATAATAGTCAATACAATGACTGGTTGAAGATAATGTAAGGATGGACAGATGAATAGATGGATGAATGGACGGACGGGCAGATAGATAGATATCATTAATTGTACAAATACAGACCTACAGTCTATAAATGTCTATATGACCAGGATTTCTGAAGGTGTTGGGCTTCATAGTTAAACATCCCAGCATTTCTAGCTCACTTACTCTAGGTTGATCTACAGAGAACTATAAAACACTCCTCTGGACACACAGCTTCATTCCATGGCTTCAATATGTGGAACGCCTTATTTGCACCACTGGTAATGGATAAAACTAGGGAGTTTCTGAATGTGATCAGGCATGTAGTCTTGAAAGATCTGGTGTCATCCCTAAGATTTTTATGTGCACTTATAACATGTTTATTTTATTTTGAATTTTATGTTTATGCCTGTGTTTGTAATGGCTTATTTATTTTGTCAGGCACTGTATATGTATTTTCTTTTAATAAAAAACCATCAACAATAAACCTTGCAAATTAGTTCAGGCTGTAAATGCTATGATATGTACTATTAGCCATTTTAGTGAATGTTCTGTGATTGTTCATCTATCCCAATAAAAATAAACATTAAAATAAAAAGATTTATAAGGAGGATCTACCACATTCATGCATGTGCTGCAATTGCAAATAACCTGTAGACCTTGTTGAAATGGAAACCAGCCTTTTATCCACTGTCCATAAACATTAAATATACAATAAATCCCATTTATTACAGTTAGAGCCAAATGAGTTTCCCCTCCCTGCGCCACCAAAGCCACTCTATAACCTCATGCTGTGATATTCCATTAGTTTCTGACTACAGTGAGGAAAATTCGACAAGATTTCAGCTCTGCACTACAGTGTATAACCTTGAAACGTACTTATTGTGAGTCTGATGAATGCTGGTAATGTGCAATCTCGTATTGGGTCATTTATATTATCATAGCCCATATTTATATATGAACAGGACACAGGAAACAACTTATCATTTCAGTCACTGTGGGGACATTCCATTAAAGCGAGTTCAAAAGTTCCAGTGCTTCTTCATTCTCTGTTTCTTCACTTCCACACACAGAGATATGAGGGAGGAACAATAAAACCATGTCCCTAATGGAAAGCATTAGGAATTTCAGCCTTATCTACTGGTAGTTTTCAAGTTTTAAATAGTATGTGATTAATTTATGTAAGTAATATCACTCTGGGTTGAATTGTACAAAGAGCAGCGCAGTAAGGTTAATGTGTGTTATCCTGAGAAAGGTGTACGATAACAGCAAAGTGTGTAAAGTGGTATAAATCACTAACATTAATGGGCTGAATAGACAAAAATATCTGTAATGACGGCTGCAACATTTTTCAAATCTAGTTCAAACTTAAGTGTTCAAAATCTCTTGACAGGGTTAACTTGCTCATTTTACAATTTAATCAGTTTTCACAAATTTGACAACGCAAAGACTTGAATTTGCTGTAAACTCTGTCACACGATAGGATTCTTTAGAGCCATTCGTGTGAAGCATTCTTCACACATTTCAGCATTTGACCAATAACAAACCAAAGCCTAGAGAGTAAATTATTTACACTAAGTAGCCTCACACTAAAGTCTTTAATTTTTTTTTCAATTTAAGCCTAGCTGTGAGAACAGCGCTCGTTTAAGCCTTGCTCAGCCCTTAATTCACTCACTGAATTATTGCATTACTTGGCTTTATTAGAGTCACTCATCTTCACTTGTGTCATATATTTGGGTCTAATCAAATTACACCATCTTGAAAAACATCTCCAGAACTAGCTGTGAAGCCTCTCTAGACAGTCTATGCTCTGAGCAAAGGCCACAGGCCACGACAGCATTTGGATAACGGAAGAAATATTGCAAATGACGCATCGTCTCTACAGTCTCTACATCTAAAAGTCCGCTGTAGACAAGCGGAAAGAAATCTTTAGACTGGCATTAGCAATAAAACTATTTATTTCCAATTGTACCATCTTTGTTTACTATTCTTACTTATTCATTGCTTGCCCATGAGCTCCAGTGTGACATGATGACATCCTGTCAACGCTAATGGTCTCTGATGGCATCAAGGCTCTGTCATGAGGACACAGTAGGTGCTCAGAGCCAAGGCCCTTGGTAGCCCTCCACGGACGAAGAGCTGTCATCTCTGTCCCTCACTGCCAGAGAGCCCCACCCCCACTCCCTAAAATCCTATCCATCTGCCACACCAGCAGGGCAGACAGAGTGCAAGCAATGCACTTTTCTACTATTCACTGTTGTGCTTTTGCACACACAGCTAGTGGCAATGAGGGTTCCTGTGTGAAGTCTTTTTGTCTTTGTAGAAATTAAGTCAGAGGTTGTCTTGACACAGTTGTCATAAAGTCAGCTTTCTAAAAGTGTTACAACTGCCAGTTTGGAAGTACTGTTACCACTTCCACAAGCTAAAAGCCACCTGGTAGAGTGTTCTGACAAAGTGTGTTGATGCTTATCTCTAGCCCCTTTCAGACAGCATGATTTTTGCACCTGAAAGTGCACACAAAATCTCTGTCCATGTGCTTGTATAACCTTAGTCTCGCCAAAACTGGTAATGGCTTGGACAGAGATTCCCTTGAGGAAGGGAGCTTTTTAGAGAAAAAACACACAGAGGGAAAAGCCATGGTGTGCTGCTGACATCCTTCCAATGACAAAAAGCATGCAAGCTAAAACACGCAAAGTCCTGGCTCCTTCTCCAAAATAAAGAACAAATTTGCCTGTCAGACGGAAACAAATGTTTCCATCCTATCATCAGATATATGTCTGGGTTAAAGCACGTTCACAGTCAGTAGTGAAAAATCAAGTCAAGTCATTTTTTTTAGCATATGCTGCTGTTATAATTTACTGATCTTCTCCAAGCTCAGTGTGAGAACCGACTGTTCATTGCAGTTGATGTTTAATCTACATAACCTTTTTTCCTCCATTTTAAAGCGTGAAGTGTGTGACATTTAAATCTAACTTGATAAGGCAGCTGACTGTTTGACCTTCATGTAATGGTCTGCATCAATTCAGGTACATCCTGTGTGTTTGTGTGTGTGTTTGAGTTTTCTAATTAGATGAGAACCACAAAAGAATAGGTTGACAATGACAAGCAAAATGAATGACACTGGTCGGTGAGGAGTTGCTCCATTTGTCCCTGTCCAGGGTTTGTCTGAAATGAAAGAGAGCGTCATCTGTGCTCTTCTGCTGACTGGGCAAATGCACAGCAAAGGCACAGTGGTCTTACACGTATGTCACATGTTCCTGTCAACGCCCTCGTACACTTACCCACACACAAGATGTAGTAGAACTGTCTGCTGTGCCATAAGCCAGGATGAGCATCCACCCAGAATCTATGTTAGGATCTCCAACGAAAGATTTAATAACACACAAGAGACAGCTATAGAGGACATGAAGCTATTTGGGCTCTAATGATTCATAAAATTCACAGTTGGATTTGATGCATTACAGTGGCTTCACAATTTTATATATTTTCAGCACTGCAAAAAAAAAAAAAAATAAGGGCTGTCTGAGATGAGTCTCACATTTCCTTTCTCAATTCACTATAAAACTCAACTTTATGAAAGTGTAAAAGTATAATATTTGAAAGTGGAAAATGAAACAATGGAGTTTTGCCCCATTATGAGTGCGTTTCACAGCAGGATGACACAAAACAAAAGCAGCGTTTCAAAATGCAACAAAAGCAACCACATGTGGTGTCAAAACAGGAAACATCACTTCAACACAACAATTAAACAACTGTATTATTTAGCTGATACTGAGTAAATTGCATGGTCAATTGTTTGATTCATCACATGCACCACATCATACACTGGGTGATACTGTGTTGTTATATCCCATTAATAGAACTTATTAATGGGCTCCTGCAACTTACAGCTAAACCAATTTACAGACCAGTTGTTAACTCTTACAAATAGGGCTGCAGCTATCGATTTTTGTAATCGAGTATTCTATCGATTATTTCATCGATTAATCGTGTAATCTAATAAAATAACTCTCTTTGCGAAATGACAAAAAAGAGAAGTCTGAAAGCTAATTTTAGTTGTTCCATTCTATTATAGCTTGTATTCCTAAATGCTTCTTACAAAAAATAATCAAAATGTAAAAAAGTGTATTTCAGCGCCATCTAAAACAAATGAATTAAACATTTGTCCTTAGACAAATAAAATAAACTCAATTTTTGCAGTATTTTTTATAACTTGGCATGTTGTTGTCATGTTGGCATGGTTGTTACCAACACATCCAAGAGAGGGCAGAGTTCCAAGCTCCTACGTAAATTTCAAATACTAACATGGCGATGTTGAAGGAAATCACAGCGCACATTCTAAAAAAAGCGATAAAAAAGTAGCGCAGTAGACGGCGGCGGTTTGAGCGGCCGTTAAATACATCGCAGCATGTGGTCAAAGATTTCTGTTGTCGTCTTCTTCTTTGTTCCTCTCGCTGGTCACATTTCAGCTGTACTCCGCAACACTGCCCCAGTGATTTTCAGTGGTATAACGTTTAACACAAGTGGCGCGTCACCAATAATGGTCCTTGTGAAACATTTGCGAATTGGACAAAAAAATAAACACAGCGAATTAAACAACACATCGATTTGGGAAAAATTGCCTCGATCATTTTTTTAAATCGAATTATTCGAGTTAATCAATTAATTGTCTAATCTACTTACAAACAGTGTGAAGTTAAGTCTTAAACTGCAGTTTTGTCCAAAGAAAAAAACAAAACTCAGATGTAGTCAGTATACACCAGTGTGTCATTTTATCACCAATAAAGCAATTATTTCAGCTCTACAATTCATACATCCTATTCATAATTGCAGGCAGTGGACAAAAATGACTGTTACCTTGATGTAAAATTTCCCAACACTACAAGCAGACATGTCACGCGTAAGCACCTAACTCATCACACACAAAGCTTCTAATTACTATGCTTGGACAAAAACAATAATTTTTTTTTGCATGGTTGAGCTGACAATGCTGCTGATGTTAAAACCAGACTGCTAAGCACACTGTCACTGATACTTAACTATTTAAGTGTATGTAAACAAGACATTTCAAGGTGCAGGTAACATTCTACACAAATGAGGTGTTTCACATGATTACTTTTTAACTGCCAGTAGAGAGAAGTAAAACAAGCAGCTAGACATGCAGCTATCCTAATATGACAAAACAAGGGCACACTTATATGTGTTTGGTGGTTAAAGACTTTAATTAAATGGTCTTTATGGTGGGAATGTAAAGCCAGCCAAGACCATCTGAGATAACAGGGACGGCAGATGAACAGCAAGAGTTCCTACATCTCACTACAGACTTTGTTCCGAAAACCAGTGGGCGGCTAACTGCACATCGAGTGTACACTGCTCCACAGTTGTCTGAAAGTTGCTTTTCACATATCAGAAAACCTCAATAGCCAAAAAAGCAGTAAGCACTTGTCAGCAACTAATAAACTAAAGACTTGAAACCTTGACCCACTTCCTGCCCCTGATTTCTACATCATGAATGAGCATTAAAAATCCAATTTAATTAGGCAAACAGGAATTCCTTCTTATTCCTGCTGTGGCTATGTTGGCCATGGCATTAACACTTAAGAACTAAAAAGTGATAATATCCAAATGCAGACTAAATCTATCTTTACTAAACAACACTATTAAAAACCCAATAAAATGATGGTGTAGTAACACTAATGATGGCAACTTAATGTATTCTTTAGTTTGTTCACAATAAAGCCATAGTCAATTACGTTTGCCGGGAGGAATTTACCGTGAAGTAGTTGCAGCTAATGTTTAGTTTTATTAACTGAACAGACTACATGTAAAGGTTCAGCTATCAAAGTCCAGCATCCTTCATTCATTAGTCCTTGCACATTTTCCTCTAAAAAGTCAACTAATTCAGCTCCTCAGGAGCACTTCTGACTCTGTAATGAGTTGTGCGTGTTTTTTAAGGCTTAGGTGGTAAAATATACTTAAGGTTCCTTGGCCCATTTATGTAATGGCTACCTTCTAATGTATGTTGATACAGATCAAGTGCAAAAATGTCCCAGGTTCAGGACACAGCAATTTGCCCGAGCCTGTGATTTTCACAGACTTTTTTGCACAAAAGCTCTGATTCACATGTAATGACAGGAATGAAAAGCTCCACCACTTACAGAGAGGGCTGTATAATTCAAACAGGGCCTCTATATCTAGGAGGTCTTTCTGCCTAAATGAAAAACAGGCTGAACTGATTAACCTAACATTTGACCTTTCAGTTTCATCCATATTCACTACTTCACTCAGCAGCACTAACACACTTTGAAGTAAAAACAACAAATCACACAAGGAGTGGATAAAAATAGGCCTCCCGTGGTAGCGTAGGCCATTTTTAGGCCGTGCGTCTGTTTCCACTTTCCCTATTGCAGCGGTGTCCTGTAAAACATTGGTGTAAATGGTTTATAATGCCACCAGTGGACTCTGAAATGGGAGACCTGGTTTCAATCAGCAGTCAAATTGCTCCTATATTACCCTTGCAGACAGAGTGGTAAATCACTCTTTGCCTCTATGCTGCTGACGTTAAGGAACAAGCATTGTTAAAAATCTACCAAGCGTGCTACTAAGATCACCCTGTCTCTAAATGGGGATGGGATGCTAAATAGTAAAACTGCAGTTGCTCAGGGCCCTTGCGGCTAAAGAGTAAAACATCCAGATGTGTAAGAAGAAATTCTGCATATTTTGCTTGTGTAGTTGGATATGAATCTTGAAACCTACATTACCTGACCTCATTTGCAGTGTTGAATGTAAACTTAAGTTTATAGCTTGGCTCCTGTATCCCTCATGCTTGAGAGCCCCCATCACAACCAGTTTGAACCAGTTTGCCTGGTTAAAAAGAGTTCTGGTTTCTCTGTGCCAACGCCCTGACAGTGGGCCAGTGAGGCATCTCGGAGCAGTTATAATCCCCTATAAACCCGAGAAACGCTGATCCCGCCCACCACAGACCAACACACTATGGGTAAAACCTCTCATTAGAACTCCAGGGCCCTGAAATTACTAAGATTTTACCCATATGGAAAGCATGAGAGAGCGTCAGCTGGGAGAAGGTTGTGCCGAGTGGTTTTTCAGCGTGTGGCCACAGAGGAGCTGGAGCTCTTTAACAGCGCCATTCAGGCCCAGCCCCTGTCAGGGAGCACCGGCAAAATGAGGAAGCTGCGGCAGATGCTCTGGCTACTAGCCCTTGACCAGGCCTGCTAGGAAATACCCAACACAAACTACATGCAAATGTTCCCACAGGGCAGGAAGGTATTCAGGTCAACTAACAGGATACAACATGAGAACTGTATGTCAGTCTCTTTGGTCAGTGGTGTCCCTTGATTGACCAACAAACCAACCATCAAAAATTGAAACCGTAATGTTTTCTGTTGCTGTTTAAGGTGGATTTACATTAATACTGGTGGTAAAAAAATGTGGTAAACAGGCCTATATTTTAATAATTATTGTTATAAATTATATGATGACATGTTTTATGTCTGACATGAGTCAAATGACAGTACAAACGTCACAGTAGGGGAGGCTACAGTGGATGTTTGGTAATTGTGTCTGTGTAACCTAGCTTTTGCCAGTGTGTGTGTGTGTGTGTGTGTGCCTAAGAGATGACGTCACCAGCTAAGAGCCCAAGCACTCTTTCAAAATCTCCCAACAGAAACACCAATCAACCGTTGACTACTCTGGCAAGAAACAAAAGAAGAAAGATGTGGTGATCCATTGTGGGCCACCCAGTAATCCCCAAGGAGCCGTGGGGATTAGGTCAAGTAAATCAAATGTCTTCTCTTGAATCATTTTTTTTTTTTTCTTGAAGTGGTTTGAGTATAAAGTAGGCCAAATAGCCTGAGGTGGTGGGCCAATGTTCAACAAATAAACACAAGTGCTTACAAGAGCTTCAAACATGTTGAAAAATATTAATGTATTTCATAGAAAAAGTCAAAGATTTATTTTAGAATGGCCTTCACAGCCTATGAAAACAGGGGATTAAGGAGGAAGACAAACCAAAATAAACAGTAAGGAAACCCTGCGGCTTTACTACAATATCCAGTCAGTGATTGAAAAAAACTTGAATGTTTCAACAGCACGACACTGAACAGGCTTGTCAACACAGGTTTTACTGCTAAAATATTGACTCAACAGGTAACAGCACCAGAAAGAGTCACCTGCTTTGTGAAAGACCTTACAATTAGTCTCCATTAATTCAATGCCTGAAACAACTTGCATGTAAAAGCCACGCTTTACAATAGGTTTTTTTTTTTTATCACTCTGCAGCTTTATACGGTACAGTAAAGTCATGGGCTACAGCCGACAGGACAGTTAAATATCAAATTACTTTCAATCTAGAACAGAAATACACCATGTCACTTTATTTTCAACTGGCAGGAGCTGAAGGTTAGAAACCCAAACATGCAGCGGGGCCTAGGATTCAGTTGCAGAAAGCCTCTGATGCAATTCCAAGAAACTAACCCACCCTGTATCATCCTGTTACAGCTTGGCTCATGGTTAAGACTCATTGTGTCTGTGACAGCTATAATCGGACACATGTATTGATAAAGGATGGCCATGAGGCGACTTCAGCTTGTCACTCATCCTGCAAAATTGCTTCCAATCCTTTCTTGAAATAAAACCCAACAAAAGGGCTGCAGGCTTGATGCAATGCTGTGAATCTCTCTGTATATCCACCCAGTGGGAAAAAAAACTACCCCCCCCACCCCCACCCTTTCTATTTCTTATCTGTTCAATACCTAAAGAGGGCTTCAGGCTGTACAATGAAGTGAGACACCTGTAAAAACGGTCACAATTGAATTCTCTAATGGGCGATTACTATATTAAGATGTATGATTTTGCTTCTGCTGCAAAGAGCAAAAATCCATGACATCAAATGTGTCTCTGCAGCCTTGTGCTGCAGCAGCACAGATTTTTTTTTTTTTTTTTTTAAGAGCAGATGAATGACAAATACATGGCAGGAGCTTTTTGCAACTGATGGGGACACAAGAACTCTAAAAAAAAAAAAAAAAAAAAAAAAACTGTCTGTGGTAATAATACATAAAGAAGGAGAAACGGCCAAAAACTCACATTACTGGGGAGAGCTCAGACTGGTGGCTGACATGCTTTTGCACTCGTGCACGCGCACACATGAAGTATGAGAAAAGGACAGGTTTGGAGGAAACTGTGGCACCTTATGTCAAATCATTGTCCGGATAAGGCTAAATAACGGGGCGCAAATGAACACATTGCTATTACATATTTTTTACAGGCGCACACCTCTAACCACTGCTGCTCTCATTTACTATTTCGTTACAGATTCTCAACAGATTTTCTCCTTGACTGAAGCTTTCGTGTGGGAAAAAAAGTGTCTGTGCACAGTTTTATTGCCAACTCTGCGCCGGACTGCGTATCAAAAATCACTGTGAGAAATAACCGATTCACCTTGGTGTGAATGTTAAAACAAACACTGGAAATATATGCGAGAGCTTTTTCTGTTATTTGGGTGTGATATAAAAAAGTTGGTAGGTATTCGTTTAGAGTTAGTGCAAATATTGAATTAAAAAAAAAACAGCAACAAACTGTGTGCGTGGCTGTCTGGCATTAGCCGGAGCCGCGATACAACCAGCCGGAGCTGACTTACAATATTACCCCGGTTATTACAGCTTCAATTAAAAAAAAAAACAAACAAAAAAACATTAACTTCCATGTATTTTCAGATGATAAAACACAATCAGCTAAACAAATAAGTCAAAGCAGTTGCTAAATTGTCAGAAAGTCGGAAACGGGCAACGCAATAAAGCTGCGTCTCAAGTTCAATGGGGGACAGAAAAAAAAATAGAAAAGATAACGGTGCACTTACTGAATCTCCTTTTTGTCACCGCCGTGAGCATTTCTCTCCTTCTGTGAAACCGCTACGTTTTAGTCCCGTCTCCAGTTCGTTAGCAAAGCTCGTAAAAAAATCCACTTCATGTGAACTAAAACAGCCAGAAGACCCCCCGAAAAACTGCGAGACAGCCCCTGTACCGCGCTCTGTCTGTGTGTGTGTGTGTGTGTGTGTGTGTGCGCGCGAGAGAGAGAAAGAAAAAGAAGAAGAGGAGAAAAAGATACGAGTCCGCTGCCAGAGGAACACGAGGTCCTGGTCCTATCCTGGTCTGCCGACCGGGGGTCGTGGATACCGGATCTATTCGTGGCAGCTCCTCGCTGCTAACGGGTTAACGTCAGCTTCGCTTCAAGTGTTGGTCAGTGACGCTGCGTGCACGCGAGAACGCACGCACGCATTTATTATTATTATTTATTATTGTCGCTATTATTATTTTAGTAATTTTCTAGCAAGTTGATTTTGTAAAAGCACAGGAGACAGAGAGAGAGAGAGAGAGCTGTGGGAAGCTAGGGGAGTTGTTCCGTGTCTCCCCCTCACAGTCACGCTTCTTTCTGCCTCTGTGGAGAAAACAAATACAGGTCGATCAGCAGGATTTTTCGGAGTCGCTCGACTATACTCGCTGCTGTGTGTCCATTCATTCCTGTCCTGCAGCCTCTGTCATAAAATAATAATAAAATGAATGCGCTGGGATCTCAAACCTGTTTTTTTCTTTTCTTTGTTTATTTTAAGCACCTGCTAATGACCCCATATTTTGAAGGATTATGCTTAGAGGGGAAACTGTGTCTCGAGTGACCCCCCCTCCCTGCCCCTCCCCACAGATTTAAGAGATATGACAGGAATCCCAATTATGTACGGATTTCTTAATACGCATATAGCGAAATATAAACTACTACTCATTTTTGTGGGGAGCCCCTCCAGCTAATCCAGGTGTTCCCCAGGCCCCTGGTCTGGGAGCCTCTGCAATAAGCAACGTCATGAATCATCACTGAGAATAGAACATTTATAAATACTGCCCTATTATCCCCATTTTCCAGAGCAAATAAAAGCATCTACAGCCCCTCTCCTCAGCCGCATCCTTGCTCTCACCTTGCGAAGGCCCAGGACAAGACTGTAATTTATAATTTATAAGTGCAGGCCAACTTTCTGGCTCTTTCACCACTACTTGAAAATTGTTTTTTTTAAGGCAGGTCTTGAGAGAAGGTTGAAGGAAATATCCCCTGTTGTTCGGTGACACAAACATATAAAGCTGTCTTTGACAGGGAATACTGAAATGATTTTTTTTTTTTTTTTTGCTGCTTGTTCACATTTGAATGTTAGGAAATGTATTCAAAAAGACCCCTTCACTGCACAGAGCTTGCGGCTAAACTGTAAATTTCACATTTGAAGGGAGTATCAAGAATACTTCAAAACCAAAGATTTGGCATTTCCAGCCCACTGGCAATCAGGAAGTGCAGAATTCACAAGTGGCACAATGTAATGGGGACAGAGCGAGGGCTCTGCTTACAGTGCAGCTTGGCTGTTAGTGCATGAGCACTCAAGCGTCTCGCCTGAACGTGCAGGGCATGGATGCTGTGACCCTCAGTAATGAGGACCTGAATATCTTTAGGATTCTGACAACCCATCCAGTCCGCCTTCTAACCTTACCATGATCAATCGTTAGCTTGGCTGAACCCCCGCTGAACTGCAGCACGGTGACACACCACACCTTCCACGATAACTTGTACATATGACGTTTACACAAGGTTTTACCTTACAATAAATGTCTCCTGCAGTCGGGCAATCAGATACGCCCCCCCATTCAACAAACACACATAAGTGCACACCTTGGTCAGTGCACAATGTTCCAGGAATAGGATCCAGTCAGACAAATAAGAGGTCCGGCCAGCACCATTACACTCAGAGGGAAACCATTGTTTTGATACAACGATCATCAATATGTAGGTGTCAGACACAGAAATTGGTGCATGCACTCAGTAATGCTGTTAGATATCTCTAAGGGCCACCACCAAGCCACCAAGCTTGTTTCCCAGATTCACAAATCTCATGTGGACATTGAAGAAGACCTATAGACAACCTTTGCTTTCGCTTGTGAAGGTCACAAGTCCAGTGTTGTTGTTTTTTGTTCCCTTTCCTACCCACAACAGTGGCAGCAATGGTGCTCCTAATTTCTTTGAGAGCAACTGTGCTTTTGCCTTTGCCACACATCGAAGACAAGCATCCACCAAATATGATTTTTTTTTACCCTGAGCACCAGGTGTTTGCAGAACAACACACTTTTTTGAAACTACAGTCCTTTTGGCTTTTGGCCTTTTGAATCATTCAAGATAAACTTGCTTCAGTCCAATCAAGAGTCACCCTGCTGTATTTCTTATTGAATATAACAGAAAATTATCAGCTTTGTGCACAAAAATGTTAGATTAATTAACGAATGACATATAGAATCATAAAACAATTTTGTTTTTCAGTCAATTAAACAACTTATAGCCATTTGAGTATTGGATCAAAACACCCACTCTAAACTTCCTCCTAAGCTTAATTATTGCTATAATTTGGAATAAATGGTTGGCTAAATTACTGAAAATCAAAAAGGGTCTGCGGTACGAAATCATCCTCTAACCATAACACTCCTCGAATGAAACTTCATACATTGGTCCCTTTATCAGCTGTTCCTCCTTATTAATTTTTTTATTGAACTCTGTGGGGAAATTAGTTGAGAGAAATTACTTGTAAAGAGATTCATTTCTATCTAGAAGTCCCTCTGTTGGTACTTGATGGTTTCAGGGCTGATTTAATACTGGTGCAGTTACTTTCTGTCCATGTTTCATATCACAAAGAGTCATTAAAAATAGAATACAGACAAATAAGTTCATAACACGGTGTGTAAAAGATTGGGTTTTTTTTTTTTTTGTTTTGTTTTGTTTTGTTTTTTGCACAGTAATGATAAAAACTCTTGATTTTAGTGACTGAGCATTTTTGTTTTCATTTAGTGTATTGTACATGATTTCATGACCTTCTTCGGAAGGTTATAATAATAAAATAATAAGCAACAACAACACATAGGCTGTAACATTGTCTGAGCAAAAACAGAAATTCCAGAAACACCAAAACACGTACACAAGCAGTCCTTGCTAATTGCATATGTGTTTATCCTGCAAGTAAAATTCACATCTGTTGTTTGAGCATGTTGTCTTATTATCCTGAATATATATCACATATACACAGGTACCATGTACTTCTATTTATAATTTAAGAGTTTGACTGACAAGTGAAGCATTTCTATACAGGTTGTGAATAGAAATGGCAACACACATCAAGATTTTATTTATTGAGACTACTGACCTTGTCTTTCACAGCACCACAAAAGATTTATAACTTTAGATTTTTATCAGGATTGAATCCTAGTTTTACTGATCGTCAGGAGGGTAAAGTATGACTAGGAGGTCTCAACTATGTCTTTGCAAAGTATATGACAGTGTCATCAGCACATCATTGGAGTAAACAAACATGTATATTCGTGTATGTGTGTGATCAGGTTTTGAGATTCGGTCTCTTCAATCGATGTCCTCAGGTATTATCTCCATTACGCTAAGATTTCCATTATTTCTTTTACCTTTGCAGGGAGAAGGCATATTTCCAGAATAACGTACTATTCATCTTTGGCTCATTCATAATTTTGTATTATAATACTACACACTAAACTAATACACTATTATAATAGTGGTGCATCTTTAGTGATATTAAACCAAACCATGATATTAAACCAAGTTCATTCTTCTTATTCTTTGACTGCTACCTGGACTTTTAGCAGAAGAATGTTGGCTCATGACACGGACTGTAGTTGTTCAGAAAATATTACCTTCCATTTTAAATCTAATAAATTATCTCTAAGACTTGGCATGAAAACACTTGTCAACAGTCAGATTATTTTCCTATTGTTAAAAGTCTCAACTAGAATTTATCATATATTGAAATAAGATAAAACATAGTTATGGATTTACTTAAATGTTTATATAATGCCCTACGCCCTATATTTATATCAAAAACATAATGAATAATATGGAGATAAATATTTTACTCTTCATCATATTAGATAGATCATTAATAATATTATACATCAAAGGTGTTTCACCTAAAATGCCAAACACAGAAATCTTATGAAGTTGATACATAATGAATAGGGGACCTTACGGAGTAGGATGCTTTCATCTTATAACTGTTGCACAATTAACGCAGGATTCAATGAGGCAGCAAAACAGTTAATGGAAGTTAATGATGAACACACAGAGCTCTTTGAATCATTAACCAACATACAGTCGGACATAGTAATGATCACGCTTACCATCTCAGTGGCTGGAGAGAATCAAGACCCAATTTTTAAGTGGGTGCTTGCTGAGACACTGCTGCATCTTCCAGCAGATCTTCGGAGGAAATGGTCGGAGGAATAAAGTCACACTGTCACTCTGTTGTAAATTGCATTGAGCAACCTGACAACTGGTCATGATAATGTGGCTGCAGATGCAGCAGTGATGCCACATTACTGAAAAGAGAGAACTCAGTGAGATGTCAGTGAGATGAACATTAAAAATATAAGACATGGGCTATTTTTGGTGGATGTTGGTGATATAAATACTGTACAACTGTAATGTTGCTTAACAGACAACATAACGGTTTGATTTCAGTCTGTGTTGACACTCATTCATTTGATCTTTGATTAGCATAGGCTATTCTGGAAGACAAAAGACTATTGATGATAAAATCCCTGAGCCTCCTCAGAGCCAGAAAAACAAGATATACTAAAACTGTTGTTATAGGTGATTTCTTATTCTTTAGAGCAGCTTCCAACAAAACAGAAAATAATAATGAGACCGTTCCATTCTGTTCTTCTGTTCCAAGCTGTAACAAACACTGGTGAAACACATGTTTTAGTATGAGAAATCTGACTTGTCTATTAGTGATTATACAGACTTCACATGGTTCTTCTCTTTAACAAGCTATTCATGTCTGATATCTATAATATATTCATTTCTAATATAGATATATAATGAAGATTTATCAGCTGAAGAAATGATGAGTTTCCTTTAAGAGTCTTGTAGATAATGTGATATGATCAACTAAATTGCATTTTACTGCATCACAAGTACACCTCTTAAGCCACGAGAGACAGAGTGAGATGAATGATTTGAAACCCTCACCCCCTTCTCCAAAAAGACGAGAGCTATAAGAAACACACAGCATTTTCACAGCAGCTATATTTAAAAGGGGAAATGCGGAGAAGTGAAGAGGAAGAGACAGCAGCAGCAAGACAGATAGTGAGAGACAGAGGGAGAGAGAGAGAAACAAAAAAAAAAAGGAAAAGAAAGAGAGTGGTGGGTTGGAAATGGATGAAGGACACATAAGCTCTCATTGAGTTGGCAACAGTGAAAAGAGCTCTTGGTTATTGAAAAAAGAAGAAATCAAAGGCAGAAAATTCCTGCAGAGGGATGGGGGCAGAGAAACAAGCCTGTCCTCCTCGTCGTTGTTTTTTTTCCTCTATGGTTAGCCACTCAGCAATAGAAGAGAGATGCATAGAAGCCAGCAGGTTGGCGGGGCCCTTGAGCACAAAGATCTGAGGAGGAATAGGAGGCGACACAGCACAAATTGTTTTTTATTCCACAACGTGGAGGATTGTGCTGAGTGTTGTTTGCTGCTTTCGCAGCAAAGGAAAAAACATTGCCACTGTATACAGCACCTCTCTTTTGCTATGTGCTGCACTTCTTAATGCAACAAACATGCCATCTTGTGTAATGACTCACTAATTATTCATGAAATGTTAAATATATATACAGGACATGGCAGAACATGCAATATGTTGCACGGGGTGTGTCACGTCATTGGGGCAGATATTGCACATGTAAGGACACCGACAACAAGGTCATGATGTAGTGTTGCAGAGGATAAAGCATAGAATAATGTGTGTTACATGACAGCTCAGGAATAGACTCCAGTTTTATGGAGGAGGTCATCTTGCGGTAGCCAGCTGTTACAGACGTGAGTCTGTCGTGATGGATGTGATGGACAGGCATTATCCCTCTGTTTCTTCCTGCCATCTCTGTCAGCGTTTTCCCTCCAGCAGATTGGGTTCCACAAGTCATCCCTCACAGACCATCGCTGGGGGAATCTGCTGTTTCAACCGCGCAGAGCATCCCATCAGACAAATGGATATTAGCTGGTTAATTTTTAATTCCTGAAATGCAAGGGAGCTGCGCTCTTTCATGGCTGGAAGGAAAGCTAATGGGCCCGGATTAGGTATCACGGGCGGATATCTGGGAACGGCCCCTTGGGAATGCAGTGTGGGTCTCTCCATTGAACACCATTAAGAGTCTTGGAGTAAGGCAGAAAGCCTCTCAAAGACACACTGTCCAGCTATTGACCTTTCAGAGGCACAATGGAGGTCCTCACTGAGGAGATATTGAGTGGATGCTGGGAGCGGTTCATTAAGCCATGGTGGGAGTAAAAACATGGTTGTTGATAAGGTCTGTACCCAATCCAACACAGCTAGACATAGATTTCTGTTTCCCACCAAACAATTGCCTGGGCCCACCAAGAGAGATCAAAATGCAGGATCTGCATGCTCAAACAACGGCTGCTTCACTGTGAGGCCTTTGTACTGCAAAAGAAAACCCTGCTGCGATCATCAGTGTATTCACAGAAGATAAACACGGAGGATCGAGACTGTAATAGGCTGTCTGGCTAAGTGCACATCAAGCCGCTCTGTGGATAGATAGATTCAAACACCTCAGCCATGTTTTCCTTGACCACCTAAAATAATTTCCTTGCTTTCACTCGGATTGGCAGTGATGATTGTTTTTATTGACTCAGATGTTCCATTAGTGCAGGAGCTGCTTGGGGTAAATGGCTCCTGACAGCAGCACAGAGCCGGCTGATGATGCCCCGTCACTAGACCTCACACCAGGGTTATTAACTAGCCGCTACTGCTGCAGAGAACCAGCGCTCCTCCCTGACAGTGACACGTACATGGATAAAATATAATGCTGTTCTCTGGTCCAACCCATCTTCTAACAGAGCGTGGGTGAGAGCACAGGACTGGTGATGGGGATGACGGCATATTAGATTCAAAGGTGGTTTAAAGAAGGAAATTAACTGAAGTCCATGAATAAACGGGTAGTTTCTCATGTGTTTCAGTTCCTGTTTTGATTAATATTTGCAAACTCAAGTACAGTGCATTTGCATGTGTTGGTTTGTATATTACCTCAATTTTTTGTCTGAAATTGTTTAATTCATTTAGTGAAACAAATGGTTTGAAGACATCTAATTAGAGTCACAGTTGACCTGTGGAAATGAGAAATGGAGAGGGTGAGAATGGCATCAACATATAATCTTACTGGGTTGCAATTAACACTTATTTTAAGCTGATTATATTTTTAATTAAACAGTTCATGTTGTAGTGCATGAAATGTAAGATAAAACTGTAAGCACTGCTTGTCACAGAGCCCAAGGTTAAATCGCTTGTTTTTCTGATCAAAAGATAAAAAAGATACAAGAAAGATAGAAAAAAGAAAAGAAAGAGAGAGAGAGAGCAATGTCAGCCTCAGACTTTTTACACGATAAATTATTTAGAAGAAGAAAATAACAATATGTTTGAAACATTGGTTTCCCCAGGAAAAATTCATACACCACTGGTTTCAGTTCTTTTTTATTTGTAAATCAGATGGCAGAAAATGATGACTCATTTGAACTGTCTGGGTTGCATTTCCTTGTACATACTAGCTTAAAACTAAATAACGCTAACTGATTATAACTAACTATTCATATTGCACCTCAATAAATGAAAGAAACTACCAAAAGAAGAAAATTAGTTGTACTAAATGGGCTAAGACGTGAAAAATACGTGAGAAATCAGACAAGCCAGGGTGATGTTGCTGAGTGACAAAGTACACGGTTGCTTAAAGTGAAATGAACGCACACACGTACACATATACTTAGTCAGCATCTCTTAATTGACACACTTAAACACAGCTCAGAAATACTGTCACGCCACCTGTGTGTGGCAGCCCGTGGTACCAGATAGAGCCATGCTGTCACACAGGACTGATTAAAGCCTCCTTATATAATCTCCCTCCTCTGTCCTTTCTCCACACATCATTACAGTAATACAGCAGGCTCTATTACCCCTCCGTACCCCGTCAATGCCCCTTCGCTGCTGCCTCCCTCCAGCCTACCAAGCAGGCCTCAGAGGGGTGATGATGATGGTGGGTTAAAGCAGAGCCCTGGGTCCCAGCAGCATGGCAGCTTTAATTTCACGCTTTGTTAATGTCCCCATTGCAGTCGCTCGTCCTGCCTGATGCCCTCCGCAGCCCCAACCAGGGTCGCATCCATGCTGGCTGCCCTCTGTTTGGCTCAAGGACTGCGCCCCAGGAGGAAAGACGGGAACTCTCCTTTGCTTTTTCCACTTTTTTTCCTCAACTTTCTCAACAACTGTCACCCATTTGTTGGAAATCTCTTCCTCACATCTGCACCCTGCGTACCTTTATCTTATTCTCTACCTAACATGCACTCTGTCACTGTCCGTTTCACTCTTCACCACACACTCTCATTCCCACTCACCCACGTCGATTATCTATCTCTCTTTTATTGCAGTCTCTTTCTCATTCGCTGCCTTCCTCTGTCGCTGGTAAACAGCTCTTTCTCTCAGCTCTGTCTACTCTCTGCCTGTTCACTGTATCTTCCCCGTGTTCCTCCGACTCCAGCTCGATTGCCGCTCTTCATCTCTTTGCCTCTTTCTGTCCCATTATCTTCCCCTTTAATTCTGACACACTCTGTTTTTATTCGGCTCTGCTCTCTGTCTCAGATTGGATGAACACGTCTCATTGCATCTCTTCCCCTTTTTTCCTGTGTGTTGTCGTCCTTAAGCCCCCCCATTTACACATTGTACCATCTGTATTTGCTAAGCACTGAGAGGCTGAGAATCATCATTCTGTCAACCTGCTCCTTCTGCATGAGTCGGCAGCCACTTTCAGACGTCCCAAAAAATGCCACCGTAAGCACAAACTTGTTGAACCATAGTTTTTAGTCAGCTTGAATTCTTCAGTGAAGGGGTGAAACAAAGGCCTGAAACCTGTTCCTGCACTGCATCTTAAAATAAAGTGCCAAACTCTCCTGTTTTTTCACACTGTGATTGTTTTTTTCCCTTGTTTTGGCACCATTGTTACATATCCTGTAGTCATGGCTTTAACATTTAAACACTGGAGAAAACATTGGGGTAGTTCATCCCCTTTTCACTAAGTATATTACATATGACATAGCTGCTCTCCTACAGAGTGCCAAGGATTTCTGCAGGTTTCAACAAGTTACATTTAAGACTTAGTAAAACCATTATGAATATGATTTAAAGCCTATTTCATGTCCGCACTGGCAAATTCAGGAGCAAAGATGTGAAGGAAAATCCCAGAGCAAAGTAAATTAATTTATTCACATGAACATGACAGCACAGGACTGTGTGTACTCACCAGTAATCTGAGTGTGTGTGTGTGTGTGAGTGCAAACAACAGCTTTAGCCAAAACGTCCTAAACCAAAAAATAAAAAAATACCCGAAAAATTCCCAAGTTGAACATTTTCTTGCACAAGATGCAGCTGCTTCAAATGTATTATTATAACAATATAACAACTAAATGAAATTACTTTGACCTCAAATGGGGGTGGGGCACCCCTTGATAGAGGAGACACTGCACCAAAAAGCTTGAACTAACCAGTAAATACACTGTTGTCTAAATCTGAGTGAACTTGAAACAGTTTTTACCTCATCGCTTCTTTGTTATTTTTTATTTTAATGGAAGGTGATGCCATGTTAGCTGCATGAACTCAGATAAACTCCAACCAGGCTGCACAGTTTGAACTCGTGGTAATTGGTGCCCAAGGTTGGTTTTGTTTAGTAGTTTTGTTACTGAGTGATCGATACAAAACTTTGCCCCAAAACACATGGAAAAGTGAAATAAAGTGAAAGGTTACTTTATTTTTTATAATTCGATCAATTTTTAAGACCTGTCAAGTGATATTTAATACATTTACAGGCCTAAAGTTCAAATGACTGGGTGTTTAGGCTTGAAAAGTTCACAGCAGCTCCCACTCATCAAACCGATTGCTAAGCTATAAAGTTAATTTCCAGGCTGGTATATAGATTCACACAGGTACTAAAATGTGGTGCTACTCCTTTGTCTTATTTTTTATTGTTTTGGCAAATGTTCCCCATATCAATGTTAATAACATTGTGCAGCACCAAGTTATTTGCTGATATCAGTGTAGTGATGCAGCATCAGCAACAGACCAATAGGGCAAGAAACATGTAGTTTGAAGATCAGACTGAGTTTAATAAACCCTGAGGTTATCCAGACAGATAACAATATTACTCAGAACAAATAGATAGATTTCACTACAAAAACAAAGTTTTATTATACCATAATTATCCTATAGTGTCTCATGGGAGTATGAAGTTCATTTTTTCTATTTCAAAGTGGAAAAGGTCTGATATTTCCACAGCTAAAACTTATTACAGGCTAATATCCAGTAGGCTTCAACAAAATATGTTGTTAAATGTTTTGATTAGTTTCTTGTAGCTTTGTGTTCTTGGTTTGAGAGTCCAGAGATGGTAAGTGCTCTTGGATCATAAAAACAGATAACATTAATTATTATCAGAGCCTTTGTTTGTTTGTGTGCTGGTTTTCATAGCTCAAACGAATGCTGCCCACCTGCCCTTTCTTCCAACTGAAGTGATTTTGATGGAACGACACGTCCGTGAAGCTATTTCACCTTGTTGCTGTAGGAACGCTGTGAAAATGTCATCGACCGGCCAGGTAATGTTAATTCAAATATGTGACTTACTGAAGTGATGAAATTAGATGGCAATTTCTTCTGAACTGGTGCAAAACCTGATCAATATTTTTGCTGCAACTGCAACTGCAAGGACAGCAGCCTCAACCAACAAATAAAAGGCAACAATGACTACATATTAATTCAACTATTACACATTTCAGCTTTTAATTCGAGTTGCCAGACAGTTTGGATGGGAACCAGCAGGAGACAAGTGCACCTTTCATCTTTTATTATTTCCTGTGTGTTTTTCTTTTTTTTTCTTCTCCTCTGTATGCAAGTACATATCAGTGATGCCTTCTAACAGATAAGCAGGTAACACAAAAGGCTGGATAATGAAATGGAGGCTCCCCAAAAGGAAAATGGCTGAAAAAAGGCTCTTTGGCTTTAGGAGGGTCTTGTTTCCTAGACAAGGGGGAGAAGGTAACACAATCTCTTTGTGAGTGAAGTCATAGGGTCTCCTGTGGGAGGCCATTGATTGGAGGTGAAACACTGAGGAAAAAGGGAGTACCTATCAGATTCTGCACACACACACACACACACACACACACACACACACACACACGCACACGCACACACACACACACACACTTTCTCTCTTTCTCTCTTACTCACACACACACACACACACACGCACGCACAAATCCAAGTTTACTCATAAAAACTGTTTACGCACACACTCTTGTTGGCATTCAAGTCCACAAACTTTTCCTCCTACTCAACACTACGTTCACAAAGACACACACACACACAAAGCAGAGGAGCTAGACAACAATATTCATCTGTGCCAAACTAATCAGACAACATATCTATTCATTAACTCCGAACTCAAGTTGACATCTCTTGCCGCGTTAAGTCGTCACGAGTTACATTTTCACAAACACACCACAACACCATAAATCGGTTGCCATTTGTAATAGTTTTTGATTATTTTCTATCTGGATAGGGTCCCAAAAAAACAATAACTCACAGCTTTAGCGTCAACTGATGGTTTGGCAGGAACAGCCGAACCATTAACACCATGATTGTTTGTCTCTGAATTTGACTTGCCTCTCTGCGCTTAATCATATCAAATGATATGACATTTGCCCACAAAACACAGGCCATAGCAATTGTTCTCTCTAAGCTGCTTGTTGCTAGGTAACCAACATTTATCAACTGTTTTTTTATTGTACTTTTTTACTTTTATTGCACGTCTTAAGTTGCCACATCCTACAGTTGCCACAAGGCTTGTTCCACATTTGAAATACTGTCTTTTGTGGTTACTGTAACACTCGCCAGATACAGTTTCATACTTTAGGCTACGGCACTGTGACACATCAGTACTTCAATCTTGCATTATACTTGTCTTAGATGATACTCTGCATGTCTGTTTTTCATGTCTGTTTGTATGCCTGGCTCCATACATGTATATGTGTATGTGTGTGTGTGTGTGTGTGTGTGCTGTAGACAATCTCTCAAGTGAAACACAGAGCAGGCTGTTTTTATCTCCGGAACGCTGTAGAAAATATTATCGTTTTTGCAGAACACTGCAAGGATCTGCACTGAGTTTATCAGTTTTCTGCTATTTATATTGATACACCCTGAGATGCTCCAGCAGGTAAGATATATGGCAGCATGAAGTATGGCTTTGTCCACAGTAAGAAGGTACTGAATGCTATTTTGTGATGAGATGGGGACCGGGCCAAGGTGACCCCTCAGTAATATATGGGCTGCGGCTGCCAAGGCCTCCCAGGAAGGTATTTGTCATCAGTGTCCCCCAAGTGTAAGGTTGCCGGCAAATCAGGTTATCAGTCTACTGTTTTTGGCAGGAATGGCACAAAAACACAGATTATCTTTTCAATATAGCCGCGTGTTGTAAAAACAGACACAAACACACGCCCACACACACAGCCACTCTGCGCAAAGATACACTCTGTCTTTATTAATTCCTTAACCGCGACCCTGAACACTAAATGACCAACCTTAACCTCAACCTCTAACCTATTTCTACTTTTAACTCTAATACTGCGTCACATGTAATCTCTGTAGTGGCAATGACCTGACTGTATTTTAATCTATTACATTTAAAAATATAGTATTTCCTGTTTTCCTGGTTTACTGTGCTGTCAACAGGAAAACAGAGCAAATTTGATACAAAACAAAAGGTCAAAATTGGTCAAAACGTGTCAGTAGAAAGAAATTACCTGCAATTCAGTCCAACATTGATTCATATTTGGCTAAAAGACTTGACAGACAGAAAAACTCCTATTAAATCTTTCTTAACACAACGTTATTGCCTTTTGTGGGAGACACTGATCATTGAAATGCAGAGTTTATCTCTCTTCATATCCTGGAGCACGCAGCCACAAAGGATAATCACACCAAGACAGAAGTGTGCTTTCATAACGGGGAATATGTAAAATGTTTATTGAATAATGAATATGTCCGCGGATGAGCGTGTCCACCCCATACCACCTTGTTGCTATAAAAGTGAGGTTGCCACTCCAAAGAGCGTGAACTCTCCTGCACATCAGCGGCGCAGCGTGTAGGCGGGAGCGGGGGTGACAAATGTGCAGCATTATGGGAGAGGAGGCAGGAAGCTACACAACATGTCAGGCTACAGATGCTCGCATTTCCCTCACATCGCCTCTAGTAATGTGTTTCAACCCACAGGTTTAATTGTGTTTGCCTCGAAAATATCAGTCTCCATGCTCATCTCAGCGGCGGCAGAGCAGGGGTTAATGGGGTCAGACGCCTCTACAGTAAGTGCTGCATGGAGCTATTCAGGGTTGTGCAACTATTAAGTTACAAATCTACTGTATATACTGTAGGTATCCCATACGTCCATCCTGAGTAATTACTGCATGCCACACCATTATCTTTATATACCAGAGAGCAGAGCAGAGTCCTTTCAAGATTACTTTATCAATACTATTATACTTAGTTTGAAGGAGACTTTAAAAGAACAGTTTAGACATTTATTCACTTTCTTGCCACTCATATCTGAGCTAGACCCACAAGGACAATAGATTAGCTTATCTTAACATAAAGACAGGAAGCATAGGAAAGAGCTTGCCTATAATTTGATAATTAATGAACTTTCGTGTTGTTGGTTGGCATATTGTTTAACTTTGGACAGAGCTAGGAAAGCTGTTTCCCTAAAAAGTCTCTTTTCAGTGTCAGTGTGGTACTGAACCGGATCACAACTCCTGCTGCTGCATTTCAGAACATTTTATGGCTTTGTAGAATCCACTTTGGCCTTGTGAAGCATGTCTTTTAAAATCTAAATTTAACCACAGCCAAACCTTGATCTTTGTTTCAACACCACAGCCACCGACAAAGCAGCCAAAGCTCCCAGACACAGCGAGCAGTCTGGTAAATTATGAAGATAGAGAGCCTACAATGGCTTTTGTATCTATAGGGATGTGAGCTGTGTAAACCTAGGTAAGGAAATAAGCCCCTTTTGCAAGCCAGAGTTGACCCACAGTCAGCTCAGTGACGGAACTAAATAAAGACAAAAGCTGTCAAGAGGCTTTGTGATGAGCAGCTGACCATACAATCGACAGACGGTACAGTATGACTGTCTGTCTGAGCAGGTCAGGAGCTGGGCACGGATGTGTGTTTTTGTGTTTGTGTGTCTCTTAAGGTCCTGCCCTGGCAACAACGTGTCTGTGTTTTGTTGTTGTTTCTGCATGGCAGTCAGGTACGGTCTCCCACGCTGCTTGTTTTTTAAAACGAATGATGAAAAGCAGGTCAGCTCGTACGAGTGGGAGGTGTTTGCCTTGAAAAGCATTACACCTTTAATTAAATATGTCTAAAATATGGTGGTTACTGAATAAAAAAACCTGTTAAAAATATAAGCATATTTCTGAAAACACCTGACTGCTGTGCTTTCAATACAAAATATTAGTCATACCTTAGAATTACATTACATTACATTACCCAAAGGAAATAAAAAATGCAATGCCATTAGAACAAATAAGACATATGCAGATATGACAGTTTCCTGGAGCTGCTTCACAACATAGCAGCAGACCAGACTGGCCAAAGATACGAAGAGTAATATCATCCAGAAAGTAGGACACAGCTCTGGAGTCATGGAATATATCTAAGAGGCTTGGGGAGATCCTATTAAACACGGCTTCATGACACCTGCTCCTCTCGACTCTGACCAGGAAAATGTTCGTCTCCGCTGACCTGTGTCTCCATCACACCAGCCGGATTCATTTCATCTCATGTCGTTGTCCCGCAGATGAAGAGCAGCTTGAGGAACAGAGCGAACGAGCAGAGAAGAGCTAAAGCTAGTATTTCATCAGGAGCACCAGTCCGCACTTTTGTGATCCTACATCAGAGCCTTTCTTGTCTCTTGCCTCGATATGATGAAATTGGAAAATGCAATGGGGTAATGTAAAGCCCTTTTGAAATGGTTCTTTATGGAACCAGACTGAAATGGCTGTACACTGAAAAAAAGAGAATAGCAACTTTTGAAATGCATGAAATTGTATAAAATGCAGCAATCAAGGCTTTTAAGAACAGCTCCAATTTCTTTAATGTGATGCTCTTGAGAAAATACTGCTCTATATAGAAAAAACAATTTCCCTGACTTAAAACTTTGAAGGACCTTCCTTCTTTTATATGTGAATCTTTAAATCACTTTCATAACAAAGTTCATCTTCCTATGCTCTGAATTTGCATTACATCGAGGCTCTTGTAGAGGCATTCACTGGAGTGAGGAGACACAAACTGCTCCGATTTCTCAGCTTAATATTAAGTAAATCCTCAAATGTCCGACTCCAGCACATATGCGGTTTTCCTCCATGATGTTTTGGTGTTCCTTTTGCCTCCATTAACTAACCTCTCCCCCCACGGGGCGTGTGCAACAGCTTTGTGCACACAAACACACCGAGAGCTCTGTTTACTGCACAAACACTATTATGAAAATTGCCCCACAGAAGACAAAACCCAAAGATGGTGGGAGGAGCAGAGCGTAGAGTTGATATACAAGTGGCCTACCATGGGGTTAAGGGTGGAATGAAGTGACTCGGAACAAATAGGATGGCGGGCTCAATGTCATCAATGTCTGCCGTAATTGAGCCAATGACATATTGATCTTTGGGTTAATGAAGACAAAGCACACAAGAGATGGGGTGTTTAAATCTACCATGGTTAATTCCTTGGAATCCTAGCATGAATCTTAATACTTTCACTGTGCATAGGATGAGTGAGTACATTTTCATCTGTGAAGGAAACAGTGAATGAGAGCTGGCTGGCACATATTGATCTGTCTTTCCACCCAACACTGTATTTGAAGTAGGATTAGGGGATGATTCATGGTTGTTAAAACCTGAATCTTATTGTCGTCATTTTGTCCTTCTTTTCTGCGAGTTTAATAACACTGCTCTCATGACCACAGTAATTGCTGAGATGTGGAAACATAATGGGGCAATCAGAGGGTGGTTGTAAATACGACAGAAGCAGTTTACTGACTATCTAAATCTAAAGATGATCAATTTTTTTTTATATTTGTAGATTAAACCTGAATCTAGTGAGAGTATGTTCATTGCACGTGCCTGTAAATAGCTGTGGATGTGTTTTAGACAACAATGGGACTTTGACCACAGAGATAATTGTGTTAACAGATTCAGTGGGTTGTTGTTGCTGTTGTTGTTTGTCTTTATTCATGGGATTGTATAACAATACAGAAAATATCAGCTATCACAGCATTGTACTCATTTGTGCCTCAGTACAATTGAGTACAGCGCTAATATTATCAGTGGGAACAATGGTCAAAATAAAACCCAGATTGTAATAAACAGGGTTGATGTGGTACTGCCTTTAAAACATGTGTCTGAGCCAAGCAGAGGAAGACAGAGTGCTTCCATTTCTACCACACTCGCCTGCATTTTAGCACATGGCTCCTGTCACCGGCTGCGAGCTGGCCGGTGAAGAAAGTGTCACAGAGCGCGACCGTCCATGGAAGCTCCTAGCAGCAGTAACGATGAGACAGAGATGAATCACGACCATGTCTGTTCCTGCAGCTTTCAGCAGGAATCAGCCCACGACTTATTCCCCCCTCCTTGTGCCACTTCAGCGGGGGCACGACCTTCAAAGATCACAAATCTCGCAAGTGTCACCAGTCATTAACCAAAGCAATATGTCCTGAGTCGTCTCCGTGTGGCCGAGTCCACAACAGTTCACAAACAGCGCCCTGATAGCCACTGTTGAGCTGCATCCATCTTTTCCAAGCTGTGTGGGGACAATACAACGGGGTATAAACTGTGACCTCTAGCCCTTCATCATCATAAGGAAATACAGAGCAGAAAAGTTGCAGTAACTTGCATCCTTGTGATTATTTTTCCATATTTTATGCATCTTATAACGATTTACATGAGCCTGAATTGGTTAGTTCTGCAGTTGCTGGAGGAGATTTCCTCTGTATACTGCGGTAAAATTTTAAGAAATATATTTAAATTTGCCACGTGAATATTTGTCACACCCGCTGCTTGAGTTTTATGAACCCTCACATATGAACAATCTTCTAAATATGTCTCATTAATAATTCATGTAGATATTCCTAATCAGTTCATCACGTATTGCAGAGCAGAAGTAAGCTGCTGCATACAGCTCAGGCATTAAAGTAAAGAGTGAGATTTCACCGATGTCAGTAGCCTTTGGTTTAGCTGCAGAAATTGCTGCCTTCCTCTTTTGTACTTTTTTTAATGAACTGTTTTGGGAAAAGAGTAAAAGATGAAACGGAGCGAGGGAGAGGAAGCAAAGTGTTATGTAACTCTTTCATCAATATTTGTCTCTTTGACAGATGCCAATGTGGAAAGTGAATCTTTGCCTACGTATTCTCGAGTGTTTCACTGTATTTTGAGGAAAACAAATTTCACGGTGAGTGGCACCTGACCTATACGCACACACACACACACACACACACACACACACACACACACACACACACACACACACACTCACAATTCACTAGAGCCTTTATTTCGAAAATCCAGTTTTTGTGAGACTATTGATTTGCCTCCTCCCACATTGTGATAGTGAAGACACGTATGTTGAGAGCCATGTCTAATCAGGGGAACGTTCACTGAGTGTCGGATTAAGACGGGAAGGGAGTGAGGTCGACATGTTGGATGCACTTCACTGAGCTTGGCTGTGGGTAGACTCAGTTAGCCAAAGATAAACAGCCCACAGACACCACACAAAAAGACTGATTAAAACAGTAGCAGATGGAAAGAGGTGTTTATATCACGGGAGGCATTCTTTAATGCTCAAACCGCTGCCTACTGCTGTGGTGGAGTCAGAAAATGCAGAAACCTGAAGCTAATCAGCATGCCATACCTGTTCAATGAAGCTGTCTACAAACCAAGCTACCGCCACTGCTTTCATTATGCCTTCATCACATTTACCGTGGCATGTGTTTACGCTCAAAGTCTGCACTGTATACAGTTTAAACAACCCTGTCTGCATTATTTTGTGCAAATAAGAGCTTGATATCAAAACGTAATATCTTCTGAGGAGGGAGGGGAAAAAAAGAAGAATAACAGCAGCTGTTGGGGACAAACAGCTAGCACTGCAGGTTTGGATGCAAATGTTTGCTTTGTTTTATTACCATGATGTTAATGTTTGTGACAAATCAAACTGACTGCACTGAAAAAAACAGATGTTTTCCTGACCATTGTGTTTCTGTTTGTGTCAAGTTTTCTCTGTGTGTGTTTGTCTTACTCTTAATCTGTGACTGACATTAAAAGTAAGAATGCATTACTTCGGATATGTATGTATATATTTAAATGTAAAATATCATTTTTGCACTTAATTCATGGGATGTTTGTTTAAGATGACATTTAACAATTATGCCTTAGGGATATATAGTTTACTATATGAAATGAATTAAAAATAAAAACATTGTACAACCTTATCTACTTATTAGTTTATTATTGGAACCGTGATGATGAATCTCTGCTGACCTTATATAAGTTCTTGTATAAATACAAAACCTGATCGGACTTTGACCACTGTGTAGCCTTAACTACATGATTATTATTATTACTAACAGTGAAGGTTTGTATCTGAGACGATCAAAACACAGAAATAGTTATTTAGATTGAATAATTTGTTGCAAGCAGTTGCAAAATCAACCTAAATAGCACCTAAACAACTGACTAAATCAGTGTGAAATAGCTGCAGTACACAACCCCTAGTAACCCTAAAAACAAGTTACACCATTTTCATTAGCCAGCTGTGTTTGTAAGTGTTAGTAGGACTCATTTCTTTCACTTTAGGCAGAGCCAAGCCAGTTGTTTTATTATGGCATCAGTATTAATGCTTATCTAAGTGTCATTGCCTCTAAGCTCCAACTTCATACAACCCATTGTTTAAAAAAAAAAAGGATTTTGCAACTAAAGCCACACCCTAAATAATGAATTTGGCATTTAAAATGTGAATTTAGTTCTTGCAATGTTAAAATACAATCAACCAGAGGCAGATTTTCTCTTTCTTTTCCAAGCAGTTAGGATCAGATGTGTTTTTTTTTTTTTTCTCAAAAGACTAATTTGTTCTGTAAAACCACCACTTTCACACAATGTCATGTTAGTGTTATATCATGATGGCAACAGAGCTGCACTTTTCTTTTAAGTGCACCAATTTTATTTTATGGTCTTTTGTCACATTATTCAGTCACATTGTGAGGGCGATTACAGCATGCTTTTGAAAATTATACACACTTTATAATTAATACCTGTACTTGCTACAGTGACTCAAAAATTACTTCTCTCTCCAACAGTGGGGTTCAGATAATCTCAGCAAAGTGAAAGATTTATTTGTCTGTTCTAACCTTGTACCTGCTTTCTGATCACAGGGAACTTTGTGAGCTTTTTGAGCCATGTAAGCAAAGTAATTTCCTGACCACTCTGGCCAAATAGGACAGAAAAACTTTTTACTCCTTAAGGCTGCTGTGTTTCCACTGGCCAGTGTCATCAAAATTGATATGTGCTGAGCCCTTGTAGAATACAAAACCATGCGGGGAAAAAGAAAAAGTGATGTATGATGAGGGATGAGGCAGAGACAGAGCAGAGGAAAATGGAGGCTGAGACAGGGAGACCAAAAGAAACTGTTATGCATGTGTCTGACAATGACAGTGAGAGCTCATACGCAGTTTAAAAGCAACTTGGTTGTCAAAAATCACCCTGTTGCACTGATGTGAGATCAGTCAGGTCACCAGCTGGTTCCTCTCTGGTAGAGCTGGATTTCATCTGACAGGCCAGCGGTGACAATGGCATGACAGGTCTGTTGCCATGGGAACACATTTGTCACTTCTTAAGAGCACGGTCAAAGTGTTGGAGGGGAATCGCCAATGAGAATTGTAGGATAGGAGGGAAAATTAATCACACTAATGATGATTCAAAGTGTGAACGACGGCAGAAAGGGAAAATCACTTCTGCTCCTCTAGTTTTTTTTTCCCGCTCCGTTTCCTGTGGAACTGAAATCTGGCCATGTGCTTCAAGATTTTCTTTGGGTGGCTTTCCACAGATATTATATTCCAAATAATTTGATGTGGACGCTGGAAATGGAATAAAGTACATGGAGAGAGGGAATGCCAGTGCTGTTGAAAGATGTGAGGATATTGTGGAGGTAATTTTGGCTTGAATTAGAAAGAAGAAGCAGTGAGCAGAAAGATGTTAAGATGTTAAATCCCTGGCATGAACTGATGCGTGTTTTCCAGCTGCAAGATGGAGAGGAGCACCGCTGCGCTTTGGCAAAACCCTCTTCTCTGTCTTGGAAGTGGAATCAGCATGTGTTGAGGTTTATGTACAAGTTAATTTACGAAAAGGATTGTTTATTCGGTGCTATAGAACAGTAACGAATGAAAATGAATTATAATTAAACTGCACAAAGATCATGATGAGAATTTGAACACATCTGATTTTGTTAACTGCTGGTTGTCTAAATAAAACTTAATTTTAGGGAAGATACTAATTGTTGTATACTAATTGTTTACAGAGCTAATAGTGGCACATAAAGACTTCTAATTTTGACCTGATGTTTTATTGTTTTTATCTGAAAAATGAGAAACACAAGAAAAACATGTAAAGGAGTCTTAAAAATCAATTATGAGCATAATTGCCCACATGATATGAGGTTAAGTACCCCGTTTCCACCGGAGTTGGAGCGTGAACAGCACGTGTTCATGTGTATAACAGCTCTGATGCAGCATGTGTGTCCACACAGGAAGCAGCACAGCACTGAGTTGTAGGTCACTGGCATTTTGGAAGCACTCAGATACACAATTACTGTGGTTACGCCCAGGAAAAGTAGACCTGAGGCGTAAAAAATAAGCTTCGGGTCGTGTTTACAGGCATAAAGCACAAGTGAAACACAAGCTATTACTTGGCCTCTGTAGACAGCTGGATTGATTAAAATAGGAGCGTGTCTGTTCTGTCAGACGCGTGTGACACTGATGACTGAAAAAAACAGCCGGAATGCTTTCTGTGTAGACACGCTGTTAAAGCTGAGGCTAAAGTTGCGTGTCCTGTGGCAAAAAATTTCATGTCACTAGTCAATAATCCATGTAGAAGGAAGGACCAGCATGCATTGCCTTTACATCAGAGGGCAGAGGCAGCTCAGCCCTGCTATTATAATTCACTTCTATTGGGAACAAATACAATGTCAATGTTACATACACCAGACATATCAAACGTACTTTATTAATTCAGCATCATCCTCTACCAGGGTCACACAGCTGCCTATAGCTGATATCTTGTTGTCTCTAAAGTTAAACCATCATCCAACTAAATAATTTTTGCAAGCATTTTTGTTCTTGTACTTTTGGATTTGAAAAGGTGATTTAAAAAAGACATTAACTTCCAAAGTCTTTAGTTACTAAGTATTTTTTCTTACTAGAGCCTGAAGCACACCACACATTTCTTCTTGTGAAGAAAACCAAAACTTGACAGACCCGTCATGCCTGGTTACTGCTATGATGCTATGATTTAAAAATTGCTGTTCAGTAGAGGACTATTACAAATGGTTATTTAGTAGCTTGCACATTTTTTTTTTTTTGGTCCTATTTTTATCTTTATTTTCAATTACCAGAAGAATACTCAGGCCTCCAGCAGCAGGAAGCACAATGAAGTTTCATTGTCTGGGGACATTAAATGTGGGTGAATATTAGTTTTATCCAAACTCCTTCATGAGGAAAAACTTGGGGATATTTTTCAGTCTTCACAATCTCGATAACAGCAAGAAAATGAAGACTGTATACATATATGCATTACGACAAATTGCAGCTACCTGGGATGCCCCCGTTGAGTTCTAAACCTGGCAGCTTTTTCTATAATTTATCAAGACAGGCCTTGCAGTATCAGAGTCCTTCAAGGCTATTTCATCTTAATGTGTGTCTGTCAGAAAGTGGTCCTTCCAACATCACTTTGATAGCACTCCAACCTGCCTAGTGCAGTCAGCTTGGAAAACACCACTGCCATTGTCCTGCTATCTCATATTACCCCTTAAAGGCACTTCACTGCTTTGAGAGCTTAAGTACATTCATTATGTATTTGTGTGTAATTGACACTAACTCTCCATCATAATGTGATGCAATTGTCATTAAACTAATGTGAATAACACTGCTTATTCTTCACATCTCCAAGAATGCGAAACAAAAATAAAGTTTGATGCCCCAGGGCATTACACACTGTAAGAAGTAGATAAATAATTTATTGAAAGCCACTGATCTGACCATCTGGATGATGTCTATCCTCCACAGCAGTGCTCTCACTGAATCATTTCCGTCGTCCTACTATTTCTATCATCTCCCTCTCTACGTTCCTAAGCTGGCTTGTCTCAGTTTGGCTTGGCACATCACACTCTGGCACTCCTGGTTTTGCTGGTGAAGAAAATCCTGGCATTACTTTCAGGGACTGCAATTCCTCCGCCTCATTCCGAGTCCGTGCCTCCTTCTATTTTCCCAGACATGTTCCCAGAAGCCTGTTCTTTCATGGCACGGCCGAGCTCTCCAGATTCCTCTATTTGGTCTTGGTGAGAACTGACTTGAAGCAGTGCTGGGAGGGTGGTGCTGTGGCCCCTCTTCAGTTGCCAGGCCTGCCAGAATCCACAAGTCTTTCCAGTGAATGTGCCAGTGCCAGGTCGGATGGGGGTAGCAGAAGAAGAGGAAGAGGAGGAGGAGGAGGAGGAGGAGGACGAGGAGGTGGTGGTGGAGGAGGAGGAGGAGGACAGGAAGAGAGGGTGGAAAGCAGGCAGTGGGATTCAGGGATCACTTTGCTGTGACCCATATCCCTCCGTTCTGCTCTGAATGCCTCAATATGAAAACAACCCAATTACTGTTGACCCCTGCACAGTCTCCAAAACACAGCAGCAGTGACTAATTAAAACTGAAGGGGTTCTCATTCCCTCCTTTGTTTTTGCTCAGTGTGTGAGTTTGAGTGTGTGTATGTATGTAGTTGGCCTCAATATGTGCCTGGTATCTGCATATTTGGAATGAAAATGCAGAACTGCACACTGACATTTGTGTTGAATGAAAATACGATCGCCCATGTGTGGTTATAACTCACCTGCTCTGAGCAGAGCAGTTTAAGGGCAAAAGCACAGAGCCATCCGAACAGGCTGTTTCTTTCTCACCAGCCAGACCCCAGGGGGCCTGGGGCGACGAGTCATCAACCTGCCGATGTGTCTGGCAGTGACAGGAGTTTCCAATCCAATCTCTATTTCATTCAATTATCATCCCCTGCAACAGGCCTCTGCGCTGTTTGCCCTCAAGAGGAACTTGTGTTGCAACCACACTAGCTAGCGTGTTTTGTCTGCGCGGCTCTCTTGCTGTACCTTGTCTAAAATCCATTTCTGTTCAAACACACAGGCGCCGTGATTCAGATAATCAGAATGTAATTGAAACAAAACCTCTGTGGCATTGTGTGACTTCACAATGAGCCTTCAGATAGATTTTTCTGCTTGTTTAAAACATATAAGAAAAGAATAAAATGAGCATAATATTGGTTGTATGATGTGGGAGTTTAAATTTTAATTGCTAAAATGAACAAATGTCTGCTAAATGAAGAATCTGGGCAAGGAATCCTGTGATCTGTGATAAAACTTGGAACTATTCCACTGACAATTAATTGGTGCCTGCACTTTGTTGGCTCACAGAATGCTTGTCTGAGCCTTTACACCCAAATGATTTCACTGAAGTGCTAACAGTTATTAGCAGGAAAAAGGGCCCATATCCCTTCATAATACCCAGGGTGGCATCACTATAACTGTGAAGTCGTCTCCATAGTCACTGTCAGAAGTCCAATTTTTTTTTGTTGCCAGCACATAATGAACAGAAGCTTTTTGTTGCTGGGAGGAACTGGCAAATATGGGAAAAAGGACACAAATATAGTAGTATTCACGTGCAATTCAATATTCAGGTAGATAAGCATCTGCAAATAAATCCTGGTCGTAGTAGGTGACAGGTTTGATTTGCCATGTAGGGAGAGGGAAGATGGAAACGTACAGTACTTCAAATTGGTTTTGAAATTTTTTTTTTTTGCTAGCTCTTTTTATCAGGCTGAGAGATTTCCCAATGCAATTCTACCGCGGTCTGCTGGTTTTCAACTCAACTACAGCAATATTCAGCTTATTTGTCACAGTATGTAGCTGATTAGCTCTAAGACTTGTATGAATACCTCATCATTGCGTTTTCACCTCCATTTTTGTGCCAACAAAATATATAGTTATCTTTGGCATGAAGAGTTTCAATTAATCTAAAATAGTGAACATTCTTCTGTCAAACTTTCCCTAATATCAAATTATATTTGCCATTCTTTGTTGTCTGTCTGCTTGGCTTTACTATCTCCTTCACCCTGAGCGTCACCTTTGTCTGTCCTCTGGGAGACATCAGCTTTTCTCCCACCCAGCAGATGGTCAAGGTCGAGCTCTTAACTGGACTCAGCTGCACATTAAGTGTGTCTTCATCTGGAAAATAAAGACACTAGGAAGGGTATCACTTTTTTCAGAGTACATGTGAATGATACAGACTATATTTTACTCACTTTTATATTTAAATTTAGTAAGTGTGGTGCTGCATCTTCACTATTTTTATTTTAAAACTTGAAGTTGAACTGGTAGATTCTTCAAACTGCATATTACTTTGTCTGCCACTGGGTCGGTGCTGTTTATCCAGCACAAACAGAGATAAAGATCAAGATTTTATAACAGCAGATGGTGGACTGAGAGAGAAGCAACGTCAAGAAAATTGAGAGAAAAACAAGAACATTTCTGACACGCTCATCCTGTTCAGTACTGACAAAACAAAAACAAGATTTTACTTGAAGAAGTGACAACATTATTTATGAGAAATGAAGTCTTACTTTTGGAAAACATCACAGTAAGGAATAAGACAGTGATAATATTGACCGCATTAATGATTCAAATGGGGGAAATAGCATGGCAGTGGGTCATTGAGCTAATCAGTTAACCTGTTGCTCAATACAATTTTTTTTGTGAGACAGAGGAACGGAGAGATGGCCTTTGTGTCAGATCTGGTCCGGGCCCCCTGGAGCAGAGGGCTTACAGAACACAGTGAGGACAGCCACATCAGGGCAGCCCACAGACAGCTGGCTCCCACAGATGATGCATTGGCCTTGGCATCCTAATTGGCCCCAATGCCTCAGCCAGGGGGCTGGTGTTTCTCTGTGTGTGCACCCATGTGTGGTTCTGCATGCGTCTGTCTTTGTCTCTTTGTGATGCAGGGTACATGGCTCTGTGTTTCCACTGCTGCGTGCGTGGTACACATCTGCATTCTGGAGTTGCCATATGAATGTGTGAAATTGTTTGTGTTCATGTTCAGGTGTGTGTATGTGTGTGTGTGCGTGGGGGTGGCTCTTACTCTCCCTGTCTTTCTGAATGTACACCACATGGAATGTTTTGGGCTGGGATGTACTTCCACTGACCTTTCATCTGCTGCAGAATCTATACTAAACTTATACTACACACACACACACACACACACACACACACACACACACACACACACACACACACACACACACACACCCCTACAGATGACACATAGTTTAATTGTGTGTGCATGCATGTAAATGCATGGCTTTACTGCATGTGTTTGTTATGTTTATGAGTAGTTATTTTGTTTACATATTCCCTTCCTTCACTGCCACTCTTTTTTACTGTATGTATAATCTACAGGAACATGATTTTCATCCAAATGTCATGTCAACTTCACTGAACTAAATTGAATTAAAAAAAGAGTGTATGCATGTGTGCATAATTTTACCGCATTAAGCATTCAAGTGTGGGGTCATGGCATTAGAGAGTGTGTGTGCACTCTTGATGTCATGACTAATATCAGTCAAGTTAAGGATTATAAACAGAACTGACATGAGACATTTACATTATCTTGGACTCTGTGATAAATGGAGTTAATTATTGTTGTCATCCTGTCTGTTACAGAACTGTCCAGTCACTCTGAGCAGCTTTGGCCTGGTGGGGAGAGAAACAGTCCCATGAATGAAAAGGTCGCAGGTCCAGTCCCAACAACAGTTTATGTGTGCAGAGGAGGATATTTAAGTCATAATCACCACAGGGGTTGAGGCACATCATGAATGTTCATCTACCTCAGAGGAATAAGCACAGACAGAAAAAAATGCCTCTCATTACTCAATTCTGCTGCACTGTATGTGGTATGTGATTCTCTGATGACAAAAGGTTTTCATATGACAAAACAGAAACCACCTCAGCCCTTCATATACCTGATCACTGTGATCACTACTTGTACAATATTTTGCTCCTTGACTCTTCTTGTTCAATCTCAGGCCCCCATTGTGAAGCACAGGCCATAATAGCAATTTTAACATGGAGCAGCATCGACTGACTGGAAAAATAGGCTACGACTTGCTTGAAATTGGAAGTATATAGTGGACCAATTACCCCTGCGGTGATGGCAATATACTAGTGTAGCTATAGGCTGTAGGTGCTGTGGGTGTAATTGATGTTGCTCGGTGGCTGCCAGAGAGGTTGGAGGCATGTAGACCACAGAGACATTTCCTCTAATAGGCCTTGCCAGGGGTCATGGTACACACTACAGACCTACACACTTACAACACTGACCACCTCGCCACTGTCTCCTCCCATACACATTGTCTCCCATGTGTGGAGCAAGGTTGTTCTGGGGCCATGAAACCACCTAAACTATTCTGACCAGTGATTGTACATAGACATGGATGACGCGTCTCCACTTGCCATCGCTGCCATTGCACAAAAATTAAGGCAAAAATTATTTGAGATACAGGTGCTGTCACCTGGCACCAGTAACATTATTCAGTGCTAGTGTATTACATGGTTACGTTGCTACCTCCCATTTTTATGGTATAAAATAGCTAATTAAAACCAAAATTATTAGGTAAATTAATGTCCAATCCGCTTAAAGTGGAAAGGATAGGCTTTGTGACCTACACTGCAGCCAGCCACTAGAGGGCGAACATTGCTCTTAGAGCCATTATATGACACTTTTTGCCTAGCTTAGTATAAAGCTTCAGCCCCACAAAGAAAAAAAAAAAAAAAATGTACACAAACATGAATGCAAAGCAAAGTGAGAAACATTAGCATTCATTTGGAGTTGTATTTCTTGCCACCAAACAAACATCCATTAGTTTCCCTTGGCTTTGCTTTAGACTCTACTTATTCTTTAGCAAAGCACAATATGTCTTTGGCTGCTCAGTGTTCCACTATGTTCACCAGCTCGACACAGCTAGAAACCAGCTGGATGCTGATGATGATGGTTTACCATTCAATGAGAGATGCTAAAAAGTTCCACACAGCTAAGACCAGAGGTTGGTGATAACCGTCGCTACCATCAAGCCCTTTCACACTACGTGGAGACATTTTATCCATTCTTAACATCAACATTTTGATTCCAGTGGGTTTAAGAAAGATAAAATATGTCATGTATAGCCTTCACAAGATAAGCATCAAAGCACTTACATGTGCAGAAATAATTTGTGTAAACAATGTATAAACATCAATTTAGTTTGTAGCTTTTAGATAAGCTCTAATTAAACACTTGTTTATGTAAATAAATGTACAAATTTCCATCAGAGTGGTTGTGTCTTAAAAGAAGACCGTAATTAATGAATTTGTCTGCAAGAAAACAACAAAATTCAGTAAACATGCAATTATGAGATGACTGCTGGGTTATGTTTTTGAGAAATATTTTAGTTTCTGACTTTGATAATTGTCAAGATACGGACAAGAGGCAGCCTCAAATTCAGTTTTATCTAATTGAAGATGATATTATAATTTGTGCTACAAAGTACAGAAAACTATTCAGCAAAGATAACGATACACTGCCCATTTTACGAGGACATGAATCATCTAAATACGAGTCTATGATGGACTGTGCTTATGTGGAACCTAATGAGCCACAGATGATAGATATCACTTTCATTAAGACCAAGCACATTTGAATAACTCATTTTTAGAAAATGATTGATTTCACTTGGAAAACCTCCACCTTTGGGTTTTACAATTAACATACTATATACTGTACCTTGGAGAACATTTTATGGTTATTGGTTGAGTACACTGGGCAAGTTGAATGAGTTATAAACCCTGGTGTAGCAGGTGAAGGGATAGTGTTTGCTCAGGGCAGACGTGTTTGGGGAAACTGTAAACTGAAGAGTCACAACATGGCAACATCCTGCTGTTCGGTACCAAGATCACATCATAAATCAACATTTATTATCTCAGTGATTCTGCACAATCAAACAATGTGTGTGTGTGTTCATTCACCAGTTCTCTTGGTGCAATGTCTGACCCCTAATCCAACCGCCTGTGTGTTAAGTGTTGAATATGGTGGAGGGATATTGGTTTGAAGTTCAGTTGCTGTGTGAAAACATGGTTATCAAGCAGAAAAAAAAAATAAATAAGCCAAATGTCTACAGATGTGCAGCAAATGGGGCAGCTGAGGCCTAGGGGTTAGAAAAGCTCACTGCTTTGAATGGCTGCGGAGGCAGGAAGAAAGATGGGTTGGTAGGAGGCACATCCTTCAACATTCATGGCTGCAGCACCCAACTGCTCCACGAATACTACAGGGTGGCTGCTCACTGCTGCCACTGTATGTGGGGGTTAAACTGAGAGGTCACACTTCCTGTGAGTGTAAAACCCACTGTAACAACATTTTACTTTTTCCATCCCCATAATGGCTAAAACCTTTTGTGAGAGAAGACAGGAGCAGCTATTACTCCTAGATTGTGCACAGACCCTGCAGGAAGTGTAACTTGTGCTGCTTTCCATGACTTTGACTTTGTGAACTATGTGCCTCTTCTCAGGCAATCGTGACAGAGGTGAGTGAACAATCTACAAGGGTACGATTGCTTCATCCTGATTAGCATAATACTGAGGCGAGAACAAGTCCTTATTTAATTTGAGGAAAATATTTCTGGACACGTGAGTCCATGTGAAGCAATAATCAAAGGTATTATAAGTGAAAATGTAGATTTATTATCTGAAGAAACAGTCTAGGATGCAGTCAACCCTTTTTACCCATTTCTACCCCGATGACGACCTTGTGACACTCAAAACCAGCAGGTGCCCCAACCAATAATAATGTAAGTAATATGTAAATAATAATATACTGCAATTTTCTGTACTTGTGTCCCCAGTTTTACATTAGCACACACACACAAATACAAGCCATAAATGTAAGCAATAGTATGTGCCTATGAATTAATAATGTCTTCCCACCATTCACTGTAAAGCTGGATTGTACACAAGGTGAAGAAAAATCAGAGACTCCAATACTGCATACTTACTGCAATGAAAAAAATGTAATGTTAAGTTATTGTTTATGTGCCTATGTGTGTACTGATAAGAAATCAGTCTGTGTGTAGATCCCATATATCTAGGAACACTTCTTTAGTTACTGGTTAACAGTGTGCAACGGTCTGTTCTTGAGCACCCTATTATAGAAAATATTGTCCTTGGTTCAGTGTTTTTTAGAAACAAGCTGCTACTAGTTCATTTTTATTTTCATTGGTCTTTCAAGTATTTATTCTCTCAACCACCAGCAAAGGAGTATGCTCCTATTCTGTGTTACAGCCACAAAAAAAAAGGCTGAAAAAAAAGTTTTTTATGTGGACCTTTTGTCACAATCTACCGATGATTTAAAATCCTTTCTGCTTCACCATAATTGTACTTGGTCTCAAATGTCCTCTTTATCTCTCTCTTTTTAGTTTGTCTTCTCACACAAACTTAATTTATGGTCCTTTCTGTGCAAATTACTTTACATTTCTGTGATCCTTAGGTATTTAGAAGTGTGTTAATTCATTTTGACAGACTGACTAAGGCAGCAGTGGCAACACTATGTAACAACGCTTTAATCAGGAAAAGTTTAACTTTATCCTCATAACTTTATCCTAAAACTCGGTGCAGTCTGAGGTGATGAGACTCAGAGGGACCTCTCTTTAAGGGCGGTGTCTGCAGAGTGGATGCGTGAAAGTTTGTGCTCCACCTTCACAAACTGCTGATCGCCACAGAAGCTCTGCAAAGGTCACGCTGTTTCTATAGCACGTCTGTCAAATGCTGATCAAACATCCTGCAGTGACACTTTCTTACCTACTGCAGCGTGAGACAGATATGACGTGACATTTCAGTGAATTTGTCCTTTAGAATACACAACCTTCACATGAGAAGTTCACATCATGTAGCCTTGCTGGATGTAATTTCACAATAAAAGCCATTGTGCGGTTACAAATCAAAACCAAGGAGAAGAAGGGTTTCACACCTGCTTGTTGTTTTGTGACATTCCTGTCATAAATATGAATATTCTGTATACACAACAATATCTGCTCACATCTTGTGGCTTTGACCTTTGCCGTCATCTCTATTAGTTGCTAACCTTGAGATTTAAGTGTCTTCTGTTACAGCCTTCAGCGAGCTATTCCAGATGAAAGTGAAAGTTTAAATGTTAAAATATAAATGTTATTTGTTGACACATGAACCTAATATTATGAAAGTCTAGTGGCTCCTGACGGAAAACAATTTCAAGCTGGGACTACGTTGCCATATGTTTTGATATCGTTTGTTTTCGACAGTTATGGCAATGAGAGTACGCCTCAATTACTGCAGCGTGTTGTATTCAAGACTGCCTCTTTCAAGCCCTCCTGCATTCTGAGCCAGTGTACTATTCCTCATTAACATTTTACTGTGGTGGGTGACCCTGCCATTCATTTACAGACAATTGCTTCCTGACAATGTTTTTTTTTTTTCTTCCTCTCAACGGAGAGCAGCCCATTCTCTCCAGAATGTTAATGCCTTGTAAATCCAAAAGTGAGGTTCAGTTGAGAGGGAACAAACTACCTTCTCTTCTTTTGGTAAGAGTTATTAAAAAAATTCAATTAGGCTGCTGAACCATAGACAAAAAAAAGGAGAAAAAACACCACACTGTCTTCAGTGTTGGTGTGCTTTTTTTTTCCCCTCAGAACACAAAGTCGTTTTCTCTCATCTGAAAGCGAGACATTTGCCAGGTTTGTACTTGGCAGAAGATCTAGGCGACACAAAAAGGGATCGATTCTCAGTCGTCTGCAGGGTGAATTTAGAATCAATGTCTGTTCTGGGGCAGCTGCAACAATGGAAGAGGTGCCTACGTTAATAAAGATGTCTACTTGTGAATTCCTGGGAATCCAGTTATCATCAAATATTTTTATATTTTCTTCATGTGTGCAAAATGTCTTGCAATCAGTCATTGTTGTGGCTGCACAGGACTCAGCTTTCAAAATTTCCACCAAGATACTTCTTTGTACTGTACTTCACTATTTCTATTTGATGCTACTTTATACTACATGTACTGCCGGCTATAAAACAATGCACTGCTGTAGGTTAAATAACCCAACAGTAAAAATCAACATACACATTAATGAATGAGTAATAACAGTCTAATAATATAATATATAATCACTTAACACAGACAGGAGTCATACTGCTCCATAATGAGCACTTACATCGGTTGAACGCTCGTAATGTGAAATAGCGGAAGTAGGAAATGTTCGTTTTGCATTAAGTGTAACTTTATACAGCTCTGACAGCTCTGGTGTTGGGATATTCAACAGCAAGTAGTGAGGCTATTATCAGTGCAAAAGAACTAAAAACAGTGATGTTGGATTTGAAAAAATACACCATTCCTTCTCTGTGAGTGTAAAAAACGATTTGAAGCTAGCACAGGAATGAATGACTCTTCCACTAACAACTAGAATTACTGCCTTGCAGTTGTGTGCCTCTGCCAACCAGTAATGTTGCAGGAAATATAATCCGGATCTCCTCATTTGTTCCAGAGTAATAGTGTTTTTTAGGTTGTTTTTTTTTTTTGTTGTTGTTCTTTTCAGAAAAGTGTTTTTGCAGTGCTTAATGATGTCACAGTAAAGTTAACCTTTCACCTGTTTTGGAGCTGAAATGTCATCACTTATATCCGATAAGACATTTGTCAGAAAATGGCCAAAAATGTTTCACGTTTTTTGTCGATATAATCTAATCCTTCTATCTTTAAATTCAAGTGGACATTTTTCACCAAATGTGAAAACATTGACACGAAGAGACACGAAGAGACACGGAGATATCAAAAAAAATCTTGTTTTTATTGTTGTTACTGCTGGAAAATTGATTTTTTCCCAATTGGAATATCAAAGGTTTTATCTTTACCTTGTCAATCAAGTTCATCCTTGAGTATGAATGGAAGTGTGCACCGCATTTCACTCACTTGAGGCATTTGTGAGTTATACAACCAGAATATAGCATGAAGTCAAAATGAAAAAAAAAAAAACAAAACAAAAAGTCAGTGATGCACTGATGTGAAAATTTTGGTTGAAATTGATATTCGATATAAATATCTGCCGATACCGATATATACCAGTGTAAATGTGAAAAATAAACCATGGCTCTATTTATAGAAAGGGTCACTGTAAAAGGCTTAACAGTTTGTGGTAACAGTATGTTTAGTATCAAGCTATCTTTACCTGCAGTAGCAAGTGCCAAACCAAACTTAGGCTTACATCACGTTGCTCTCGCAGGTGTTTCATACTGCAATATGAACGTCCTTTTGGGACACTTTAAAAAAAAAAGCCAATTGATGGACACAGGCCGTGTTTACACCAAAAAAGTTCCTTGTAACGTTTAGGGGCCGGGAACTTTTCAGGAACGTACTCTCACTCTGCCCTGGTACTACTGTGTGTCTCCACCAAGGGTAAGACCCCGATCACTGATGGGACGGAGGTGGGACGTCTCCTCTGCGACCACTTTATCACATTATTATTAATTAACTTCACGCTGCATTCTGTGTGTGTCTGTGCAAGCGAGGAGGAGAGAGCAAGAGAAATGAACCATCCGTTTGTTTTTAACGTTGTGTTTCGTGTTGGAAAAAATAAATGACTTAATTTATAGCAGCCAGTGTTGATTCTGTGGTGGTCTGCCACACCTTGATCATTATATGTGAAACCCTGCGATCATTTTGTGACAGTTTCCACTGTGTGACTTTGTTCGCTTCTTCAATTCTATTTATAAAAACTATTTACTGATACACTTGTTTACTGTCATGTACCACCTTGAGTTACAACCAGTCACCACTGAGTCAACCTCAAGCCCAAAACAAGAACTTGTGGAGGCCAAACGGAGTACCCACCCCTATTCAGTTTTCACTGGGGGTTGAAGCTGAGTATAGCGCTTTGCTTTACCTGTAAAGTAGCTGTTATCATGTGACACAGTGCTGCTCTGCACATGTCTGAACAAGTTCCCCGTCCCTCCGCCCCATCTCTCCCTCTACCTCACAGCACATCTCACTGCAGACAGACACACATAGTGACCCAACTAAATATGGCAGCTAAAGTTGGTGAATTTGTTGACATCGGCCAGAATTTGTTGACATTGGGCCCATGCGAATAAGTTAAAAAACGTCACATATCTGCCAATATATATCAGTGGGTCAATAAATCGTGCATCACTACAAAAATCTGCACATTTCAGGATAAAGATAAACATTAAATATTTGACAAACAGGGTCTGTTACTTCTGTACTTTCTGGATTTTTACTTGCAGTATTTTCAAATATTTTTTCCTTTAATTAATGGAATCATTTCAACGGTCTCCCATCATCATGTGCAGCTTATTCTCATTGAAGGACAACATAATAAAAATCAGCCTTTGCCAAGCCATCACACCTTTTGCTTCCCTGTAATGCTCAGTTGCATATGATGAGAACAGTCCTGACAGGTTCAGCCAATCTATCGCTCGTTTCGTCAGATCAGATGAGTGTGTACTTCACAGGTATGCAAAGGCACACTAGCAAGCCGACCTCTCCCCATATCAGAGTCGGCATTTTGGTTTTTTTTTTTGCTTTCATTTTGCTGCACGACACATTACCCTCAAGCAGGTGATGCATTCATACTGTCAAAATTACCTTGGGAGCAGAGAGAGAAATTACAGGTGTGCTGCATGAAAAACTTTCCCAAAACAACATGAAATTCTTACACAAAAGATATTGAGCTGTGGAGTGTTTATGGCACCAGTGAAGGCCACAGACAGCGTCTTATCAAGCTGCCTGCGCTATATATTTTTTCTCCTGTTAGGTACATTGCAGTTTTTTTTTCCTATCATGTTTCATGCTTTTTTTTTTTTTTCTGCAAAGGCAGCTGCTGACCAGGAGGCATCCTGCGGCACCTCTATTAGATAAAGTTGGTGCTGGTTGGCTCATACAGCCATACTTGATAAAAGATAGCATTTCTCTCTTTTTCTCTCACTCTCTTGCCATTGGCCAGGCTCCTCCCGTCTCTCCTGCTTCCTAAACCAAACCGCCCTCCTGAGGGACATCGCCACTCTGCCTGTTGCTGGGTAACCGAAGAGGATCGTGGGTCAGAGAAATTATCACTTGAATACCAACAACAACTCCTTAGCCCTGAGCGAAGATAATGACATCAAACCTAAATCTTGATAAAAAAAAGAATGTGTAGCTGATCCTGTAGCACAGATGTGTTAATAAAAAATGGTTTGCCACGTTCTTTTCTCCTGCTGTTTTCTCAGTTGTGATTATGAGTTTTTAAAATGTGCGTTTAAAATTAGTTAGGATGCTGTTAATGAAATATGAATTCAATTAACAACAGCACTATGTATAAGTGGCCAACCATTATAACACAAGCTGACATTTCTAATCCGTAACATGTTGATAAATACATGTACGAAGTTACCATCCTAAGTAAAAAAAAAAACCAAAAAACAAAAAAACAAAAAACTTGCCAACAAAAAACTGAACAACTTAAAAAAGAATCTGTGATTATGAGGTTAAGATAAATGATTTAATGAATCACAAATGAGAATAAAACTAAGTCTTATAAAAATAAAAAGTCTGTTTATTTCTAAGATTAAAGCGCTCAAAAAGAACAGGGTTTATAAACAGCAGTGAACCAGTTTTCTATCAGCTCTATCCAACTGAGATATGTAGCAACTTTGGCGGTCGTCCATCTGCAAGCTGCTTAACACATGTCGTGCTATTTAAGAACGTGAGATGAAAAATGAATGGTCTTAAATAAATTTGGATAAAATATAATACAGTTCCAGTGAGTGTATTAATACCAGTTATGTCTGAGGGCATCAATTATTGATGAAGCGTTCCTCGCGGTCGGGTCAGTACCAGCTGAATAATCCTGCCGTTCACAATGCACGTCTGCAATTATAGGGCTGAAGTGGAAAAGACTGACAAAAAAAAAAAATACATAAAATACATTTCACAGCTCTGAGCTTTGACAGAATAGATTCCTGTAACTTCTCCCAGTTCATTGGACTATGTAATCGAGTTTGCGTGGTCTACCTTTATTCAAGTGATGCTCTGCAAAAAATTTTTGTCTGAACAAGAGCACATTCTACTTTTTTTTTCTTCTAACGCCGATGGATATAATACACTGGTGACATTACAATAGCAATTCAGCAGTTTAGGTAGTAACTACAGGAAATGCAGTGGGGCGTACAGGAAATAATGTGTTAAAAGTTTCAATAGCTTGTTTGGAAATAAGAAATAATTAATTTAATTAATCAACCTCATTTATGCATAGGGTCCGGTGCCGACACTGTTGGTCCGAATACATTTATTTGTAACAGGAAGTCTAAGGGCCGAAACATTGTTGCTGCAATTGATTTTCAGTGTGCAGCCAAACTGAAATAACAGTGTTGAAACATACTGAATATTAATGATGATGCTAAAAAAAACACAGACTATGATACATACAAGACAAAATGGTGTTTTCTGTGGTGTCTCTGGTGCAGACTAAGAGGTAAAAAGTGACATCTGTACATATCTTCTGGTAAACATGAGCAATAACTGCAGAAACAGAGAAAAAAATTACACTATCACTAAAACTTCCCATGGAACAGTGTGACATAAATCACTTTTTCAAGTTATACAAAAAACGCTGCTGCAATGATGGCTAAGCACCAAATGTGTCACCTTAATAAAAACAAACATGTTCTCTCTAAGACAGGACACACTGTAAGCTACTGCGTTGAGCTCAGTGTGTTGTCTAGCGCTGAAAGGCATGTCACCACATACAGCTTGATGTTGGAGCCAAGGGAAGGTGAATCATCCACCGATCCACTTCAGCATTCTAATCAGGGAACTTAAATTGGTGATCCAATCCTGGGTGCTGTGCTCAGCCAAGCGCAAACGACCTAAAACACGTGACTCCATTCATTTGAATAGAAATGGCCCCAGCTCGGCAGCACGCCACTGCGCCAAACGTCCACGGGTTAGAAACGATTGTACTATTTACCCTCGCCAGATCCACTTTGTTTTCCTTCTAATGGTGCTTTTGTTGGGCACATTTAGGTCAACCGTTTAAACACTTTCACCTTGTTGAATGAGTGTATTAATAAAGCGCATCTGTTTCTTCCAGCAACCGAAACCCGAAACGGGTTGTTAAAACCTCTTCAAATTGAGGACATTCATATATTGGCACATGCTGCTGTAATGATCATACAATGATGACAATATAGAAGTCTCTAGAGGATGTTTAATAGTTTGTGTTTAGGATGTTGTGCACAGTGTTGGTGCTGAGAAGAAACGGATGGTGGTTTAACTTTCCCTGTGCAGATACCAAGATTAATGAGGCTAACTGGGATTTTTTTTTTCCTTTTTTTTTGAAACTGCAATCAGACCACAAACCACCAGGACTCTGAACTCCTACCCACTAATTACTTTGGGAGTGTGTATACACATGACTCTGTGTGAATGTGCATTCCTGAGCAAGTGTACGTGTGTGTGCATGCTTTCATGTGCATTGGAGGAAGAGTGTGTGCAAGAGAGGAGTGTGAGCAAGAGACAGAATATGATAATACTTGTCTGAGTCAAAGATTTACTCAACAGAGTTACCAAAAGCCTCATGGCTAAAGCGTGGGAGCCCACAGTCATGTGTGTTTGGTATGTAGAGTATGTACAGATGAGGACATGGATGTGGTATGTGTATTAAGTGTGTGAGTGTGTTTGTGTTAGTGGGGGCGCTGAGAAAGCAGCACTGCTTGGTGAAGCTGAAAGAGGAGAGATGACATGCTGTCAGTCTGAGTTGACGGTCACCGCTCAATGCTTTAGCGCCTCCCGACACTTTCTATTAAGACCAGAGAGACCACAGAGTGCCTCTGGCATGCCGAAGGATCCCGCCTTTTAATTGAGCCTTTACCCAAGATTCATTTCACTCTGCACCTAGGGCCTCACTGGGAGCAGACAAAACTCTGAGAGTGACAAAGCAGGGACTCACAATTGTTCAGGCTTAGAGGCTGGTGAAACCTAGACCTACATAAAAAAGTTAACCTTTAGAGACGTTATCCCAGTTTCACAGGCCCTGAAACCTCACTAATCTGAACCTCTAGCATAGGAAAGTCACTTTATAATCTGAGGACCCCATTTTACTGTAATAAGACCTCCATTAGCCAATATAGCTTTATAGTTAGATTTAGATCCCATGAGACAGAAAAGATTCTTGATAAAAGACAAATAAAAGGATGAGATGGCCTTGTGCAAGACGCTCGAACAATGTGGTACGTAAGAGGTAATGTTAAGATGTAAAAGACTGAATGTAGGTTTCTTTCTGTTTAAGTGCTGATATGATTAAGTTAATTAATGTAAGGCTGTTTCAATAGCTGAATAATCAGCAGTGTAAAAGACTGACCAACATATACCTGACCAGATAAGGCGTATAAGTGATGGATGAAATAACCGTTCGGGTTATTTACGTAATTTGGTATTTATTTTACAGGTCAATATGAGTAAGTTCCCAGGAAAACTAATTATATTTTTTCAGGAACAGTGTTCAATTTATGTCCTTCCAATTAATTAATTCAAATTACTTTTACTTTACTTTTACTTTTTTTTCTTTTACTTAAGCACAACAGACAAACTGAACACGCAATGGTGTGAAATGTTTACAGCTGTGTAAACAATCCAACAATATGAAAGTCTCCAATAATGAATAAATAATGAATGAATATTTACTGTGGTTTTACATGGAGAAGTTCTTTCAAAGAAATGTAAATTCTTCCAACAATTACCTCTAAATTGGACAGTTCTTTCCAGGAAACCTTCTAAGAAGTTATAAACCTGTAAAATCAAGTGTTACTTATAATTTATTGGGCAAAAAGTATCACAGGAATGTTGGTTCTAACTTTTTAAATTAGCTATTTCGTCAGGCTTGAGGGGGAATTTGCGATTTTGACAAATTTGTTACATTTTTTTTAGACTGAGTGTTCAGTTGATAATAGAAATATTTCACTGGCTGGTCCCCTTGTCTGCATGTCAAACTGAAAACAAGATTACAACACACACACACACACACACACACACACACACACAAAAGACAACCGGATCTCTATGTGACTTAATCTCTAAAGCCTGTTCTGACAGTGGAGAAGAAAAAGCTCAGTCCTAGCAAGCTTCATTAGCAGCAGCTGGAA